>CM076581.1:1053624249-1054161873 GCA_034641835.2 Pinus albicaulis
TTATCTACCTTTCCTTTACCCTTGTCCTTCTTTGATGCCTTCGATGATGAGGTTGCATCTCTCGTCTTCTTATCTTCATATAATCCTGCCAACATCTGTTGCATGTTTAGAAACATCTGATGGATTTTATTATCATCCATGGGTTTCATTTCAGTAGCTTCAGGAGTCTCAACATTCTCAGTCCCTGTCATCATTGATTGATGAACGACTTTATGCTTTATGATCTCTGGATCAAATTCCTCAAGCTCGCCTTTTCCACGTTGCAAGCCCAACCTAGTTAACATCCACTGACAAACAAACTACAAAGAACAACCTCCTCTAATACCCAAAAATGATTTGAATGTGATCGATTAAGTGCTGAGGTAGTTTGATTAGTTTTTCATTACGATTGATTTTTAACTGAAGAAATCTTTAAGTGAAAGACAACATAAAACAACATCAAATAAATGATTGAAATACAGCATAAAATAGAGAGAAGAAGAAGCAAACAGTTGATTACGGAGTTTGTCCCTAGTGGACTACATCTCCGGCCGGTCCGCTTTCAATTGGGTGTCCGCTTTACTGGGATTGATCGTGAGGAATTTCTTTACACATAAATGAATCAGAATGACTATGCTCACAGGAAATTCTAGACTCTGTAAACAGAAAGTACACTCTCTCGCCTTTCTGACACCTATCTCTATGCTCAATTCTGACTCCCGACAGTCGAGCAATGTTGAAAACAAAACTGCCTCTATCCTTCTGAAACTGAACTTTAAAAAACATCCATGTCCCCTTTGAAACTTTTTCATGGTTTAAATCAGGTGAATTCAAACTTCTTTATGCCAATTTAGGCTTATGGTTGAGAAAATCATGCAAAAGGGTCTCGGATTCTATCTCCTAATGAATACCTAGGATAAAGGTGATAAGGTGTTGCATAATCCTTAGCAAAAATTTAATAACAAACCCAAAAATAACCATAGGATAAAATATTAGCCCCGATGGTTAGGCTAACCGGGCGCTTGCATAGCCGTTGCATGTGAACAGACGACTTTTGGGCAGTTGATCCTAGTAGTTACGGTTAATCCCAGTGGTCACGGCTTAACCCCTGCAGTTCCAGCACGACCTGTCACATGGCTTTTAAATCCCGACACGGTCAAGAGTTTCCGCTACGGTTTTCGAACTTGTCACATGTTCATCATTCCCGCTGCGTTTTATTTAACTACACGGTCAGCACTAGTGTTGTGGGTTTTATAATACATTTTTATATTAATGTTTTATCACCGAACCTCTTATATAGCCCGAACCTTTGTATTAAGGTTTTATAACATATGACTTTCACCTTAGGCCTTAGGTTTGCGCTAGGGATTTTAGATGCATGAGATATGATTTAGTGTTAGGGTTTAGAACCATAGCGTTTATGCTTAGGTCATTATATTATAAGGAATTTCACCATAGAAATTAACCCCTTTTACACCTTTTCATCCCAAATTTGAAACACATGAAGACCATGACACTAAAGGACCTCTTCTTTGGATGATACTGGAAAAACTGGTGAATTGGAGACTAAACTGGATATCGAACTACTGGAGCTGACTGGACCTCTCTACTAAACTATAATTGAACAAGATCCTCCTGGATAAATGAGTTAATGTATTAAAATATATTAGAATATGTTGATAAGTAATGTAATCAAAATTTCATTCCAATAGTCGAACACGTAGATACATTCGTAATATTTGAGGGTTTTAGACTGAATAATGTCCATTCAACTATAGTACAATGAGTTGTGAATCGAGTTTAATAGCCAATTCCCTAACACCAAGAGCAACAACTTCTGATAATAGTTCGATAATCGCACTATATTTGAAAATGTTGTTAGTTGTTCGACCCAAACATACGCCTTGTAAATTCACTAACTCGCCATTAGGAGCATAAAGTGCCCATGTTGCGGAAGAAAATTTCTATGTACTACAACAAGCACCATCAGTGAAACCGACATAATGGTTTGACGACATCTGCAAACCAAGTGGAACACAGGGTAAGCAGAGGAAAACATGTTTGCAAAAGCAAATAATCACATCAAAAACTAATTGTACACTAATGAATCACACACACTAATGTACAAATTATTTACGCTAAATCAAGAATAATAATTTTTGAGATATAGCCGATTTTGGGGCTCAGGCAATTGATTCCCTTCATAATCGACCAACTCATAGGCACCTTATTCTAATACTCGTTTAACGATATAGGTCCCATGCCACATTGGTTCGAGTTTTCCAACCCCTAGCTTGTCATGGGATTGATCATATAGCAATACCAAGTCACCTTCGGTATAAACACACGGAGTCACAGATTTATCATACTCCGATTTAACTCGTTTCTTCTGAGCTTCGATAACCAAAGTAGTTATTCATCGAGTCTCATCAAGACATTCAAGGTAAAGCAATCATTCCTCTTCTGATGAAGTACCATGGAGTAACTCGAAAACTAGCTTCAATGAAGGAATTTCACACTCGATTGGGAGAGTGGCTTCCATACCATACACTAATTGAAAAGGTGTGAATCCGGTCATTTTCTTAGCTAAAGTTCAGAATGCCCACAAAGATGAAAATAGCATAAGATGCCAATTTCGTTTATACATCCCAATGGTTCACTGAAGCATCATGACCAAAAATTTGTTCACGGATTCAACTTGGCCATTGGCCTGTGGATAGTAAGGAGTTGAGTTGTTGTGATGCAAACCCAACTAAGCAGTAAGCTTTGTCATCATATAATTTTGAAAATGAGAACCATGGTCGGTGACTATGGTTTTCGGGACACCGAATCGAGCCATGACATGATTGAAAAGAAATTGCGCCATAGTTTTACCTTCAGCATTGTATGTAGGCATCGACTCAACCCATTTGGTGAAATAATCGATGGTGGCAATAATATAACCATACCCCCCGGCCGAGCGAGGGTTATAGGTCATGAAATCGATGCCCCATTCCGCAAATGGTATGGTGGTAACAACTAGGTGCAAGGGAGTGGGCGGAGCAAGCTCTTTGTGAGAATATATCTAGCATTCATGACATTTTTGAATAGCAAGAATGCAATCCTTGACAATTTAAGGCCAGAAATAACCTGCACAAATAATATTTTGAGCAGTAACGTAACCTGACATATGACCACCATATGCCCCAGAGTGACAGTCATTCAATACTTTCTTAGCTTCCTCAAGAGTCAAACATCAACGAAGGATAGACTCAACACCAATACGTTATAGAGTATCCACAATAACGTGATAAGGCTGGGACTAGTGATGAATTCAACATCGCTCAGAGTGAGACATATCTGGTTAAATTTTTTTGGTTTGGGGATAGATAATGATATCTTCATACCACAGATTGAGAGTACTAATGATAAATATTGAGCCATCCAGAATAAATTTAGTAAAAGGAGTAGGTGGAACTGCAGATGGACGAGCACAAATAAACTCAGCAAAAACTTGTGATTTCTTTGACTTAGCTTTAGTAAACTCTAAATCGAACTCTTGTAGGGTAAAAATCCATTTGGAGTATTTTCCACCATGAAACTTCCAATTTGGTATGTAAGTCATGGGGTTACAATCAGAAATCACAATATTTTTGTGTGGGACAATATAATGGTGAAAGCGTTGGACGGCATGAACAGTTGCCAAAGCTAGCTTCTCTACATGAGTGTAATATGTCTCAGCATCAAAGAGATTTCAAATCAAGTAGTATATAACAAGTTCATTCCCATCATCGTCTTCCTGAACAAGCACAATGCTAATGGTGTTGTCAGCGGCGGATAAATATAGGAAGTAATCGTGACAATAATCAGGCGGGGTGCAATAAAGGAGCACTAAGAAGGGTTATCTTCAAAGCATCAAAAGAAGTTTGGGTGACTTCATTCCAAATAAATGGGACCATTTTTTTAGTAAACGAGTAAATCCTTTAGAAATCTCTACATAATTTGGGACAAATCGACGGAGAAATTTCGCTTTCCCCTGCAAACTTTGCAGTTAATGTAAAGAATATGGAGGAGGAAAATTAATGATAGCCTCGAATTTCAATGGATCGATTAATATGCCTTCCTTAGAAACTGCAAATTCTAAGATACGACCATATTCAACACAGAAGACACACTTATGAGGATTCAACTGAATTTTGTATTATTGATAGCGAAGAAATATCGCTCGAAGGTGGGTGGGATGATCTTGATGTTTCACAAAATGTGCAGGAAGATCGTCAAGATAAGGTTGGACTATATGAAAAATATCATAAAACGCATAAGACATATCCTACTAGAAGGTAGCACCAGAATTCTTTAAACCAAAAGGGAGCTTTTTATATGCAAAAGTCCCCCAAGGACAGATAAAGGAAGTTTTATGTTAATCGTGGGAGATAATGTTAATCTCGTTATAGCCAGAAAAACCATCCATAAGGGAAAAAATATCACTCCCAGCACATCCATCAATTATCTGGTCGATAAAAGGAGTGGGATAATTATCTTTAGGACAAGCTCGATTAATATCATGATAATCAACACAAACACGAATAGTTCCTTTCTTTTTGGTAACACAAACAATATTAGAAACCCATTCTTTCAATGGTATAAGGTAAATGAATCCAACTTTAAGAAGTTTTTCAACTTCACCCTTTATGGAAGCTAACTTTCTTGGGTGCATCAGACAGTGACGTTGACAAACAGGTCTCGCATTCGATTAGGTAGGAATTTCATGCACCACGATACTAGGATCGATGCCAAGCATTTATTCATATGACCACGCAAAGACATCATAGAATTATTTCAAAAGGGAAATATAAATCTTGATCTCATTAAGATAACAAGAAGCCCCAATATGAATATTCTCGACTATCCCTGGTTTGACAGACATGTCAATCGGTATCGTAGCTGAAATATTACCCATATTTCCTTTAGACATGACTTCATGAAAAAATATGGGATTCTAAAGTGGACCAATTGTTTGAGGGGAAACATGAGTTTCTATATAGGTAGCAATTTCACCAAGGCTCGGTAGAAACAAGGAATGACGAAGACTATCATCCCAAGGATTTTCTTCAATAGATATAACTTCTAATATACTCTCATCAATTGGAAATGTCTCATTCAAAGGATCATCGTAATCCCAAGGATTTTCTTCAAGAGACATAACTTCTAATATACTCTCATCAATTGGAAATGTCTCATTCAAAGGATCATCGTAATTTCAAGAACAAAACCAATGAGATTGTGAATACGTGTCTAGAATTGAAACCAATTTATCATTAGTATCAGATGCAGCCGTAGAATCCAAAAGGACACTCTAATACATTTGTTCGATGGGGCTAAGCGGAATAATTTTTCCAAAACAATCAATCTGACCAGAGTTGGGAATGATCCAGGGGTTGTGACCAGACTAAATCATATTAACTAAAGTGACGTTGGGAAGCGGAAGGGAAAAAATTCCAATCAAAGACGAGCCTTTAAAGAGACCCGCTCTGACACTCTCATAAGGAACGGTGGTATTCCCAACATATGGTACATTTCCAGTTGAAGAATCAAGAGAGAAAAAGGAAAGTTGACCAACCGTAACGATCTTTCCTTGGTGGGGAAAAATAAGAACACATAAAAGGGTAGAGACCACGCAAACCATTGCATGGGTCCAACTATGACCGAGTAGAATATTATAATTGAGGTTCGCACCTACAACTTCTACTTCCATATTCATTTTTTCCCTCCAACTGGATAGGTAGATAGTTAAAAATACCATATGGTCAAGAACCTCTACCATCGAAAGCTTCCAATGTATTAGGGGACTGACTTAATGGAGGAGAGCCAAGAGCTTTCCAACACGAAATAGACATGATGTAGGTGGAGGCACCTTCATCAATGACAGTTCTTTGAATATTCTTACCCATCACGACAACTTGTATAGGAAAATCCATTCGTGACGGGAGACGAGGAATATGATTTTCAAGATAAAAAGTAATTAAATTATAATCAGAAGGATCAATTCATCCGATAACGGATTTTAATTCCTTCCTTTGTGATGGACATGATTCAAGGACTTCCAAAGCCGACATCACCGAAGGAGATTGAACTAAATATTTCACAATATTATAATGTGAGCAGCTCGTGCATTTAGATTATATGAGGATTTATGGAGAATGCCTTAGGGAGGAGGTC
This sequence comes from Pinus albicaulis, assembly GCA_034641835.2. NCBI lineage: Eukaryota > Viridiplantae > Streptophyta > Pinopsida > Pinales > Pinaceae > Pinus > Pinus albicaulis. The sequence continues at coordinate 1,053,630,427 of CM076581.1, forward strand.
TATAATGGAATCATTACTAGGTCACTCAGTATGAAGAGGATTGGAACTGGGCGGCATGGAAGAAGAAGGTGCATCAGGGGCATATTTTTCCACAACATATTTGGTAGGATTCAGATATTCTTTTGATCGAGTAGCGACAGAAATGGGTTTTATACCACTCGTGAAAACCTGAGAGCTTCCAGATGCATAGGATTCAAGTTGGTCTACCATTTTTGTTTGCTGATATGGAAAGGGTTCTTTCAAAAAAATCAGCGTTCATGTTGTTCCTTTTAGAAGATGACTAACCTCAACACGGAGAGGATAATCCTTGGTGTAATGGTCTTCATAACATATAAGACAAGGATATTTGGGCTTATGTTTGGATGCATCTTCAGCAGATGAATTAGAAGAATAATTTTTAGGGTTATCATATTTGGCTTTTCCTTTCCCCTTCTTCTTACCTTTTGAGGATTTATCTGCTGCAAAAAATTGGACAACGTTAACCTCAGAGGTTTTACCAGGATTTTTAGAATCATTCATAGGAATGGAAGGTACAGTGGTAGAAGTATACTTAGGCTTCGAAGAAGCTTTTAGAGTAATATTAGCATGTTGAGCCACTAACTCGATAACACCATCAACAGGTGGCATATGAGTAGGTTTCGAAGATTACAGGTTCGTTTAAGTTCACGGGGCGTTAGGTAAAAGATAATATAATATGACAAACTAGGAATAAACAAGATCTAAATACTGAGCATGGGTGATGGCATGTTCCTTAGTCACATAGACACCATTAGCAATGTCTTTGGAAATTTTTTGAATGAATGATTTGGTAAACCATCCAGTCAAACGTTGATCAGGAATTTCAAAATTGATAAGGCGACGTCTACATCTCCATTCATGGATGTGATCGGAGATATGGGTAGCAGTTGTCTGTTCCAAATATGTTAATAGACGGGTTTCGGTTTCATACTGGACATTTTATTGGGAATGAGTAAGAAAGGATGTGGCCAATGAGTTGAAATCATGAAAAATGTTGCAAGGAAGTTCAATGTACCACTTGATGGCGGATCTCGTTAATGTGTGCTCGAAAAGACATAACCGAATCGAGTCGTCGACCTAAGAGTTATAGGATCACCATAAATGGTATGTCATAGCATGAGCTTGGGGTTCTTCTCCATATTTACCTTCAAATTTAGGACAATTCCCAGGAATTTTAGTTGGAATTAGAGGCCAATGCACTATATGTTGTATTGGGTCATTTGTAAGCCTTGACACGTTTGGGAGTTCTGACGTAGCCAATAATGGTAACAGAGGATTATAAGGATAAAACGTTATTTTTTAATTACCCATTTGAGGGTTCCAACTTTGTTGATACTAGTTCTGCCCCCATTGGGGTTGATTTTGACCATAAAAACCATATTGTCTCCATTGTTGTTGGAAAGGTATTGGTTGCTAGTAAGGACCTTGTTGAGGCCAAGGTTGGTGATAGATTCCTTGCTGCAGCTATTGCTGAAGGTAAGGTCCCTGTTGGGGTTGTTGATAAGACCCCTACTGCAATGTCTATTGAGTATTAGGTCCTTGTTAGACATAAGGGCCTTGTTGTACGTAGGGTCCTTGTTGGTCAAGCTGGTACTGTCCTTGTTGGAATTGTTGGTATTGAATACCAGGTCTAAGAGGGTAAGCTCTAGTTTTTCCTAAAGGAGGGGTAGGACTATATTATATTTTAGGACCAGACGATGGATTATTCACAACACCCAATATTGGATTTTGGGGTTGTTGGACGTACTGTTGTTGAACGTTCGACTGTTGAACATATTGTTGTTGTACATTCAGCTACTTAACATAGGGTTGTTGGATATATGGTTAGTGAATATGGGGTTGTTGAACATGTGGTTGTTGAACGTGGGGTTTTCTATAGAAAAATTGAGTTGAATAAGGGTGACCACCTTGTAAAGAGGTACCCACGACAAAACTTGTTATGCATGAAACCAAAGTTCCATCAAGACTAGGTATGGGTTGTCCCACCCCCGATATAGTTCTATAGTTCAGATTTCCCCCACTAGAAATGGGAGGTACATATAAGGGATTTTACTGCCCCCTAGGAATGAATGAAACCATAGGTTTTCCACTTAGAGGAGGAACAACACTGATCACAGATATGGACAAAGGAGCAGATGATCCAAGTGCCATGGACATTTGAGCCCACAGTAATTGCAGGTTGAGCAGAAGGTTATGAAAATATGGCTGCATTTGAAACAAATGAGCCACAAGTTGGAGTAACACCAGTTGACCAGATGGGATGATGAAAAATGGATGTGGCCTAAGAAGCTTTTGAAACACGGCTTTTGAGAGAAGTGTAACCTGGCGGTAGAAAAGATGCAACATGACCAAAGGATACATTTGTTCCACTTCCTAAATCATAAGAAGCATAAACATAAGGAAAACCTTCGGGAGGGAACATGGTTTCAACATTAACTTCTGGGGTGTGAGTCGTAGAAGTTTCCATAAGAATACTTTGAGGAGTACTCACAAATGGGGTGTCATCTACATTTGACGCCATATGTGGTGGAAACAACTGTCAAGTAGTAGTTCGATATGTGATCGGAGAATCAACAAAAGGAACGCTAGGATTGTCAAAAGGAATATATGGATGCTCAGGTGATACCATGAATGGATCGTAGAGTGGATTGGGAGGAAAGACCCCAAACTGTGTAGCAGGTCCAAGAATTTTTGGCTCAATATCCTCATATGACGAAATCCACTCATCATGTGGTGGTTGAGAAGAGAGCAGTTGGAAACTCAAGACAATTCCAAGTTCAAAAATTTTGAGCTTCAAGAGGCCCAAGTGGGAAATGTGTAATCTTGGGATGGGCTCCTTGAGTTCCTTCAGGGGATGAGTGAAGTGAATTCATAGATTTAACCACGATGACCTTTTGACAAGAAGAATCAAAGGATAAATGAATTATTTTGTAGAAATTAAAATTTACTATTAACAAGTTACGATGAGGCAAAGGAGTATTTCACGGGTAGCATGTTATCATGGGTAATAAATTTTAGAATTTAACAACAAAAAATAAATAAAAAGTGTTAATCTAGGAAAAATGATTACCAAGCAACCGTGAAGTGCAATATACACATTGGTGAACCAAGTACTTGATGTATGGTAGTCAATGTCCCCGAATGTTGTGTTCAGTGTATCATGGTTTACAAGGTGGCCGACTCAGTTACCTATGGCAGGATAACAACCTAGTGGGGTCTCCCAAAATATATGTGATGGTACGTGGAGCTCATTCCATAGTGGTGTTATCTAATGTGTAATCGTTCGATGAGAATGTCCCCATATACTTACCATATTTGGATCATAGGCCTATATACTTCCGTACGTTGGACGAGATATAACCCCCGAAATGCAACACATGTGTTAACACCAAAAAATCATACAGGAAAAATATATTAGAAAATGTCAAGAAAACAATAGAAATACACTTTGAAGGAAAAAAATTTAATTATTTCCTAAGGTTCAGTCAAAAATTGGCAGACAACGCACCAGCAGCAAAGGCTTTTTGTGCACGACACGCTTTATCCTCTGATAGTCACGCAGTCCTAGGGATGGCTAAAAGTCACCATCCAGGACCACTTGACACACTTGGTAAAGATTATTCTCTATCAATTATAGTCAATGACAACTGAATTCGAGCCACCTTGAGGGGGCATGCAACCCACAAAGGAATATATTGTCCTACTCTTGGGTCATTATCAATCTTGGCCCAAGAGAGGGAAGAGAGTTCAAAACTTTTCTATATAAACTGGCCATGGGAAGAGAAAATAGAGACACATTGTTATGCTGGCCAAATTTCTACCATAGAAACACTAGCTTGCAAAGTGTTGAAGCAAGAGTATTGGAGAGACTAGCATGTTGGCCATACAACATCCTAGTGAAGAAGAGAGCTCCATAATTAGTGGGTGATCACAATCCTTTTGAGAGAGGGAGGAGATACTTGCAAGGAAACCAAAGAAAGAGACCCCTCTTGTCTTGAGTATTTGAGCTCCATAGCTCAAAGGACTCATTGCAAGAGTGTTAGCATTATATTCTTCATACCACCAACAACCAATAAAGCAATTTTTATCCATTTGTTTGTATTGGTTTGTTTCTCCATTTGAGAATTATTGCCTTGTTTTTTTCTGCTTAAGTTCATGTTATTGTATGCGTTACTTACCTTATGATTTTTTTCTTACATTGTTTTCAGCCTTTCCATTAACAGCAACATAATCTTCTCTGTGATATTTTTCAAGTAGCAACCGACTGCTAGACATGCGTCTTTTGGTAAACTTGTGTAAGAAAAACACCACCACGTGATTGGCGACCATAATTGATTATTTTCTTGGTTATTGGTTTTCTTTGCAGGACATCCTCCATGCACAACTAGCTGCAAGGCATTCAGATACTATTTCTAAATTATTCAGGACATTCAATCTCTGTTCTGAGAGGTAGAGAGCCCATTTTTTTTTTAATCTTTCGCAACAGCGCACCTTTTTCTCATACAGACATGCACACTACGTCTGTGGGTAAAAAACTCACGTTATATTTAAAGAAAGAAAAAAATCACTATATAGGTGATTGGCAACCCATAAAGACTTTCCTTTACCACTACTCTGCATTCTTATGTTTTAGGATAATTAATTTCTACACTAACCACTACTAGTATAGTGATTAAGTGTTCTTATTTACTTTTGAAAAAACACATAGCCTAACTAAGAAAAGGAATAAGTGACCCAAATCAACATATGTTTTATTTTTCTAGCTAATTTTTTCTAATTCTTAGTCAGAACACATAGTTTAATTAGGAGGATTAAGTGGCCCATAATCCACAATTCTCTTTTCTAGATAAACTATTTCTTCAATTTTTTCATTTGGCTTGGGACTAGGGTCAAAATGTTAAATACGAAAAGCAAGTAATCTCTTCCTCCCTTGCACCTCTTAGTGAACCTGGGTTGGCATATGAACACTTTCTCAAAAGAATTTTGAACTACCATCTACCTTTTTTTCTACATAATCTAATTAGGAAAAGATAAAACGACCCATTATTCGCAAATCATCTCAAAATTGTGCGAGGAACAAACAAAACATAGTTTAATTAGGAGGGAAGTAAAGGATCATCGCATATCGACATCCTAACACACTCTTGGTTATTTACTCAAAACACACACTAAGCATTAGTAATATTTGAACCAAAAGGCACCCAATTTTTGGGTATTTTATTCTTATCTTACATTTTCTTACAAAATCACACCCTAAAGAAAATTAAGACTCTTAAAAAACAATCGTAATTTGAACTCACTAAATTCTATCCATAGGGGCCACAAAATAAATTATAGTTTAGGTTAGGACCATCGAGGGTAAGCATCCAATAAGCCGTTATGGTCATAATACATTTTGAAATGTAGATTTTGACATTTTAGGGAGCATAAAATTCCTTCTATCCACCCACAGAAACAATTACTTGAGCATTACAGAAACCCAATTCAAAGGGGGTTCAGATTAGGTCTAGTGTGTGCGGTACTATTTGGGGCTACCTGACCCATCTAGTGCTCGGTAGTGATAACTGATTACCAATAATCTAAAGAATCGAATGCTCACGTGGGAAGAAGGTACTTTAGTGGCCAAAAACTAGGGCATCATTTCCCTATAGGTGACGGTGCGGGAATCACTATATCCTCATACCATTACCTTTGTTGATTCTTCAGTTGTTGGAAGGAATTGCTAGTTCTTTCAAGATATTGGCCCCAGTACCCATTAGAGTTATCTCCGCAAGACCCAGTTACCATGAGAGTGTGAGGAAAATTATGTCTATTTAGGCTTTTGGTATCATACGCAAAACAAACAAAAACCTCATTTTTTTCTTGATTGATCACATAATTTAAATTTAAAGAGAAAAATTACGTTTCCATTTTTTCGCTTTGTTTTATGTATGTGATTATATTATTGCATTGATAGATATCATCCTTCAAGAACTCAGGACCATTCAGGCGTAGAGGCTATCACACTGTCGCCATTATAATATCTTTCTTTATCAGGGCATCTTTGATTGGAACCCCCCAAGGGTTACCAACCACCACACTAGTGGAGACCCATCCAAGGTCACCACACTCAACTCCTCCTATGACCCTCAAGGTTAAAGGATCACTACCCCTTCGGGGAGTCAACAAATCACCCCTCAGGGAATGCCACAAGGAAATATTCACCAGACACCTCCCCAAGGCCACCACGTACACATACATGTGCAACATCGTCATATAATGGTGTTCAATACTTTGTTACCTTTCTTAGCATCATTAAATCTTCCAGATATGACAAAGTTAACGAATGACCCTATTTCACATGGCCCTAATTGGCAACCCATGCCCAGGAATCTCCCTTTAGATATTCCAAAATTTGAAGGAAAGCAAGTGGAATACCCAGGAAATCATATTATGACTTTCCACCTGTGGTGTTCATCAAACAGTATCATAGATGATACCATTATGTTAAGACTATTTCAACGCACCCTTATAGGGCCAGAAGCGACATGGTATATTGACTAACCCTCTGCATCACATGGAACCTTTGGCGACCTCACAAATACATTCCTCACCTACTTCCAACTCCCAATTCATCATGATTCGAGAATGGACCTCCTCTCTCATTTTAGACAAACACATGTCGTATGCATATCGTACCATCTCCATGAATGGAAGAGGCATCACAACTTGTGCAAAGACAATCTCGATGATAGAGTTCTTTTGGACTTATTTTTTAAAACACTCACAGTACAAATTTCAAAATATGTGGTAAATTAAAAACCTTTCTCTCAGGAAGACGCCATCAATAAATCCTAGCAACTAGAGCTCATTTACACCCAATCTGGATATATCTACCATATCCTTCTAAATGGCTTGCGCCTGCAAACTTATATAGTTACTAGGCATGTCGAATATTGTTGACAGTTTGATTGGGTCCTTAGCCTAAATCCAACCAAACAACAGTTATCAGTACCATGTATACTCTTATGATACTACGCAGAATGTATCAAAAACAGGGTACTATCATAGTTAGCCTGCACCTCTACAGAACATGACTAATAGGGCAAGGCCATAGTACCAAACGCAAGGCGGTCCATACCCTTCCTTGCAGGGGACTCATTATTCAGCTAGAAATGTTGATACTAGAGAGCCACCCCAACATACATATTCCAACCAGGGATAGAGAAACCAATACTCCCCTTTCCCTGCACAAAATCTACCATAAGTGCAGAAAAATACACCATTTAACCTAGTGAAACCCTCCCAAGATCAATAGCTACCTTCATATAACCAGGAGAATAATAATAATACTTCCAACGCTGCAAATAAAAAACCAAATAGAAAACCAAAGGGAGACTCTAGACAGGGGGTATCAATCAACAGCATCCCTCGCGATCTCAAGCTTGGAGCAACTCAGATCGAAATTAGAACTATGAACCAACCAATAAATCTCAAAGGAAAAACAAGACAACCAATCTAAGGACAAATCATTATTGTGATATATATGGAGAATACATTCATTACACCCACCATTTTCCTGAACATCCTAAGTTGAAGCAACTTCAGGGTAACTGAGGACAAGGGGGACAAAACCAGCTGCCTGCAATCATGAAAAAACCCTTCCCCCATTAGGGAGTGCTTAACACCTAGCAACAACAACCACCCTAAAACAATTCCAAAGGAAATAACCATGATATCTTCATGACCGAAGAAGAATTTTTCTTCCAAACACGGAATAGTCCAACTACGACGCACCCTCGGATACCGACCCTTTAAGTATAAGTACGAGCGCACCTATGGCACCGTTAACCATCTCTAAAGTACCTATTGAGCCCATGCTAAAAATTTTCAAAGGACCAACAAGGTGTGCAGGGAATCATTCCAAATCTGCTCATATCTATGGTATAGTAGACAATTTATCTCAGTCTCCATCATCCATGTCAGCGTTATAGGTCCTGCAATATTTCCAAACGCAAAGGAAAGCCTTACTTTTCTCTTTAGGAGCGATCGATCCTTTAGATTCCCCCTAATGGTTTTCAATATAGATAAGGTAGGCCCCATGCTTCCTTCTCTAGTCTCTTTCCAAACATCGATTTCAGTTCAGAACAAGACCATCCATCGTTGCATCGTGGATGAAGGAGCATCCACATGCATAATGTCCAAAACAGTTTGGAAAAAGTTAGGATCGCCTAAATTAAAATCACCTGACATCATGCTCAGAGCATATGACGGGTGCCCATAAGCCCCCATGGGTCTTTGTCCAAAATGTATCAGTGCACCTGGTCGGCAAAACAATCCTCATAGACATTGAGGTCTTAGACACGCAACTAGACTACAATATCCTCCTCGGGAGGAGTTACATGTACACTATGACCACAATATCATCCTCTGTTTTTAGGGTGATGATATTCCCCCATGAATACAAAATAATCACCAACGACCAACTCAGATACTATGAAATAAACTGGTGACTGCTCTAGATGTTGTACTAGCATACATAGATACATTTACTAAGCCAATCAGAACATATACATAATTTGGCCCTAGCCTATTCAAACCATCTTCTATCCTGGGAACATACCCAGGAGACCCTCCTATAATACCATGGGAAGCCCCAGAAAGTACGGAGGCAACGATGTGCGTGATGAGTTCATCAAACATTGAAACCATCCCAAAACCTAAAACTAGCAGCACATATGTCATCACCTCTGATCTAACATTCCTACCATATGTTATCACCCAAAACCCATTTTTGTATCCCCCATAAGGTTTTGTTTCGCAACAAGTCATGGAAACTCTTACATTTCCAAATATGGCTTTCACAATACCAGTCTGGTATTTTTTCCCTCTAACCACGTCAAGAAATATAAGCATTACCTCTATAGGAATAACTCCTATTGCCTCCCTAGAAGTGGCAATAGAAAAATAATCCCTTGTAGTGACACACGAAGGATAACAAGAAAGGGAAGAAGGTTGATACACCTAGGCTTCCTATTGCATTGCAACCTTGTGCATTGTGCAATGTCGTAGGCCATCCTACTAACATTTGCCCATAATTAGACGAGTTGAAAGCTCTTCTAAATGCCGAAAGAACTGTCACAACCTCAGCCACCTGTAAAAAGGAGAATTTAACGAATACTCAAGGTAAAGCATTACGCACCAACCATGCATCCGCCATATGCAACCAATATGGTCATTAAACTCATCATTTCTAAGATATGCCTCAATATAGGGATGCATTACACGCCCTAGAGCAATCCAATCTTCAATACCCCTCTACAACATCCATGCAAACGGAAGAGGATGGGTCCAAAACCATCTTTTATGTATGATAAGAGCCCTCATCATGCTCATACTCAACAAACCAAATGGCACAAAGAAGGAAAACAAAGGCCACACCTCCTATCTTTGTTTGTGCATTGTGCGATGAACCTAATCACATGATCATTCAATGCCCCGAGTTAAGGGAATTCAATCATTAGTACCCAATTCAACATGTTTCCCAAAGAAAATTATCTTGGCACAAATGACATACATGTCAGATCTGTCGAAGCAACCACCACATGCTCCATTCTCCCCAATCCATCGTCTTCGATCTATGTTAGATTTCATGCAACACTTTATCGCTGAAAACAATGACTTGGAAAATTTGGACACAGAATCCGCAAACATCACTACAAATCAAGGGAATGGAGCATCTAAAACTATTTTATATATATCGGAAGAGAGATGGCGACTAGGATGGTCACCTCCCACCCATAACCATCCTCAGCCTCAAGTCCTAGTTTGCACATTATGCGACGAACCTGATCATTTGATCGCTCAATGTGTAGCTTTAGAGTGGTTTCAGAGATGGTACACAATCACCCCAGTGGTCCAAAGAGATTTTACCATATGATATTTACACTCTTGTCATATCTTCCAAGGTAACCACCATCTTCGTCACTGTCCCTATGTTCCACGATTCCGCTTAGCGTTAGATTCTATGCACCTGTTCATTTCCAATAACGCTGAGTTGGACAGTTTAGATTTGGAGTCCATATAAAGTTCCAAAACTCAAGAGAATGAAGCATCTAGGTCCATATTATGTGTATCTGTGGAGAGACGGCCAGAAGCGATGTTTCCTTCCTCTCATCGCCACCACCAACCTAGATATGAGAAGGCGACTAGACGCCCCGGTAGGGTAGGGTGAAAACCTAACTTCTCATGTGCCATATGCAATAAAAGTAACAACATGGTTAACCAATGTTGTGATTTGAATAGGTTCATAGACATTTTACGCATGGTAAACCCCATCCCACATATACATATCTCTAATCAAGAGAATATCACTCGCTGCTTTTGCTGAATATTATCCCAATTTCATCACACAAAAAATTGTCAGTATATTCAATATAACACATCAAACAAAATTCCTATAATATCCAAAAATGGGAGAGCAGCAATATAGTACATAAAACTGGAAATTATGCAAAAATACCAATAGATCAAAGTATGAGACAACCATAGAGCCATTCCATTATGATTATAACATCAAATTAGGTACAAAGTCTCGAGGGTCTCTATGTACTATGCCTCACCATCTTCTTGACCTTGTGCCTGATATTCTCTTGCACTTGGTGTCATCTTCTATCTTTTTAACCTGTGGATGAAGGCCGACAAAGATATTCATCCTCCCTCTCCACATTCTCTTCATTCCCCATGGTGTGGGTTGTCGCGTCTGCAAGAACTGAAAGGTTATTATCTCCAGGTGAAACCTGGGGTGATTCATCGATCATGATCAGAGAGATCAACCGATGCTGACTTGTCCTTGGAGAAACAATTTTCTTCTTGGTTGGGGTTCTGGTCACTCTTTTCTTTGCCGAGGGTGAAGCCTTTTCAACAAACTTCTTTTCCGTTTGCACCGGCTTGTTTTTACTCTTTTTCTTGGCATGGGACGGTGTCTTTGCCTTCCTTTTCCTGCTTGCACTTGTGCCAGAAGAATTTCCTGCACTCCTTGCCTGAAACTCTCTTAGGAATGCCTTCCAGGTCGTTCCCTTTTATTCCAATGCTTTTTTGATGAGGATTGTGATGAGCCCATGGTGATATATCTTATGTGCAACTTGGCTTGCATCCCCACTCTGCACACCTTTTGCCATATTCTCAAGACTTCAGAGCAGATAGTAGGGAAAATTAATAAGTTTCCTCGACTTAAAGTGCAGAAATAACTGAAGGTGATATAAAAATGTTAAGAAGTAACGTCCTTCACAAGTCAAGAAATTTTGTAAATGAAGAGGAGGTCTCGCCATTTTCCAATCATGGAGCTGTGTGGAAGCCCCTTCTTCCAGCCAACCTTGAGCTTTCTGTCAACCACAAACCGATGCCATCGTTTCTTTTCAAGCCGCTCCTTTTAAACCATTGTTCCCCTGTAGTTGGCAAGCCTATAGCTCGCGCGATGGACTCCTCTGTGACTTCCAATTCTAATGAGCTGATTCTAGCTTGGCCTCCTTCAAACATCTTCGCAAACTCCAGAACCACGGCCATGTCAAAGCCATCAAACTTATGCAAAAATGAAAGGAACCTAGATTCTTGCAATAGTGCAAGACAGTTTCGGTTTTCCGCGGTCTATTCTATCTCCCTCAAGGATGATGGCTCATTCCTTACAGGTGCCATATTCGAATCCTGTCTCACTTCCCTGTCACATCCTCAAAATGTTTCCATAGTGAGAAGTATCAAAGGCCGCCGAGAATTTTATTCTGAAGCTTCATCCATCCACCGTCTTTTCGGTCCATCTATCCAATCATGTTTAATCATATAGGATGCATACATGTATCGGTCTGCTACATGAAAGTAATAATAATTGGATGTGGCGGAGGCTTATATGGCGACAGTGTAACGATCATGGATGATCGGGTTATGAGGCATGATAATGATGAACAAGTGATAAAGGATCCTTTCAAAGGGGGTAAGTATGGGATTTTGGACAATCTGTACTATCCCTCATTGTACCTCATAATTTTATTAAGACATATTTCGATACTTATTAAAAATATTAGATTTAAAAACCCAATATACCTTGCACTTTAAAAAATTTCCTAAGTTAGTAAATGATAAAACAATTATTAATTAAAAAATACAATGTTATCATTTATTAGTGCAGCAATCATTCATGTGCAGAGAAATAAAATTTCATAAACATTTTGCATGAAGTGCTCATGTACTTTGTTAAGGTTTTTTTACATTGTGCTTTCACAATCGGTCGCATTCTTGCATTAATCGTGCCTGCACTGATCCTGATTTCACTAAGCCTGCTTGCACTGCAAATTTTTGCACCAAGGACTTTACCAAAATAAAAAATCGGATAGAACATTCTTTAGCTAGACTTTTTTTTTTAAATTACCTGAATATACAAGAAAAAATTTTATTCACCATTCTTTGGTGTTTCATGAACATGACTTCTGGATTGACTACATCAAATCCTGCAATCAATTTATGAGGGAATAAATAAGTGGGAAGGAGATAATTTTCAGAATGGGAAGGAATATTTCAGCAGGGATTCCAAGAATAATATCACCAATGGGGATAAGCGAGATGGGATGTGGGAAAAAAATTCAAGGGAAAAGAGGGATTTTACGAAATCGGGTAAGGGTAATTTCCTTATAAGAAAGAGGATGGTAATTCATCACGGGATTTAAGAAAAGAAAGATAGTGGGAATTAAAGTAAATGCAGCGGGAATTAAGCATTACTTGGATAAAAATTTCCATGCTAGTTATCCCAAACTTGGGTAAGGGCTTAGTTCCTTGAACATGTTTCTTCTTGGTGACAGCCAGCATATCTAAAAATCAAGCAATGTTCCCTTTTTATTTGAAATTTCAATCTTCCTGCTAGCATGCTAGTTTTCAAGTTGATCCTTCTGCAATCATGTCAGTCAACCGATTTTCATAATTACACAAAATATATATATATATATTATATTTTCTTTCCTTTTGTCGTTTTTTTTCATTCATTTTTTTCATTTTGTTATATAAGGAAAATAAAGAATCAAATCTTTAATTGGTTAGTGTTGCCACCTACCATCTCCTTTTCAGATTGATGTTGGACTTGCTGCATAAAATCTCCTTTAGTAAGGGGCTGAAAATATACCTTTAATCTATGCCCATTTACCAAGAACACAGAATTTCGTCCATCAATGGTTTTAATTTCTACTGATCCATTCTCAAACACTTTAAGTACCTCATAAGGTCCCATCCAACGTGTATAGAATTTCCCTTTTAAATGTTTAAATCTCGAATCATAAAGGAGAACCCAATCACCTGGTTGGAACTGCTTTTTCCGAATAGACTTATCATGCCACTTCTTGTGTTGTTGTTGAACCAATATGTTCTACTGAATAGAATCCCTTCGAAATTCATCTATCTCATTCAACTGTAAGAGACACCACTGTTGTGCCTCATAAATATCTAACCCCAATTGGACTGTAGTTCTGAAAGACTTGATCTGGAACTCTATCGGAAAAGGGACTTCTTTCTCGTATAACATCTCATATGGTGTATGTCCTCTGTTATTTCTCCAAGTGGTTTGATATGCCCACAAGGCTTCTAGTAACTTATTTTCCCAATCCTTTCTATGGATATTTAATTTTGTTGTAAGGATGGACTCAATTAATTTATTTTTGGACTCCACCTGACCATTTTCTTGCGAGGGGTATGGTGTAGATTTCATGTGTCGAATTTTGTATTGCTCCATCACACCCTGTACTAGATTAGAAATAAACTGTGGACCATTATCAGAAACAATCTCTTTAGGAACACCAAATTTGGTAAAGATATCAGTAAAAATAAAATCAACAACAAATTTTTCGATAGCAAAAGAAACAGCTTTATATTCTACCCATTTTGTAACAAAATCTGTACAAACCAAAATATGATTTTTATTTAATGACGTTGGATTTATTGGTCCTACAAAATCAATATCCCATTTTTCAAAAGTCTCAATCATAACCTGAGGACATAAATCATTTCATTGGCTTGATTAGGCTTTCCAACTCGCTCACATCTATCACATCACTTGACATATTGTTTGGCATCCTTAAATAAGGCCAAAAATATCCAGCTCGCAAAATTTTGTAAGCAGTCCGCTTATCAGCGAAGTGACCTCCACAAGGTTCATCATGGGCAGATTTTAAGATATCAAACACTTCTTCCTATCTTACACATCTACTGATAATAAGGTCTGGTCCAGTGTAAAATATATCTCCTTGAACCCAAGAATATGTAGCACTTTTCTGTATGATACTCTGCTTTTCACGAGCAGATAAGTGACGTGGTTTTTTTCCTGTGAATAAATAGTTAGCTATGTCAGCAAACCATGGGGATTCTGTTGACACATCAAATAGATGTTCGTCAATAAAATCATCATCAAAAGGAATTTCTTCAACAGGATTAAGTTAATCTTGAAATAAAATCTGCTACCACATTAGATTTTCCTGGTCTATCAACAATAGTAATGTTAAATTCCTGCAACAATAATAACCACCTAGTCACTCTATCACTAGTTAATGGTTTATTCATTAAATATTTTATCTCGGAATGATCAGTATGTACAAAGACATCATATCTTGTCACTGTAATGTCTGAATTTATTAATGGAAAATATTACAGCTAAATACTCTTTCTCAATAACTGTGTAATTTAATTCAGTAGGTGACAAGTTTTTACTGATGAAGTAAATGGCATAGGATTTTTTATCTTCTTCTTGTCCTAAAGTTGTGCCAATAGAAGTATTAGAGGAATCATAGGAAATATGAAATGGCAGGGACCAGTTTGGTCCTCTCAAAACTGGTGCCTGAACTAGTTTTTCCTTCAATGTCTCAAAGGACTATTGGCAAGTGGTGGACCAAGAAAACTCATTGTCCTTAGCTAAAAGTTGGAAAAGAGGGGTAGCTATCCTAAAGAAATTCTCAATGAATCTCCTATAGTATCCCGCATGTCCTAGAAAACCTCTCACTTCCATTTGATTTTTGGGTACAGGAAGACTCAAAATAATTTCTATTTTTGCAGGGTAAACCTGGATACCTTTGTCTGAAATAAGAAGCACTTTTTCTAGATTCTTGAGGGCTCCCTGAAATGAATCACCAAACACAGAAAATTCATCCATATAGATTTCTACACACTCAAGGTTAGCAAAAATAGCCAAGACTGCCCTTTGAAAGGTAACTGGGGCATTACATAGCCAAAAGGGGAGTACTCGATAGGCGAATGTGCCCCATGGACATGTAAAAGTGGTTTTATCTTGATCCTCAAGTGAAATCTGTATCTGGTTATAACCACTAAATCCATCTAAAAAGGAAAATTACTTCTTACCAATGAGGGTATCAAGTACCTGATCAATAAAAGGAAGGGGCAAGTAATCCTTAAGAGTGGATTTGTTCAATTATCTATAGTCAATGAAAATGCACCATCTCCCATATTTTTTTGGGATTAATACCAATGGAGAGACCCATTGTCTATTGGAAATAGGATAGATAAAATCAGCATCCAAGAGTTTTTGCAATTCTTCTTTTACAACATCTCTTAGATCTGGATTCATACACCTTTAGGGTTGTCGAACAGGTCGGGATCCATCATTAATATAGATATGGTGAGTACAAGTTTTAGGAGGGATGTCTTTCATATTTTCATAGCCCCATGCAAAGGCATCAAGATGGTTTCACAAAAAATGCACAAGCTTCTCTTTTTGGGATGAGTCCAAGTCTAAACTGATGTGTAAATATTTTCTTGGACTAATCTCAACAAGAGTAGTATCAAGCTCAAGAGTACACAGAGGTGTGACTAAATATGGTGGTGAGGGAGGTAGAGAGTCGTGACTTTCCTGAAAATCTAGACTGAAAATTTGACTCAATGACTCAAAATTAGGCATTGTGTATAGATTATTTAGGAAGTCTTGAATCTCACCCTCCTGTGAGGACTCAGCATATTGATGGATCATGGAAACAGACTGAGTCTCCTCATCACTTCTATTTTCTAGCCATAAATTATATTTGAGCTCCTTAATGGATCTAGCAGGTGGATACAAGATGACCTTCTTCCTAGATTCTCCTTGGGAAATATACATATCACCATAACAACATCCAATATAAGCATCAACCGTAGCAAGCCATGGTCGTCCCAAGATCAAGGGATGTCCTCCCACAATATTCTTTGGTTGAAGCACAATGAAGTCTATGGGATATTCCCAAGAATCTAAAGAGACAACCACATCATCCAATACCCCTTCCGACTTGATTTTAGATCTGCCTGCCAGTTCAAGCACAGTGGGAGTAGGATGAATATGGACCAATCCAAGTTGATCCATGGTTTTCTTGGCCATAACATTAATCGTTGCCCCAAAGTATATAAGTACATTAGAGACAAGGACATCACCTATTTGAACAGAGACAACAGGATTTCCAGGGTCAGTATATTTCTCCATGTGCATACACCCCATCATTAACTCTGTTGCTCTCTCAAAAAATTGAATGGTTTGAGGTTCTAATCTTCTCCTTCTTGACTTCTTGAGACAGAGTTCCCTAATTATTTTTTTATAGATGGGTATCTCTTTAATAGCTTGGAGCAAAGGAACCTTTATGAAAAGGTTCCTAAGCTCAGAAGCCAGGCTAGACTCAGGAATGGGGTCATTCTTCTCCACAACTAGCCTCTCTGGATAAGGAGGCCGGTTTGAAGAATATGGTAAAGGCTCTGAGGGTATGAGGATAGGCTGAATGGTGACATTCTTTTAGGAATGGTCAAGAGTTTCCTCTTCACCTTTCTCTTTGATAATCACCATAAGTTGTTTTTGTTTTTATGTGGCTACTATCTTCCCCAATATCCGCTGGATATAATTGACTCCAACTGGCATGGACTGATGTCTGGGTAAAGAAATTAGGTTCATGGAATGGATCATTTGTACCGCTTTATTATTGGGGTTGGGCAAGGGTTTGGCATGTAGCTAAGGAGGTCGAAATGGTGGAGGTAAAGACAATGGTGGCATTGGTTGACTCAGCTGAGGTAGTGATGGTTGTGGCATTGGGTAAGGTGCATATGTAGGTGGGTATGATGGAATAGGTGCAGGATAGGGATGATGTGAATGGTTTGGCCCTTTCCATCCTTGTTGCCAAGATTGGGAGGGTTGTCTATAATGACACTGGTTCCCATGCTGCCAATGTTGAGAGTGACTATTGTTAGGATAGGAATATGGATGTGCATTATAACCAAATAAATGTGGTGGAAATTCAGGAGCCATACCTACACTTACCTGAGACCAGTGTCTCCGTGCTCCCATTGCATGCAATGATTCAGCTTCAGGTTGTCCTCCTTCAAGTATATCTTTCAGCCTAGGTATGGAGGGACATTTTTCAGTGGCATGGTTCTCTGCACAAATTGCACATTTATTAGTTCCTTTTATATTAAGAGGACATTCCCTTAAAAGATGATTTTTCCTACACTTAGGACAAAATAGATAATGACTCATGTTCTTCTACAAGTTTTTGCTGAAATTTTAAGGAGTACATTTGTTTGCTAACGGTATTCATTATTTCTATTTTAATATTTTCCATTGTATTTTCCAATCCAATGATCATAGCATCAGTAGATTCGGTTTTCTTATTTCTATTCTGAATTCCTTTACCAGATCTATATTGGTTCCTGAAGAATTTCCTGCACAAGTCACATATTTGATCAAAGGTTTCTGACAAATATCCCCTTGTCCTAACAAATTTAAATTATTTCAAGCATCATCAGTAAGCCCATGTAACAACAAGGTTCTAATAGTACTTAGATCAAATTTGTGCTTTGACCTTTGTAGGATGTACAGGAATCTCTCTAAATAGTCCTCTAGAGTCTCATCATCATTTTACACGATAGTAAATATTTCATCTTGAATATCTCTAGTTTTACAATATTCCTGATATTTTGACAAGAACACTCTCTTAATTTTTTCCTAAGAGGCCATAGTGTTCCCTCCTAGTCCCATGAACCAGTGAAGTGTTGCGTCCTTGAGATTTGCAGGAAACAGCTTTAACTTCTGGGCATCAGATGAATAATCATAACTTCTACATAAAATATCAAAATCAAATAAGAAATATTATGGATCTTCATGTGCCTTACCATAAAAATGAGGAAGAGTTGATACTGGTATATTTTCCATTTTCACAGTTACATCCGGATCCACAATTGGGAATCCAAAAGTGGATTGTTCCTCATTTACCTAATTTTCACCTGTTCCTTCTGCATGGTATTCATGGTCTGCCATTGTTGTTCCTCCAAGTGAACCTCTCTCAACAGGCTGGGAAGGTTGACTATGGGTTCTGATAGTCTCCTTCTTCCCGTTTATGGGTTGTGTCACACCTGGACTACTGTTGCCAGATTCCAAGTAGATTGTTCCTGCATGATGAGTCTAAGTTTGTTTAGACTTTATACCTACAATAGAATTCCCAATATGAGATTTTTTTTCAAATTTATCAATATTTCCTCGGCCCTTAGTGGCCTTCAGACCCCTACCTCTTTTAGGCATTCATCTCAAAAAAATGAGAAAACAAAATTCCAATATAAGTTGCAAATTCAAAAATAACTTAGCACCTACAAATCCCTTCAAACAATAGAAGCAAACTGCAAAAAAAATAATAGTAGACTTACCCCTATTGCAAAAAAAACGGAAAATTCTTACCAATTCAAATCGCCTCCTTGGCAACGGTGCCAAAATGTTGGGTGTAGGAATTACAGTTAAGCAAACTCCTCAACACTTAATTATCAACTCGGGGGTTTCGTAAACTTAGAGACAAAGCACAGGAAATGCCAGAAGTGGTATGAACTTTTCCTATTACTATTTTTGCTTCTTAATTGAAATATTGTAAAATCAAACAAAAGGCAATTTCAAAGGCAATCGACACCAAAGCAATTCTAGTGCTAGAATGTAAAAGAATGAATTTGCGAGCAAATTAAGTAAAGGAACTTTCACACAACTGGAAGAAATATTAAATCCTGAAATGAAATCTATGTTTATCTTCAGTATATATGGCTAATAGCTTAACAAGTGGGCCCTTGCAATGATCTACTTTCCAAATTATTTTCCTTCTACACTAAGCAATCGTTCTTGTACTCTTGCAATCTGCGTGCACTAGCGCAGGCACAGACTTATGTGAAAAATTATACTTTATCATCTTTACTGAAGACTTATGTCTTTGTGTAGGTGCTCTAATTCATAAGGCTTAGAGCACTCTATTCCTGTGACAAGAAACCAACTCTTGCATCGGTACGAAGCTTCCTTCACCAAAGTTTCCAATTACTTTCAAAAAGAATTAAAAGATGTGTTGAAAATAATTGCAATTGCGGGTTGAATTCTGAGATAAACTACACACAGAAAAAGGAATTCTTTAATGAAGTGATCTTAACAATGAGAATAAACTTCGCAAGGTAGAGACAATCCTCAACAATCAAAGCAACAGTCAAAGTAATTTGCATGCAATCAAACTATATTTCGGTGATTCACTTATAACATTACAAATTAATTTTGATCCTTTCTCTCAAGTCGTGAGCTGCAAGTGTAAAGTGTAATATTTGCAATGGTGTCCTTTCTTAATTCATGTAGTCATTCTTAGAATCTTCACAAGTTTGACTTTTAATATTGAGAATGATTGCTTTGTATTAATAATTCTTACTTGCAGGAATAAGTGAAATCATAAACAGAAAAAGGAATGAAACACTTGTTGTGAAGTAAATGAGTAAACCGCAGTGTAGAAATCGACATGCACTGGTGCAGGAAGAAACTTCCTGCACTATACAAGCAGAAGAAAACTAAGGAAGGAATTGTAGGGAAGGATTGGAGGAAAGAATTACAGGAAAGAAATTAACTTAATTCAAACTTCACACATGGATCAATTTCATGCTTTGACTAAGAATGAATTTAACTTAGAACTCTGAAACAAAAATAATAATGATTCAAACCACGCACTTGCAAATAAATAAATACACATGAACCTTTTAAATGGTGAAAGCACAAGGGTAAACGAGCTGGGTTGGCTGGGCCCTAGCCAACCAGCTCGTTTCACGTTTAGGAAACGAAATGATTCAGCACTTAATCAATTCATAAATAAGATTTAAACACATCATGAAGAAATCATGGCCTAGTTCCTTGTATTAACTTTGATCAGCAAACATACATGACAATGCGAGTCCAGCCCAGAACGAGGGCGATAAGAAATTACAAAATAATCAAAATTAAAATCTCCAAATATCGCTAACTTGGCTCTACCTAATATCTACATTATATACAGTCTTTCGGCCTATAGCCATAATATGCTAATTACATAGCCATTTCCAATTCAAACCTTTCGACTGAACGGACTAACAAACAATATTACAAAACCGGATAATGGTTATAAGAGGGCACGAGCTTTGCTGGTCGTAGACGATATCTTTGGCAAGGATCCCTGACTATACTCCACCTATATCCATCTTCAGATAATCCACACCAAACTAAGAGACATGGATCAAAAGCGCCTGCATGGAATGATCAACTATTGCAAAGATCACAGAGCAACATGTGTTGGCGGGTGCACGAATCTGCCTGCATGGAATCACACTACATAATAATTGACACTTATTTTTTCAATTAATTTTAGGAAGGTAATCATAAGTTACAAGAAATACTTAAAAGCATGAAATCTATATAAAATAATTAATTAGGCACCTAATAACTCTTAATTATGAAACACGAAGTATATGTAGGAATAGACGATATCTTGGACTAGTGCAGGAATGACAAGGTTTATAAAGATGAAACAAAGGTTAATGGTTATAGGAAGAGGGTAAACTTTAGGGAATTTTAGCACACCAACACTCCTTTCTCCACAAATTAACAGCATGTAGGCGCAATCATTAAAGGAATTTTGAGGTCTAAAATGGGCCTCCTAAGGAAAATGTACAACCAAAATCAACCTTATAATAACCACTAGGATTCAAGATCATGATGTCATCCATGGGGGATGATTCACCATTTTTTAAGTAAAAGGATAAAAATATTAAAAAATAATAAAATAATAAAACTACTTTTTCAACTCGTACTTTCAAATTATCTCCCAAAGTTTTTACTGAAATTTCGAGCAGGAGTACTCGTTGGATGCAAAAAAAAAATTCCTCATCCAATGAGTACCCATGTTTCATACTTTTGATGGACCCTCCTACATGAAAAATGAGAAATACATAAAAAAAAATGTGATTGCAATCACATTTTCATGTATTTCTCATTTTTTCGTGTAGTAGGACCCATCGAAAGTATGCAACATGGGTACTCTTTGGATGAGGAATTAAATTTGGCATCCAACGAGTACTCCCACTCAAAATTTGAGTAAAAATTTTGGGAGATAAGTTGAAAATATGAGTTGAAAAAATAGTTTTTTCTTTTTTTCCTCTAAAATTTGATGATGTAATCAAATCTTATTTTATTATTTCCACTATTATTTTATAATTTCCTTAGGAGGCCCATTTTAGACCTCAAAATTCCCCTAATTATGGAAGGCCTTGACAGATATGTTTCAGAACAGTTGTGGCCACAGAAGATAGGCACTAAAGGACATGTTCAGGAAAATCAAAATGGAGAAAGGCGACATTATTCTGAAATACTTGACCAAGTTCATCCAATGTTGAGATGAGCTTGGAAGTGTTGGGATTACTGTAGCAGATGATGACTTGGTGAGCCTAGCCCTTCTAGGCCTTCCCAAGAGCTGGCATAGTTATCAGGACTCTGTCAATGGGAGGGAGAAGCTACCAAATTGGGAGTGACTTTGGTCAGATTTGGTACAGGAAGAATTCAGGCAGAATACCAGGGATGGATCCTCATCCAAGACAGATGATGAGGAAAATTGTGTCTTGGTTGGTAAGGCAAATAAGGGGAAGGGAAAGAAATCTTATTCCAAATCTGAGACCAGAAAAAGAAGGTAAGAATCGTGACATGTCCAGAGTGAAATGTTTTCACTTTCATGAGCATGGAAATTATGCCATTAATTGTCCACAGAAGAAGAAGAACAAAAAGAAGGCTTTAGGATCTACATCGGGTGATTCTTTGGCTTTACAGTTCGAGTTTTACTTCTCACTCATCTCATGCATGGTGTCTATTGCGATGGGACTAGTGTGGTACTTGGATAGTGGTGCATCTTTCCACATGAAGAGAGACAAAGAAATCTTTAGTAGCTTGGAGGAGAAGGATCTTCAAATGAAAATCGTGATGGGTGATGACGGGAGATATAACGCTACCGGGATTGATACAATTACTTTCCAAAGATATTCAGGTAAACCTTTCTTTGTAAAACATGTCATGGATGTACCAGGCTTGAAAAATAATTTGGTTTCAGTTGCTATGTTGGAGGATAAAGGATATGATGTGGTTTTTAGTGAAGGGAAATCATTCCTTCATCACAAAGCCACAGGACAGGTTAAGAATATTGGGGTTTTTGTGAAGAACCTCTAAAAACTTGATGTAGATGGTTGTGCAGCATTGATGAGTAAAGAAGACAGAGTGGTGAGTCAGGATGAGGGTGAGTTATGGCACAGGAGATTGGGCCATTTACACCACAGTGCTTTGAAGGTCATGCAGAAAATTTCTACAGGGCTTCCAATGGGTACTCTTGCACAAATAGACACATGCAAGGGATGTACCATGGGGAAGTATAAAAAGACCACTTTTCACAAAAATAGAGAACCGAGCAGCAGAAATCCTTGAGAGAGTTCACTTAGATGTGTGTGGACCATTCTTAACAGCTTCTACATAAAAGCACAGGTATTATGTGATTTTTTTTAATGATTTTTCTAGAAAGTGTTGGATCTACTTCATACAGAAGAAATATCAAACATTCTCAAAATTTTGTGAGTTCAAAGCACTGGTAGAGAAAGATACAGGGAAGTAGGTGAAGGCTCTAAGGAGTGATAATGGTGGTGAGTACATCTCCAATGAATTCAAGAACTTCTGTAGAAAATAAGGAATTCGTAGAGAGTTGATTGTGCCTCATAACCCACAACAGAATGGGGTTGCAAAATGAAATAATGGAAAATTTTTGGGTGCGGCACGAGCTATGTTACATGATCAGGGCCTATCGTTGCATCTGTGGGTAGAGGCATGCAACACAATGGTATTTGTGCAGAACCGTAGTCCTCATTGGATACTTGGCATGAGTACACCAGAGGAGGATTTTTCTGGTAAGAAACCTGATGTTTCATATTTTAAAATTTTTGGCTCATATGTCTATTTCCATGTGACCAAAGATTTCAAGATGTGTTAGAACCAACAATAGAGTTTGGGATATTTTTGGGGTACACTGATACTCCCCACAACTATCGAGTGTATTTTCCAAACAGTTGTTAGATGGGATGTAAAATTTGATGAGGAGAAAGCCATGTGATTGTCCCTTGAGAGGGAACTTGATTTGCATGCAGATGAGGAACTCTTGGTTCCAAAGGATGAACCTTAATATTTGGAGCAGCCACATGAGGAGGATCATGGAGTGGCAGAAACCACTCATGCAAAGCCATCCACAAGACATGTAGGAGGCGCACCACAGAGACTGATAGATTGAGACTTGATGTGGCAGAACATGTAGGAGCACCTACATCATAGTGTAGACAGAGACAGTCACCAAATGGGTATACTAGATACATGGCTCTTATGAGCAAGTGTATTGTGACAAAACCATCCTCTTTTGAGATAGCAGTGTAGCAACCAAATTGGGTTGACGCCATGGTTGAGGAGTATGACTCCATCGTCAAGAACAGTGCATGGGAAGTTGTCCCAAGACTAGTTGGGAATTTAGTGGTTGGATCTAGATGGATCTATAAGGTGAAGCAAGCAGCATATGGGAGTGTGGAGAAGTACAAGGCTAGATTTGCAGCCCAGGGATTCTCACAAATTGAGGGGATTGACTATGAGGATAATTTTGCACCAGTTGCATGGTACTCATCGGTTAGATCTATCCTTGCACTCTCAGCGTAGATGGGTTGGCAGATACATCAGATGGATGTGAAGACTGCATTTCTCAATGGATTTATTGAGGAAGAAGTGTACATTGAGCAGCCAGAAGGTTTTGAGACCTTTGACAAGGAGTCACATGTGTGCAGACTCAAGAGAGCATTGTATGGGCTGAAGCAAGCACCTCATTCTTAGTACACTAGGATTGACAGTTATTTCACCGGGTTGGGATTCACGAAGAGTGAAACGGATGCGAACCTGTACCAAATTGTGGTTGATGTTAAGCTTCTAATTATTGTACTTTATGTAGATGATCTTATTCTAACAGGGGATTAGTAGCTCATTGTAACTTCTTTCAAAGAGGATATTGCAAGATAGTTTTAGATGAAGGACATGGGACCCCTTCACTATTTCCTTTGTTTGGAGATATGGCAGCGGGATGGGGAGCTATTTTTTTTTCAAGGCAAGTATGCCAAAGAGATTCTGATGAAGTTCCACATGGATATTTTTAAACCCATGGAGACTCCACTTTCAGGAAACTGAAAGAAGGAGGATGCTACTTCATGTGAGGTAGTGGATGCTAATGTTTACAGACAGTTTGTTGGTTTACTCATGTACTTTGTGAAAACACTACTAGACATATGCTATGCAGTTAACCATGACCAAGCTCTTTTGGAAGGCGGGGAAGCATGTCTTGAGATATCTTGGGGGCACTACAGAGTATTGATTATGGTACATACGGACAGAGGGAGTGAAGCTTCAAGGCTTCAACGATGCAGATTGGGCACGTAATCCATCAGATAGGAAGATCACATCAGGAGGGATCTTCAGCATAGGATCGAAAGCACTTTCTTGGTACAATGGGAAGCAAAGATTAGTTGCACTCAGTTCAGCCAAGGCAGAGTACATGGCAGCCAGTCAAGTGGCATGTCAGGCCATCTGGATGAGGAAGATACTTGTTGGTTTTTTGGTCATCAGATGGATCCGACGGTGATACAATGTGATAACCAAAGTTGCATAAAACTCTCAGTTAATCCGGTATTCCATGACGGGTCCAAGCATATATACATCTGGTATCACCATCTCAGATATTTTGTTCAGAGACACATTATGTTGTTACAATACATTCCCATGGAGGATCGAGATGCAAATATACTGACGAAGGCGCTCACCAAGAGAAAATTCAAATACCACAGAGGCAGGATCGGGGTAGCTGATAATCCCTTTCTTGTTGAGAGGGAGTGTTGAAAAGTCTACAAGAAATGTGTGTCTAGTTTAATTTTCCCTTAATTAAATTGGACAATAAATTGAAATATTATCTCATAATCACTTGTAATAGTTAAATGAGTGTGATGGACTCAGTTAGCTCATGAAATTCGATTTGAGGGTGGTTGGTGAGGCATGTAGAGTGATTCTATTTATTTTAGAGTCCAAGTTGCAGTTAGTGTATTAGTTTAATGCATGAGAAATCAGTTAACTCAATTAAGTGAGTTAAAGTCAGTCTAACTAGTTTTAATTGTTTGTTGCACTAGTGAGAGGTCAATTGAATTAAATTAGATTTAATTCACATGCAGTGATATGTCAAGTGACTGATTATTTACTATTAATAGTTACATGCATGTCATTAATGATGAATACCAAGTTGAGACAGAGGTTAAAGGGATGTTATATATCATTTGTATTATTAGTAAATTGTCGGTGCACAATTAGAAAATCATAGGATTGACCATGATGTATTGCACAGTTTTGGAAGGTTGAATTTCCTAATTAATAGGGATCAATTGTTCTTTGAATTTCGCAAGAAATGCAGGTTTAGAAGAGGCAGGAAATTGGCTAAGTGTTGGTCGATTTTGTCCGGATCAGTGTGAGACAGATGGTAGAGTGCAACAGAATCTTGTGAGAAGAGTGCATTGTATTGTTTCATGATTCCTTGGTTGATTATACAATAGATATAGAGGGGTTTTGAGCAGCAAGCTTTCCCCAGGAGAAATATCTGTGTTGTGCGATTGAATTACTTCTTTCTCTTACTTGGTGTGATTATGCGATCATGTTTATTTTCCGCAAGTATTGTAGAAGGATTCAGTATCTTGTTTTAGTATATTACATGTTCGGATTGAAACCATTGGTGAAATTTCTACACCTTCATCACAAAGAATTGCGCCCTCCCTCGAGTGCATGATCACACCTCGAAGACTCGAATGATTTTCCTTTGTCCCTTTGGCATGCACTAGTGCACCCTCCTTGACTTTGAGGGCATGAGAGCACCTCGAAGGCCTGAATACATGTTCATTCGTCCCTTTGGAGTGTGCCAGTGTGCCCTCCCTATCTCATTGAGCACATGAGTGCATTGTGAAGGCCCGAAGGCCTGAAAACTCACTCCTTAGTCCCTTAGGAGTACGCCAGTGCATCCTTGATGGTTTTCTTCTCTTTATTGAGTGAGTGCACTGGAAAGCTCTGAATGATCCTTGACTCTAATTTGTGCTTTGAAAGTGCACCCTCCTATTTTTCGTGCCTCTTTTCTTATGCATGCAAGTATTGTGTGTTTTCATTGATATATATTTTCAATTTTAATTACATTTGATGGCTCTTTGTTCATTATTTATGATATATTACTACATACTTAGGTTGAATTAAGAAAATATTGTCATTATGAGTGTGTTTCCGCAAATAGGAGTTCTAGCTACCATTTTCACCCTTTCATCGTCCGTTGGAGCCATGCCTCCCTCTACAATTAAAGTGGCCTCCAAAGAGACTTCAGATGCAAGCACCAAGGAAGCAATTGAAGTAGAAAATATGACCATTCTAATTTATGCATATACATAGTGCTTCATTGATTAGTCTATTGAGGTCACATGGGGCAGTATAAAAGAAAAATTCTTGCAGAATAGGCTTGCTGAGAACTTGGAAGACATGTAAACATACATCAACATTAAAAGGTATAGAATGCATGGGATTTCATGCAGATTCCCGGTCATCCCTTGTGAAAATTTGATTGAGTGGATTACCAAACATATGGGTGACTATCATCTTTTGCTTCACAATGTGAATGGAATTCATTTCACCACATATTATGGAGAATATATGCATACATACTACAAGATGCTCATGCCTAAAAAATATGTAAGCACTGACTTTTACACCAAAATTGGTCGACCTCGACACAAGGAACATCATCAAATCATGGTGTCGAGAGCCTGCTAGTTTTTCCATAGCCCACCCACGGTTTATCCAACTAAGATTCTCAGAGATGTATATCATTATCTAATAGCCATATGTTGTCAGAATGGGCGCAAGAATGCTAAGGTGTTCGAGGAAAACTGGATATATATGCTACATATCAGGGTAAATTGTGGAAAAGCCTTCAATTGGGCAGATATATTATCAATTGAATTGCAATGTCATGTGTGGAACACAAATCATCTTTAAGTAAAAAACATGCACCACAATTATATATGTTTGTGTTTCTTTTAGATGGAATCTACACACAATATGATTTCCTAGCATTATACTGGAACTGGACCCTTGAAGAAAAGTTTCCAGTTTAATTTCACTTTAGAGTGTTATCAGAATCAAGCTTTAAAAGTGCATATGAAAAATTGGTTGACCACTTCTTTGCAATTATTTTTCATATGATATTTGAAATTGATCCCCCTTTCATGACCAATCAGGTGAAGGAGTCACTATGAGATATTACGAATTGGTTTGAACTCCTAAGGGTACATACATCCAATGTTT
Organism: Pinus albicaulis; assembly: GCA_034641835.2. NCBI lineage: Eukaryota > Viridiplantae > Streptophyta > Pinopsida > Pinales > Pinaceae > Pinus > Pinus albicaulis. Next base: position 1,053,658,172 of record CM076581.1, read on the forward strand.
TTTTTTTTCATGTATCCCCTCATTTGATGCCGCGATATGTGACCAATAAGGTGGTCATGAAGGAAGTAGAAAACCAATTGGACAAGGGATTGTCAGGAATTCTTCACAGGAGGAAGAAAGACCCTTGGCCCACCTTCCATTTGAGGATTGGGTTATATGAGTTAAAGAGTCATAAGGAGACAACAACAAAAAATACAAGAGCTAGACTACTTGCACTTCGCAACTATATACTTTCATGGATATGATCCCAAGAGAGTGTGCAGGCAACATTGTGAAAGGAACGATTTAAATTGGGGTTAACATCAATATATAACATAAAATGATAAGTTTAAGAACTAGTAACTAGTACAATTAAAACATAAAGGCACGTCCAAGGATGGTGACCAATTCACTCCAAGATCCAACAGCTCAAGAAACTTAGGTGCAGGAGGAAGAATAGATAACCCCTCAAGAAATGAAAGTAGCTCGTAAGAAGAGGATCAGGTATGATTCGACAATCAAGAGAAACACAAAATGGAAATTTGATCCTTTGAACACAGGAGTTGTTCAAGCAGAAAAGTAGAGGAGAGAAGAAAAATAAAAGGAGAATAGGAAGCAAGATGATTTGATTGAGAAGTAACAAGAAGGATAAGAGGAGAGGAAAATAGGAACCAAGATGAGTTTCTTGAGAAGTAACAAGAAGGAGAAGAGGAGAGGAGAATAATAGCAAAGGTAGTCCCAGGAGGAAGAAGCAGCACAGAGACTAGAAGAAGAACAGTTGACTTGGGAGATAGAAGAGGAAAAGTTGGATGAGGAAGATATAATCCAACCCATGGGTGATGAACCAGGTTCCCGAGAATAACCTCCCCTCACAGGTGGTCATCCTCCATTCAGAGAAATGGGAATCAGACCTCCACCCGTAGACCGATTCATGGATGTGTACAGTGTAACATTCAATCAACTTAAGAAAAGGTCGTGTAGTAGAGGCATAGATACTTCCCTAATGATCCTTAGAATCCAGCCTCATTTTCTACAGAGAAAGTGATAACTTCCAACACTAGAATAATAGAGAAATCATGGTGGAACAATGACACAAGATAATTCTAAATACTTATTGAATGAGAATGCTAGATTGAGGAGATAACTTGTTGCGGTGAAGAAAAAAGCAAAACATCTTGCGGTGGAGAATAAATGATTATCATCATAGAGCTTCAACACTAAAAAATTACATTCATCCATGCAGGAGTAACTGGGTAAAATTTAGGACACCATGACATAGTTATATGATGATATTATACTTCTAGAAATATGGTGGCTCCTCTTGTTGGCATTCAAAATAAATCACAAGAAGTGTTAAAACACTTTAAAGTAGAAAACAAAGTAGTTGACCATCTTTAGGAGTGGGTTTCCAAGTATCCTGATCCTTTGCAACATTTGGAAAGGAAATACAGGATTTTCGACAAGATATATAGAGTTCAGCTGAGACTACACCATCAAAACTACATGTGTCTTAGAGAACAGTCGATTAATACGATTGTTGCCTATAATCAAGTAAAAAATGGTTTTGAGTCTTTGGCATAGAATAATAAGATGCCTTCAATAGGGACATTTGAAGTGATCATAGGCAAAGAAATCATCTTCCGGGAGATCAGGAAATACATTGAACATATCAAGCAAGAAACATAACAAGAAGGCTTGCAGGTCACCAAGGACATTATTATACAGTATGTTGTCGCACGAGTCAAAGCTCGTATGAAAATTTCATGGCTAAAGAATAATGTATAGTCAAACTCCAAGGCTATATTGAAAAAGGAACTAGAGGTGAAGTTGTGTTACATAGGGGACTTGGTAGTTCGGTTCAAATCCATCTCAATGGAGTTCATGGCATGGCACACTTACATCACAAATGAGCTCCATGAGGAAACCAATGACTTATCAATTTGATGAGCCATTGTCCCATTATCAAATTTGTCTTATATATCCGCCATCTCATATGTAATTTGTCTTCTGTAATAAATGGTATTTAATGAAGCCCAAGGGACATATCTGGAATGTGAATAGACACATACGGAATGTAATAAGTCATGAATAGAATATGAATATTCATATTTTTTGAAGAGTCGCGAGGAAGCTCAAAGGAGTCTTGCCTTGGCTTCTCTTGTAGTACATAGTAGATACTAGATCATTCTTTGGAGAAGCAATTTGTGGCTTTATATTCTGCTATTGGATATAATGTTTCATCTATTTAAACATGTACTTGGGATCTTTTATTATTAATTAGAAGCTCTATGTGTCAGCACCTCTTCATACATGTATCATAGATATAGTAGGACTATTCTTGTTATGTTTATGGTAAATGTTGCTTTAATTACATACTAATTTAATGAACTAATTCATTGTTTAGCTATGATTTTTGTTGAACGAGTGTTATCATGCTTTAATGATTGTTTTTTATTATGTGGACTGATATTTAGGTAATCAAAAATCCTTTCTCTTCCTTCCTGGGCCCCCTTTTAGGATAGTACTATTACTTTTATAACTGGAGGCTCATTTTCCTTTACTAGCTGTGGAAGTCTCCCTCGTGCACCTTACATTGGGTGTCTCACAAATATTACATACTTGCTGCCCAAAAGAGGTGGTGCATTCTCTTATGTCTAATCGTAACCAAGGCATAACTTTGAAACCTTTCCAATGATGGCCTGAACGTATTACTAGATGGGACTCCTATGCCAAATAATGTGAGGTCTAATTGGGACTTCACATTGGGCAGTTCCCCTTACAATGTTGGTAACATCTAATAGCGTCAACAGAGCCTCAAAAAGAACCCATAGCTATAGGAGGTGATCTAGGTGGATATTGGTGGCCACCCGCCTATTCCACTTAGTCCACCACCATTGTACCATTATTTCTTTCAATTTTTGTAATTGTGGCACAATTTACTATTATGGCAGTTTTTCGAGTCCTCGACTTCTGGATTCTTTTTTAGGCCCTACACGACGTATTTTTTAGGAAAATGGGAAAATGTGAGTCTTTGACACATATTTTCAGTCCAAATTTGTAGTCTTGGGATATATATTTCTAACGACGTATCTTGTGTGTCAAATGGATATTGTATGCCAAAGTTACGACCCCGTGAAGTTGATGTACCAATTTACCCCAACAGGGCCCACAATTTTGGTGCTTCATCTCCTAGGATTAGTTTTTTGGATGTTTATGGTTTTCCATTGTTTCTCGATATTAAATAGGCCTTCAATCCTCATTGTAACATATTTCAAATGCATGTAGCCGACACATCTCTTCTCAGAGATAATCTACCATCGCATTAGCTAGTTTATTTCCATTTTGTATGTAAGAATCTTTCATTTCTTTGATATTAATGAAATAAATATTTATTTTTGTTTCATCTCTATGTTTATGTTTATATCTATACTTTATTTCATTCTTGCATAAGTCTGAATCACTGGTTCAGAGAAATTTTCTCTTTCTCTGTTTTTCATAAGGAGTTAGGGCTCGAACTGGTTGAACATTTACAAGACCAGCCTCACAAAACATGGAGGCCTCCTTGGTGGAGGAAAAGAAATACAAAGGAGTAGGATATCCTTTAAAAATATTGCTCAAAGAATCCCTCGGGTGACAAAGGAATGCAATGATGGAAAACTTCGCCCAAATCCTCAGTGAATGCCCACAGGCAACACATCTTCATCCAATAACCACTTTGGAGGCGCCACTTCCGTCAAGGTACAAGATAACTTTTACATTCCCATATTTGAAGGCCAAATAGAAGTAGACATTGTAGATAGATGGTTAAATATATTGGAAGGATATTTTTGGTTCATGATTTTCCCAATCAGGAAAAGATTAATCTTTCAATCCTCAAATCTGCCCCCCATATCAAGGATTGGTGGGAAACCTAATGTGAATTGAGGTATGAGAGATAACCCTCATTTTTTTTCAATCGCTACCACTTGGAATGCTTTCCGAGATTCGATTAAGGAAAAGTATTACCCCATGGGGAGCTACAAGGACAAGTACATACAATGGACTATGTTGCGGAATCAAAGGGATAAAGAGGTATTAAATATTCAGAGAAACATATGGTGCTCAAGTATCGTAGTTTCTTTCACAAATATATTCAGGAGTAAATGGAGTTCTTGGACATATCATCGCTTAGTGTAGGATACTTCTATGCTGCCAAGATTGAGTAGAAGAAGCGAGACTTTGGATCTGTGAAACCAAAGCAGAGCAAAGGCACCCCCAAGCCACAGAGAAAAGGGAAAATTTAGGTTTCAATCCCCAGGACAATTCCTCGAAGCCACAAGCTAAGAATAATGAGAAGGTGAAGAAGGACACGGGTAAGTAGTGTGAGTTCCATAAAACTCCCACTCACAACACGAGTGAATGTCACGCAAAATAGGCATTCGTGGCCAAGATGAAAGACTCAGATATGGATGCATGCTTTGATTCTAAGCCAAAACCCGACAATGGAACTGACAAAGTAAAGGAGATCATTGACATAGAACTATAGGGATAATTTTAAGGATGGAAAATTATATTGAAGTTTAAAAAATTGGCGAATCTCACTAGTCCCTAATATGTAGACTATAAAATTTTTATTGATGTATTGTAAATTTTTTCAAATTTATAATGATATTATATATATTTTCTATATAATGTAGGCGATTTTTAACGTAAAATAATTTTATATTATAGAATTTGGGCGAATCATTTTTATAAAAAAATGGAAATTGACGAATCTTATTTTTGGAAAAACTATCGAAAATTAGCCCACCTGCGAATATTAGCCCCTAAAATTTGCAATCACTACCAAGCTCCAAAAGGCAGAACCTGAGGATCCATAGGAGGGGGAGCACATATTCCACTCGTATATGTGGGTAAATGATTTGAATATGGGAAAACCAATTTTTTTTTTCTAGCTCCCTCATCAGTTAAATAAAAATGTGTTTAGGATTGTCTCAAATTAGCCATTTGTGAAGCGGTTTATGTGTCAAATTTTTAAGTGTCTTGATGTGAAATTTATGAGTTAAATAGCATTTAAAAACTCATGTACAAAAAATAAAATGCAGAGAAATAACACACAAAAAACACATTACACAATAGCTGATAATGAAGTTCACCCCTCGTGGGATACATTTCCATGGACCTACTTCAACTGGTTAGGCCCTCTTGGGATTAATAGTCAAATGTCTGATTACATGTAGCTATAGTGCTTCAACGGATTTGCAACCTGCTCCATTGGCTTAAGAAGACCCAAAAACCTCAAATAGACTATTCAATCTCTGAAAATGGTCTCCATATGATCTATGCATGACCTCCTCTCCTAGTGGCCCTAGGCTTCTTTAATCTTCAAAGTGGAAACAAACACTTTCAAAAGTGCTCCAATGCCTCTGCAGCCTATTCCATTATGTTTGGATCATCAAAATCATCCAATAATGACTCTTCTTGAGAAAAAATTGGTCAAAATTAGAAAAATTTATGCTTCATTCAATTTTCCCTAGGAATCTCCACTAAAACTGGAACATCTCCAGTTAAGGCTGCTAAAAATGGTAGTGGAGCCGGATTTGGAGGACCACCGAAAAATCCGCCATTTTAAACTTGGTTTTAATTAATTTATGTGGATTTTAACTTCAGATAAATGTGAATTAGTTTGGAGCTTAGTGCATTAAGCGCGATTAATAAATCTGAACTAAAAGAATCAGATTAGCACTTAAATGCAGTTTAAGGGTTACTCAACCCTGCTTAACAACTTAATCTGTGCCATTAAGGTTGGGCGCTCCAGCTGGTCATAATGCAAAGCTTCCATGGTGAGGTTTTTCCCTTCTTTCCCCCACCCAAACATAATTCAAACAACAAATATAAACGTTGTGCATAGTCTATTAAGACTTGATGGCATGGCCCATTGATATGGAGGGCGCGTTATAGGAGGGAGGTCGTGGGGTCAAACCCTGAAGTCTGCCTAGCCAGTACATAAATTTTTCTCCCTTCGACCTTTGATATGTATGAAAATTTCGGACTATGGTATATATTTCAACCTTGATATAATTCTGAAATATGAACCCAACATTTGAATATAGTTCATTCAACTTTGGATATAAAATCTTCGCCCATATACATAATATCCAACCTTGGACTTTGGATAAATAAAAATGCATCCATAAATATAATATTTAACCTTTTAATATCAATTTCAGACTTCGTAATGTGTGGAAATTTTGACCATAATATAACTAAAATTCATCCAACCTTGGGCCACCAGAGGGGGCACGTGGTGGTCCCTGGCTGCACCATGTGTCAGCCTCTCATTGGATTGTCCCCATATAAAAAAAAATCAAATTCAACCTTAGGGGACAACCATTAAAAAAAATTCACCTTCAAACCTCTCCAGCGAATCCTGCAGTGACACTCGTCACAGTGTGATCAGGAGTTCATATTTTTTTCTCAAAATTAAAAGTTACATGATTGGGTTGAAACCAGGATGGTTGTTTAGATCTCGTCTTCCCAATTCCGACACCCTGAATGGTTCGAAAAACTAATTTCGTATGAGGAAGATATCGTGTTCTGATCGAAATACTAAACAAGTAAATTTTCGACAGTTTGACCAGGTTTGACTGGGATGCACAATCAGCATGGTGGATGTACAGTCAACAAAATAGGGAATATTCCTCAGAATATTCCCTCCACTGAACCAATCATAGTTTGACAAGTGTCAATGTACTATTTGTTGTATGGGCTTTGGAGGAGAAAATTAAAGGGCACCATGTGGCTGGTCCTGAGGCTGCCATGTGTCCCTGAAATGGTGTGTTAAAATTTTGTTGAGGGTCCATAGGAATCGACCTCGAAACCTCCCACTGGGCATGCATAGGCCTTACCACTCGAGCTACATGATTTTTCTTAACTGTATTGGGCGACGGATTTTATTTATGTTTTAATGCAAATCGTATTAAGGGTTGGGAACCACCGGCGGTCCCAAACCGCCAAAGGTCCCCGGAGGTTTGTACCACATGCAAACGTTAATGTTATCCAACCATCACAACAAATGTAACCCACAATTCCCCATGTCATATGTATCACATGGAAACATTTAAAACTACAACCAACCGCACAGATTAAATGCTAACCAAACCTTCAACCCGTAGTTTCAAACGATTCAACCACAGGTTAAAACGCGAGTTTCGCCGACAGTTACGATGACATGCAGTTTGGGGGGATGCACATGTGGCCACCCCAACTGCAACATTTAATGCAACGATTAATACGACGACAATTTTAGCAGGCGCACCTTAATTCACGGAATTTCCTTTTTTAACTCCAGTTAAGTGGAGTTCTCCACTTTTAGTGGAGCTTTCCTAGGTGAAACTGGGAAAAAGTGTAGGAGACCCAATTTTCACCCATTATGAGTGAATGAAGAGTCATTTTGACTAATTGGAGCATTCTGGATACATTGGTGCAGAGAAAATAGCCATTAGAGCACTATAACTACATGTAATAGAAAAATTTTGAGCATAATGAAAGATGGACATGCCATTGGAAGTTGGGCCAACATATGTAGCCTAGGAGGGATGAACTGCTTCATCATGCCTATTGTGTAAATTTCTCTGTTTTACACTGTTGTTTAGTGTTATTTAAGCTTATTTTATGCTTCTAATGCACTAAAAATCATCTACAATTCATGGGAAAATACCTTGAACATTATGCAAACTAATGAGACAAGTATGCACATGTTTTTAAACTGAAAGGACACTTAGCACAGCAAAACTAATACAGTCATTTCAGATCAGGTTGGTATCAGAGCTAGACTTTATTCTCTGGTGTTGTTTAATGCAAAGAATTTTTTAACTGTTTGCAAGTTTTAGATGCTTACAAGGCTCAAGCTCAAAAGAGGAGAAGGCAAATTGGTGAAAGTAGAAGGGTCTCAAAAAGAGCCAAAGAAAAGGAGAGCAATATTGCCACAATATCCACCACCTATTTCACCTCCTAACTAAGAAGAAGCTCCATTAAGCATGCCTCATGAGGAAGGAGAAATCCATGAAGAATTTGATCCCAAGGAGGAAGAAAGAGTGTTCAGGAAAGCATTTCTTGACATGATTGAGATGGTTAGAATCCTTTATCAAGACAGGAATGAGAGACTAGAAAGAGAATGATCTAAACTTCACAAGGAAGGGCAAGGATCTTTAGGAGGTCACCATGATGAAAACAAGTCAAAGAAGGGAAATGGAAGAAATGGAGGCAATGGAGTGCCATCATCCTCACCCTCATCATCATCATCCTCTATTTCTTCTTCAGTACATCAACCACACAAGTCCAAGAACAATGGTAAAAGTCTTTTTTTTAAACTTGATGTTATGTTTGAATTTCCAATGTTTAATGGTGAAGTAAATGTAGAAAATCTTGATAATTGGATTAGACAATTGGAGGTCTATCTAAGAATACAGAACCTTCAAGATGATGATACAAAAATTCAATTAGCTTCTTTGAGAATGGAAGGTGCAGCACTTGTTTGGTGGGAATCCAAGACAAAGGAGGAAATCAAGAAACATGGTAAGTTATTCTATCATGGTCATATTTCATTATTTCTATAAAACAACAATTTAATCCATTAGCTCATATGCATAAATCTATCATGAACTGGAAGAACTTTAGGAAATTAAAGGGACAAAATGTGCAAGAATACATCCAGGAATTTAGGAGAAGAGCTCTCTTATTAGGGTTGGATTTGAAAAGCCAAGATACTTTGCTAAAGTACATAGCAGGTTTACATAGCTACCTAAAACATACTATTCTCATTTTTAACCCCAACAGTCTAGATGAAGTATGTGTTCAGGCCACACATCTAGAAGCTAGAGGGAAGAACATTTCTGAAGAGGGTAGAAAGAAACCTAAGTTTAAATGTGATCCTAAGTTGAAATCAGATTTATATGATGTGGTTAATGGACACCATGAGATGTTTTAGGAGCTAACATGATTGCCTCCAAAAATGGAAATTCAACATGAGATTCAGTTGCAGTAGGATTGTCCTCTTCCAAACATCAGTATGTATCACATGTCAATAACGAAGAATGTTGAAATAAAGAGGCAAATCAAAGAGATGTTGGATAAAGGAATCTAAGGCCAAGCACCTCACTATGCAGTTCACCCATAGTCTTGATACCAAATAAATATGGGGCTTGGCGCATGTGTGTAGATTTTTGATCTTTGAACAAGATTACGATAAAAAATCGTTACCCACTCCCAAGAATAGATGATTTGCTTGATCAGCTGAAAGAAGCAAATTCTCTCACTAAGTTAGATTTACGAAGTGGATATCATCAAATAATAATTGCAGAAAGTGATATATGGAAAACTGCATTCAAAACCAAACAAGGACTCTTTGAGTGGCTAGTTATGCCTTTTGGTTTGTGTAATGCATCGGCAACTTTCATGCGAGTTATGGATAGTAAGTTTACGACCATTCCTTGATGACTTTGTTATTGTGTACTTAGATGAAATTTTAATTTTCAGCAAAACAAGAGAATACATGTCTTGCATGTAAATAGAGTGCTTGATATTTTGAAGAAAGAGAAATTGTTTCTTAAGATGTCAAAGTGTGAGTTTGGAAAGACTTCTTTGGTCTATTTGGGACATATTGTAGGAGGAGGAGAATTGAGGAATGATCCTTCTAAAGTGGAGGCCATTGTGAACTGACCTACACCCAAAACAGTTACCGAGGTAAGAATTGTCTTAGGTGCAGCTCAATATTGGAGGAAGTTTATTGCTAACTTTTCTTCCATCGCAACTCCTATGCATGCAGTGACAAGTGTGAAGAAAGGCTTCTGATGGGGAGGCAAACAACAGCAAGCTTTCAAAGCTTTAAAATACAAGATCAGTTCAGCTCCAATCCTTGCATTACCAAATTTGAGACATCCATTTGAGATACAAACCGATGCTAGTGATTATGCCATGGGCGCAGTACTTTTGCGGCATGGTAAGGCTAACGCCTTTCATTCTAAAAATTTCAATGGTGTTGTGACAAATTATCCTACATATGACAAAGAACTATATGTGTTGGTACAAAGTTTCAAGAAGTGGAAACACTACTTGATGGGTAAAGAGACTATTGTACACACCGATCACCAACCATTACAGTACTTGCAGTCATAAACAAAATTGCAGCAATCAATAAATTTTAGGTGGATGGGATTTCTTCAACAGTTTCACTTGGGTATAAGGTACAAGAAAGTTATATTCAATAAAGTTTCAGATATGCTTTCAAGACCAATCATTAGTGCTTCTACTTTACTCAAAAATGATTCTGTTATACATGAGAGTTACATAGAACAATATGCACATGACACTGATTTTCAAGATGTGTATGCTAGTTTGAGTGAAGGGAATCAAGTTGAAGAAAATGATTATCACACGCATAACAATTTTTTGTTTCATTTGGGTAACCTATGTATTCCACAAGGAGATATGCTAAGTGTCATGAGAGAATATCATTCAGCTCTTATTGTTGTATACTTTGAGGTAAGAAAAATAGTGGCGCATCTACAGAGGTATTTTTATTGGCCTCGCATGATAGATAGTGTGTCACGTTTTATAAGAGGTTGTTCTATGTGTGCAACAAGTAAGCCTAGTAATAGGAAGCTTGGATTGTACACACCACTACCGGTACCATCAAGGCCATGGGAGAATGTCTCCATGGGCTTTGTTGGAGGTCTACCTATGTCAAGAAAGCAACATGATTATCTTTATGTAGTTGTGGATAGATTCAGTAAAATGTGTATACTTATGCCATGTAAGAAAACCATTACTGCTGAAAAAACTGTTGAACTTTATTTTCAAAATTTTTGGGTTCATTTTGGATTTCCCACTTCTATTTTTAGTGACAATAATTCCAGGTTCATTGGGAATTTTTGGTCAAATATATGGAGAATGATGGACACAAACTTGAAAAAGAGTACTGCTTTTCATTCACAAACAAATGGACAAACTGAGGTGGTGAACATAACATTTATGCATCTATTGAGATGATATTGTAGCAAACATCCTAAGTTCTGGGATGAACAACTGCATTACATTCAGCAAGCTTACAATTGGGCAAAGAACTCTTCAACACAAACCTCACCTTTTGAAGTATGCTTTGGGTATTTTTCAATATCGCCATTAGAATTCATATTTGGGAAGGATGTTGCAATTGATGGCCATAGTGACATTGATAAAGCTCGAAAGTTTATTAAGAAAATTCAGATTATGCATCAACAAGTTCAAGAACAGCTTGAGAAAATTCAAATCAAATACAAAGAGAGGCATGACAAACATCGGGTTGATCACAAGTTCAAGAGGGAGATGAGGTATGGTTGCACATTAGCAAAGAAAGGATGCAAGGGGAAGGTAAAAATCTCAAACCCATTTGCTATGGTCCTTTCAAGATCATAAAGAAATTTGGTAATAATGCATTCCAACTTTACTTGCCTTCTTACATGCAAATGTATTTAGTTGTTAATGTTGAAAACTTACGCTTGTATTAGCAACCTTTGATCGATGATCAAGGAAGTGATCTTCAACTACCTTCTATTGAAGATTTCTCACCGGAATTTCTGGATGAGCTCAAAGAAGATACAATTCTTGACAGGAGGACAAGAGCATCCAAGAGGGGAAGTGTTGACTACCTTCAAGTTGGGCTCAAAGGCACTAAACCAAGCAAGGAAAAATGGATGGAGGTTGGAAAGGTGAAGGATTTATACCCTCATCTACTGAATAGGTAATCAAGTCTTTTGGGGTCCAAAAGCTTCCCAATGGGGAGGAATGATCAGGAGTTCATAAATTTTGCTCAAAATTCAAAATTACAAGATTTGGGTTGAAACTAGGATGGTTGCATAGATCTCATCTTTCTGATTCTGGATGTCGTATGAGGAAGATATCGCATTCTGATCGAAATGCCAAATAGGTGAATTTTTGATAGTTTGACTAGGTGTGCCTGGGATGCACAGTCAGCATAGTGGATGTACAGTCAGCAAAAAAGGGAATATTCCTATGAATATTCCCTCCACCGAACCAATCACATTTTGACAAGTGTCAATGTACTATTTTTTGTACGGGGTTTGGAGGAGCCAATTAAAGGGCGCCACGTGGTTGGCCCTGAGGCTATCACGTGTCCTTGAAATGGTGTGTTAAAATTTTGTTGAGGGTCCACAGGAATCGACCCCGAGACCTCCCTCCGGGCACACACAGGCCTTACTACCCGAGCTACACGATTGTTATTAACTATATTGCGCGACAGGTTTTATTTATGGTTTAATGAAAATTGTATTGGGGGTTGGAAACCACCGGCAGTCCCAACCCGCCAGTGGTCCTCGTAGGTTGTATCACATGAAAACGTTAACATTAACCGACCATCATAGAAAATGTAACCCGTAGTTCTCCACGTCATATGTATCACATGGCAGCATAGTAAAACTACAGCCAACCGCGCAAATTAAACGCTAACCAAACCTTCAACCTGTAGTTTCAAACGATTCAACCACGAGTTAAAACGTGATTTCCGCCAACAGTTACGATGACATGCGGTTTGGGGGGATGCGCATGTGGCCACCCCCAACTGCAACATTTAATGCAACGGTTAATACAGCGGGAATTTTAGCAAGTGTGCCTTAATTGGTGTAATTTCCTTTTTAACTCCAATTAAGTGGAGTTCTCCACTTTTAGTGGAGCTGTCCTAGGTGAAACTGGGCAAAATTGTAGGAGGCCCAATTTTCTTCCATTCTGAGTGAATGAAGAGTCATTTTTGAAAAATTGGAGAATTCTGGAGCCATTGGTGTAGAGAAAACAACCATTGGAGCATTGTAACTACATGTAATAGAAAAATTTTGAGCATAATGAAAGATGGACATGCCATTGGGAGCTGGACCAACAAATGTATCCCAGGAGGGGTGAACTGCTTCATCATGCCTGATGTGTAAATTTCATGTGGTGACTTATTTCTCTGTTTTGTACTGTTGTTCAGTGCTATTTAAGCTTATTTTATGCTTCTAATTCACTAAAAATCATCTACAATTCATGGAAAAATAGCTTAAACCTTATGCAAACTAATGAGACAAGTATGCACATGTTTTTAAACTGAAAAGACACTTAGCACAGAAAAACTAATACAATCATTTCAGATCACAGTGTCATTGGGAGAAATGGAGGAAAACCCAAATTTTTAGCCTTTGACCCTGTTTGACTATTTTTTTTTAAATTTTCATGTTTGACACGGCAATCAGCGGGCTCTAACTTTAGATTCCATTTTGAGTGAAATGAATTGCAACGGATTCCTGGCGAAGGGATGGATCCATTCATTCTGGTTTGGTACAATTCTGAGCACTTTGAATTTTTGGCAAAAAAAATTCTCCAATCTAGATTTTGATCACTCCTTCCCACTGATAAGATTTTGGACCCATAAAATTTAGTTATCTCATGAGAGCTTAATAATCCTCTCTTTCCCAAGTTCTATCATCTTTATTCTACTTGGAAAAGTCTCCATGAAAACCTCTTGGGTTCACTGACATGCCTTGCCTTGAAAATAGCTTGGTGCTTCAACCAATGTCCTCCTTTTACTGCTGACCCAATCCAGCACTTGCTAGCTTCTTGCTAATTGATAGAACACTTTTTTGTACCAAATTGATCCCTCTGTGCTTGGAAAAATAACTGATGGCCTTCCCACTGAGAATCATGTTCCTCCTTTGCACACACGTGCATATGATGCAAGCTTCTCCTTGGAAACCACTTTCCCAATTCAAGCCCATATGAGTGAACTACAACACTGAGTTCCAACATCAGTAATAACAAGAAAATAAATTACCATTATTTTACCTCCACGGTTCAAAATTCCACATCTGGAAGAAAGCATTCACCATCTCTTTTGCTTCTTGGCGTCAACACGTCAAATGGTCTACAATGGCTGCAAACTTTTTGGCTGCAAATACTTTTACATATTGTCCCTCTTTCCATCATCCCCCAGTTCGACATGCTTCTCATGCCATGGATTTGAGAATGAAGGCTAAACATGAACCTATCGCTCAAGAGTAGACCTTCCCAAAATCCTGCGACATCTTGTCACAAACACAACCATCAATCTGAAAAACACATCATGCAAGAAACATAACTCGAAGACGTATCCTTTTGCTCCTTCAAAGCAAAAAATTCCACATCATGTGAACATGTCCATGTACTCTTACATCTTGGTGTACAAGCCATCGACCAAACACATGTCGAAAAAACATGCCTCTTCAAAAAATTGACTCTCAAGTCAAGCATAAGCATGTGTAACAATTTGATGATGCTTTTCCCAAAACAAAAATAATTTCACATCTCATGAAACACTTTTTCAACATCTCCCTTTCATCTTTGGAGACAAAATCAACTCTTCCAAGTCGATATGACATGCATGTAACAATCAATCGACCAACACAAGTCAACATTCATGCATGTGCAAATGATCAACACTCTCAAGTTGACAACATACATGTTAAACAAAGTAATCAATCCCACACAAGGCGATCACTCTTGAATTTTCATACACACAAACTCTCATGCATGTATAAATGCTTCAACTCTCTCACAATTACAATCATAAGTACAACAACCCCATTCATATGTACATGTACTTAAAGAGCTGAAATGAAAAAAAAAATGATGCAATAATAGTGAGTCAACATACTCCACTTTCAAATACCTTCCTAGCGTAAACATGCAACATGCATTAAATTGGAAAAGAAATGCATCAAACAACAAAATACATGCAAGGCCTCTATTGGATAATAAATTTAACCATCTCTTAACAAACCATTTCAATGGCGCTTCTTTCAGCTGCACATCATTATGTGAATCATCCTGACCCACATCGACTATGGAATCCTCCTTTCCATTCTTGTCAAGATCTCTCTCCACCTTGTTCAAATGTCATGGATGAATTGTTGGATGCAAATTCCAACCGTTTGTCTACAATATGACATTTCTTATGGAAATGAGTGAAAAATAGTTGCATCTTATTTTCAACATGGTTTTCTTTGTCCAATGGACCTTTAGCTTTTTTCCTCCTTTGTTTATAAATTTTCCTGCGCATGGCTATCTTCTTCCAACATCTTGAAATAGTATGGTTATTCAAACCACAAAAGGAACATGCAAACTTTATCCAAATATTATGTGAAGATTTAACATGTTTATCATAATCAAAAGCAACTTAATTAAAGGCATATTTATACCTTGAACATTCACCTTTGTCGCCTTATTGAGGAGATGAATTTGATGAGGTAGTGGCTCTCTTTGGAATACCAACAATGGCTTCAATGGCTTTAGAGCTTTCAACATCCTCTTGTTTTCCATTTTCATTAGTTGCATGCTTATGAGCAGCTTCTTGCAAAGTGGGTGTAATAATTTTGCATTCCTCATGAAAACAATTTTCACAAGCTTGAGGTAATGAACATGTAATGAAATTCCTTCTTGGAACACCTTCATGTGACTTCATGGCCTTGGATCATTCTCCATCATGTTTTCCATAACCAAGACCCAAATACTTAGGCATTTCCTCTACGAAAATTGGCTCAACTATGCCTTATGCATGTTTGCCTAATCCTTTACCTTCATAGCCCATTTTCAACAATAATTTGGACCCTATTCCTCTATTTTGTCTTTCAAAATCACCTACACATTCATCTTGAGAAGAATTAGAAGATAAACTTGATTTGCATACCTCTTTTTCAAGCACATACTTGGCTAAGGTTTCCTTGGAATCATGGAGCTGAGTCTCCATCTCATGCATATTTTGAAGGGTTTCATTTGCAATATGGAGTTGAGTCTCCATATCATACATCTTTTCAAGAAGCTCTTGCTTCTCCTCCTTCATGAAAATCAACTGCTCTTGAAGTATAATTATCTCCCTCTTATCTTCATACATCTCTTGCACCATATCATTCATGATGTAGAGATTTTGCAACATCTCTTTATCAAATATTTTTTCTAAGGAATATTGACTAGAAACATCACTTAAATAATTCTCCATCACACCTGCAATGCATATAAAGCTTCTTTGTTTTGATTTGAGAACTGAGCTCTCAATATTGAACTTATCCTTCACACAAATAAACTTGCACACAACTAAATTCTCCTTGCACAATTTCAAAACCAATAGCTGATTCTTCTAGCTAATTGTGGCTAAAATGATCTAAACCATGCTCTGATACCAACTTGATATGAATATGGGCAAACTAGTTTCTTGTGCTAGCTCCCTCATCAGTTAAATAAAAATTTGTTTAGGATTGTCTCAAATTAGCCATTTGTGAAGGGGTTTATGTGTCAATTTTTTAAGTGTCTTGATGTGTAATTTATGAGTTAAATATCTTTTAAAAACTCATGTATAGAAAATAAAATGTAGAGAAATAACACACAACAAACACATTACACAATAGCTGATAACAGAGTTCACCCCTCTTGGGCTACATCTCCATGGACCTGCTTCAACTAGCTATCCCTCTTGGGATTAATGGTAAAATATATGATTACATGCACCTAAAGTGCTCTAATGGCTTTACAACCTGCTCCATTGGCTTTATAAGACCCAAAAACCTCAATATAGATTATTCAATATTTGAAAATGGTCTCCATCTGATCTAGGCATGACCTCCTTTCCTGGTGGCCCTAGGCTTCTTTAATCTTAAAAGTGGAAAAAACACTTTCATAACTTCTCCAACGCCTTTTCAAATTGTTCTATTATGTTCATAGCATCAAAATCATCTAATAATTACTCTTCTTGAGCAAAAATTGGTCTAAATTAGAAAACTTTATGCTTCATTCAATTTTCCCTATGAATCTTCACTAAAACTAAAACATCTCCAGTTAAGGCCGCTAAAACTGGTAGTGGCACCGAATTTGGAGTACCGCCGAAAAATCTGCCATTTTAAATTCGGTTTAATTAAGTTAAGTGGAGTTTAACTTAAGATAAGTGTGAATTAACTTGGAGCTTAGCGGGTTAAGCATGATTAATAAATTCAAACTAAAAGAATCGGATTAGCGCTTAAATACAGTTTAAGGGTTGATTGACCCTACTTAACACTTTAATCTGCGCCATTAAGGTTGGGCACTTCACCTTGTCATAGTGAAAAGGTTCCATGGTGAGCGTTGGCCCTTCTTGCCCCCATCCAAAAATAATTAAAACAACAAATATAAATGTTGTGCATAGTCTATTAAGACTTGATGTCGTGGCCCATTGGTATGGAGAGGTGCGTTGTAGCTGAGAGCTCTTGGGGTCGAACCGCGACCTCTGCCAAGCCTATACATAAATTTTTTCTCCCTGCAACCTTTGATATGTATGAAAATTTCAGACTATGGTATATATTTCAACCTTTATATAATTATGAAATATGAACCCAACCTTTGAATATAGTTCATTCGACTTTGGATATAAAATATTCGTCCATATACATAATATCCAACCTTCAACTTTGGATAAAACAAAATGTGCCCATAAACATAATATCCAACCTTGTAATATTAGATTCGGACTTTGTAATATGTGGAAATTTTGACCATAGTATAACTGAAATTCATCCAACCTTGGTCCACCAGAGGGGGCATGTGGCAGCCCCTGGCTGCACCACATGTCAGCCCCTGGTTGGATTGTCCCCATATAAAAAAAATCAAATTCAACCTTAGGGGACAACCATTAAAAAAAATTCAACTTCAAAACTCTCCGGCAAATCCTACTATGATACTTGTCATGGTGTCAATGGCAACCCAAATTTTTATCCTTTGACCTTGTTTGACCATTTTTTTTAAATTTGTTTATTTGTCATGACGGTCAGCAGGCTCTAACTTCCTCATACAGACTCTTTTTTGAGTGAAATTAATTGCATCGGATTCCTGGCGACGGGCCGGATCCAGTCATTCTAGTTTGGTGAAATTTTTAGCACTTTGAATTTTTAGCAATTTTTTGTCCCCAATCCATATTCCGATCAGTAAATGGTTCATCTGTGTAGTTCATCATTGACAGTGGGAGCCAGAAGAACCTGATCTCAGCCGAGGTCCTGAATATATTGAAGTTCTGACAACACCACACCCACAACCATGCACCATCAGGTGGCTCCACCAAGGATGAGATCTTCGTGTCAGAAATTAGTGTCGCTTGCCTTATAGCATCAAGTCCTTTACAGACAAGGTATTGTGCAACATTTCCCCTCTTGAAGTCTGTGATGTTTTATTAGGTCAGCCATACCTTTCTAAAAATCATGTTGTATATGAATCCAAACCTCATTCTTTTATTATTACTTTGGGTCAGAATTTGTACAAGATACTAGAGGTAGCATTTCCTACCGTCTACTAAAAAATGCGGTAAGATCATTTCCCAGACCGGGAAATATGTCTTCCTTATGATTCGCCCTAAAAACAAGAGAAATATTTTGGCCACATCCACAACCTCCAGACAGGGATCCTCCACAGGGCGACAGCAGATAGAAAAGGTCGTGGAGGAGTAGAGGGACATATGCACCTCACCCACAGGGGTACCCATACACATTCAAGTAAAGCGCTCCATTGATATGACCCTAGGTGCGCCGCTACCCAATGGAATGATCTATTGACGCTTTGTTCTAGAGAACAATGAAATCAAGAGGCAAATTCAAGAGCTATTGCAGAAAGGGAACATCGGGCCAAGCTCCTCACCCTTTTGGAGTCTGATTATGTTGGTACATAAGAAGGACAAAGCATGGAGGCTCTGTATTGACTACCATGCGCTGAATAATATCACTATAAGGAATAGTTATCCAATCCCACATATCAATAACCTTTTGGACTAGCTCAAAAGGGGGAAAGATTTCAGCAAGATTAACTTGAAGTCTAGTTACCACCGAGTACTAATCAAACCCTTCGATTTGTGGAATACTACCTTCAAATCCAAGGAGAGGATTTTTGAATGGTTATTCATGCCTTTTGGGTTGACGAATACCCCCACAACCTTCATGAGGCTGATGGCAAACATATTGCAGCCCTTAACCAACTTGTTTGTAGTATTATATTTGGATGACATCCTGATATTTACTCGGAGTTTGGAATATCACCTAAACCATATTCGACAGGTCCTACAAACCTTGCGACAACACAAATTATGTGCCAACTTGGAGAAATGAACTTTTGGTATGACCGTTGTTCAATATTTGGGGTGAATCATTGATTAGTGGGTTGTGCATGTGGACCCATCCAAGACACAAGTTATTTAGGATTGGCCAGCCCCAACCACCCTAACAGAGCTTCTCATATTTTTGGGTCTTTATAATTTCTACCGCAGGTTCATGTTGGGATTCTCTCATATTACTTTTCCTTTATTTCAAGTCACCAAGGGTGGAGCAAAAGAAAATTTATTTTGGTGCAAATCCCAATAGAAGGAATTTGTTGAGTTTAAGCATCACCTCTACTTTTCACCAATGCTCACATTACTAGACCTACAACAACCATTTGAGATTGATACAAATGCCTATGACTATGCTATATGTGCAGTTCTTACTCAACAGGGGCATCTGGTGGCATATTACAGTGTGACACTTTTAGATACAATCTTAAAGTATCCCACCTATGAAAAATATATGTATTCCATTATTCAGGCCTGTTGAAAATGGAAGCATTACATTCTGGGGAAAGAAACGATCATACACATAAACCACCAACCCCTACAATTCATACAGACACAAGGAAATTTGTAGAACTATCACCACTAGAAATGTTTTAGATATCTGTAACGGTTCCATTTGAACATTAAGTACAAGAAGGGAAGCACCAATAATGTTACAGACTTCCTCAGTGGACCACTGGTTCTGACATTGACCACTGGGATCGACTCTTGTAGACACGAGACTTTGAAATAACCAAATATATACAAGATTTATCCACTATAGTCGATTTGTTAGAGATTTTGGGCTAGAAAAGACAGGGGCATTGTTGCAGAACTATTTTTATTGGTCGAACCTTCTACAAGGTGTTGGGAAGTACATTAGATATGCCATTACCTATGCCATTTCTAAACCTAAAATCAGGAAGAAAGCCCTGTATACTCCTCTTCCTACTCCTAGCCATCCCTGGGAATCGATCTCCATCAATTACATGTCGGGCCTTCCTTCTACCAAGCATGGAAACGAATATGTTTTTGTGGTCGTCGACAGATTCTCTAAGATGGTCATTATGGCAGCCTACAAGAAGAGTATCATAATAGAAGCCACTGCTAAACTCTTCTTTGAACAAGTATGGGTACACATTGGGATCCCATAGTCCATTATCTCAAATCAGGATAGCCAGTTCCTAAGTTCATTCTCGTCAAGCCTCTAGTCGTTGTTGGCACCAAGCTCACTAAGTCCACGACCTTCCATCCCCAAACCGATGGACAGACAGAGGTTATCAACAGGATGATAATGTACATCCTGCACATGTA
The DNA here is from genome assembly GCA_034641835.2 of Pinus albicaulis. Classification (NCBI taxonomy): domain Eukaryota; kingdom Viridiplantae; phylum Streptophyta; class Pinopsida; order Pinales; family Pinaceae; genus Pinus; species Pinus albicaulis. The sequence goes on from CM076581.1 coordinate 1,053,678,597, forward strand.
AAACTTGAAGCATACATGCACATGGGATGAAAGTATCCCGTATTTCCAACACAACTACAATAGATCTCTCCACAACTCAACTGGCCATAACCCCTTTCATGTGGGACTAGGATTCCAGCCACTATGTCACATTGATGTTTCCATATCACTTGTAGCTACTCAGAATGATTTGGCTCATGTTTAGTCTGAATCTGATAGATCTAATAGCTTCATTGAGTGCATTCAGCACATCCTCCAGCAGGTCCATGAAATATTACACAAAGAAAATGCCAAGTACAAACAACATCATGATCAACATCAAGTGTCGCACAAGTTCCATCTGGGCGACAAAGTTTGGTTACATTTACAAAAGGAGCGCCTCGCTAGGGCCCACTACAAGCTTCGCATGCTCTGATATGGGCCTTACACCATCACCAATGCTATAGGGGACAATTCGTTCGAGATCATAATTCCATTATTCGATTTCCTTCACCCAGTATTCAATGTGGACCAGTTGCGGCCATACTTTCCCCCCATTGCTGGACACATCAAACATTGCAAAACAACTCACATCAACAGAGCTAAACATAGACTACATGGAATAAAACACAACTAATCGGATCATTGACACGCAGATCAAGAACACTCTCTAGTAGAAGATCCAACTATATTTGGTTGTCAAATCTTTCCAACTCCTGCACCAAGGCAAGTGGCATACCAAGGACCAAGTTCACCAGAAGTTTCCCCATCTCATAGAGGCACTAAAATCAATTAGGACCATTGATTCTTAAGGGGGGAGGACTGATCCAGGTGGATATTGGTGGCCACCCGCCTACTCCACTTGGACCCCCACCATTGTACCATTATTTATTTTATTTTTCGTAATTGTAGCACAACTTACTATTTTTGGTATTTTTTTGGGTCATGAACTTCCAAAGCCGTTTTGAGGCCCTAAATGATGTTTTTTGTTTGGAAAACATGCAAACGTAACTCATATATTTTGTTTAAATTTGCATTCCTCGGATAGGTATTTCTAACAAGGTATCGTGTGCATCAAATAAAGATCTTATGGCAAAGTTATGATGTTGGGAAGTTGATGTACCAATTCACCCCAATAGGGCCCACAATTTTGGCACTTCATCTCGTAGGGTTAGGTTTTTGGATGTTTATGTTTTTCCATTGTTTATCAATAATAAATAGGCCTTAGAGCCTCATTGTAACACAGTTAAATGGCATGTAGTCTACACATCTCTTCTCTGAGATAAGCTACCATCGTCTGAGCTATTTTATTTCCATTATGTGTGTAAGAATATTTAAATTATTTGATATTAATGAAATGAAGATTTATTTCTATTGCATCTATGTGTTTATGTTTATATATGTACTCTATTGCATTCTTGCATAAGTCTAGATCAGGAGGGAGGCTTACAGCAGGGGAAAATAGGTTATTGAGAAGTAGCACATGCAATCCATTAACAACGAAGGCCATGAAGAAGTGGAAGGCTACCCGCACATCCCCAATTCAAACATTGTTAACTGAGGATGATTTTGAGCAAATCAGGGACCGAATGGACGATGTAGTAGTGACCAATCTATAAAAATTCTAGCAGAGCATTGATGAGGTAAGTGCTAAGATTACACTTCAAATAGTTATGACAGAATTAGGAGGCCTTTCGTCTCCGACCTTTGGATTTCAACCCCAGGCACGGTCACAGACTATTTTCGCCTCATCCTCCTCAGGACCTAGGAAAGTATGTTGTATACCAGGAATTTTCATGGAAGTATGGGAGGGGCATGCACAACAAACCTTTGTTGCCTCAGTGCAAGTTAATGTAATATTGTCAGAATTGGGTCTGGAATACTTGACACAGTTGCAACACAATGCAGCCCGTAAACTATAGAATAGGCTCACAACAACCCAGGAAAACTTAGAGCATAAACAAAGAATTGAAGAGTAGTGAAATTGGAAACAAAAATAACTAGTAGAATACAAGCACAAGTGACGCACTTCCCTGACCCAAGTGTATGAGGAATGCATAGAGGTATTAGTTGATGCAGCAACCCCAATCAAGAACTATCCACGAATGTGAAGGACGAAATACAAGGATTGAAGGAACAAGTGACAAAGGCATAGTCCAAGCAACAACCACAGACAATACCCGAGGGGCAGTGCAGAATTTGGTCGGACAAGAGAAAGATAAATTGGATGAGTGTGAAAAGAAGTGTCACGATATGATAGAAAAAGGTGATCTAATTTTAAATGCTCTATCTGAGGTACCAACTACAAGGAAAGTTGTCAATAAGTTACAAAAGGAGGATAGCCAAATTCACCAAATTAATCAAGAAGTGGGAAAGATGATCCTCGTTGATTAACGAAAGTGATGCATGACAATTCGCTACTTAGGGAGTCAGTGGATAGACTTCAGGAAGAGAAAAAACCTTGGATGGATCTCCAATATTAGGTATTAGTGATAGTTGATGAGTGTAGTGAATTTCTAAGACATATCCAGACTTTAAACAATGAGGATGGTGGCTTCGTCAATAGGGAACCGAATTCTGGAATGGAGCACTTGAAATCTAAGGTCGAAATGCAGGAAGAAGAATGGGAAAATTTGTAGAAGTTTTTAAATGATAAGATCACTTTGACAAAGGAGGATTGAGTGGTTCAGGATGTGCAACATTTTTGTGATGGGATCATGTTGGAGTCGAGAAATTTTTTGTTAAATTTTTTCATGTACAGGGTCCGTAGTAGGGATGAGGAGTGTGAGAGGTATGAATGGAGTGCAACACAGGGTTAGAACAAGGAGAATAGTGTGATGTAGATGGACTTCGTGTAGGGAAGTGCTGGTGGCTCTTGAGGATGGAAGGCACGGACAAGGGAATATCGACAATTAGGATTCTACAGGAAAATGGAGCCAACTAAAGATTATGTGGTAGATGGGAAGCTAGAGATATTTTTTAAGTTGAGGAGATGGGGCGGAGTGGAGTTTTATGGTGAGGAGAGAGTCGTCTAGTGAGAAGCTATTTTGAAGGTTTTTTATTATTCATGGGATAACTCAAGGAGAGAAGAGGGAAATATCTTAACGATTTGCAGGACAACTGGAACGAGCAGATGGAGGGACGAGAAGGTTTGAGGGGCTTCTAGGAGAAGATAAAGCGAGCTTCTGAGGAAAAAATGTGGGTTGATGGTTAGATGTTGGACTCTAAGTAGAAGAGGAAGCGGTTATATAGAGTTTGTGTCTGGGATATTCCATGGTTTCTAAATGTGTGTTTGCTTAATTTATGTGTTTGAATGTCTAAGTAATAGATGATTCTATTAGATTTGATAATTGTAGAGCAAACTTATTGCAATGTTATTACATAATGAAATGTACACTACAAGGAAAAGACCCTCTAGCGGAGGTTATAAAAGAGGTTTTTAGTGTTATAAAATTGGCCAAAATTGTCAAAAAAACATGTGCTACCACATCCGTTTCTGGTAACGAAGGTTTTGGCGGAGCTTTAACGGAAATTCAACACAACTAAAAAAAAATGGGCGGTTGAAGGTTATTATGGATGTTTTTTCATCAGTGCTCTTATCAGGTTTTAACGCACCGGTGCGTATCGATAGACAGCGCATTGGGGCGGTCGAAGGAGAATGCATCGGGCCGTTAAGGAAAACAACAACACCGGGCGTGGTGTTGGTGATACAACGCACGGGGTCATTGTAATTGGTCTTGGGATTTGAGCCATGCCCATAGTCGTATAAGCGCACCGATGTGTGTATCTTTATGAGGCACCAGTGCTCCGTATCACATAAAGGAACCGAGATTTATAATTGGTATCGGTATTCGTGCGGTGCACATGGAATCTACAAATGCATTGGTGCTTATAGATACATAAACGCCCCGGTGCGCAGTATCACACAAACACACCGATATTTATAACTGGAATCAGTATCAGTGCGGTGCAAATAGAATCATAAATGCACCGGTGCATATAGACACATAAACACATCAGTTTTCATTTTGTTTTTTTTAGAAACGTCCACCTCTGATAGTCCAATTATTGTGATTGTTTTAAATTCATTATTCATCAAAAGTAGACACATCTTATAACAATATTCATATTAATTACATTTTTATTAATGCATTTGAATGTGCTATTTGGATTAATTTGTTATATCATATCAGAATTATTGTGGTTTTTTTAAATTCATTATTCATCAAAAGTCGACACATATATATAATCTTATAACAATATTCATATGAATTAAATTTTTATTAGTGCATTTGAGAACGATAATGGAGAACGCAATAGAATAAATTAAAACATATTTTATGATTATATATATATATATATATATATATATATATATATATATATATAAGACAATCTTTATCATACAAAATGGGACAATTATTCGTATCCCTTTGTCTTTCAATTGGGACACTATGTCCATTACATTAAACAAAATGTCTGATTTCACAGACATATTTCAAAAAATAAAACGCCTTGCTTTGATATCCAAATTACATAGTGATCATCATTCTTCGCTTGAACTGTTGTCACTACTAGAGCTACTTCCATGACTTGGGTTATTTTCAGGAATGTTGTGTTCACGGCGTTGATTGTTTTCTTCTTCTTCACTTTCCATCTACAAACATAAAAATAAACTAAAATGAGTGTATATACATTGGTGAGAATAATGAAAATTGCAATATTAAATAATATACATCAATGTAAATTGAAAAGAAAAATGATGTACCATAGCAACAATTGACTCATAAATTATACACATTCTTTCAAAACCATGTACCATGCCATCTTTCAAAATTTCATCTGTTGGCGCAATTCCATACTTTGTTTCCTGCAAGTTTTATACCCCATAACAAATCATATATTTAATATAAAAGATGTTTTTGTTCTATTAATTATAGACGGAGCTAATTAAAACAAGATCGATAGATGCTTACAAATTCCACAATTAAGTTCTGATATGCCAACATATACTCACAACCCATATTTAACCCAATTTCAATCAATTTTTCTGATGGTTCTTCTTGTATGTTAGCACCTGTTTGAAGACATTCAATGATGATTTTTGTAAAACAACTTAAAAAATACAAAAATAAAATCTAGTTAAGTTGTTATAAGGAAGTAACAATTACTCACAAACTTAGAGATCAACCATTTTCTTCCTTGTCATCATGTTTTATGTGTTGAATGGGTTCCATTTTCTTTTCTTTTCTGCAAAAAAATTCTTGAAAATTAATATTTAATGTTATATTTTTTATTTATTGTACCTAGTGGTCGAAAAATTCAATGATTACATATTACATTTGAAGCACGTTGTTGTATTCGTTCCACTAGATCCTTCAAACTTTTGTAAAAAAAATTTCCCCCTTTCGTTAACTTCCAGCACCACTCCAGATGAGCTAAGGAGAAATTCATTTTCATTCGCATGTTCTATTTTTTTTCTTTTCTTAGAACAACATTCCTTTTCTAAGTTGTTGGTCCTTGTAGAACATTAAACAGATGTGAATTAGTAGAATTTTTTACACATGTTATCTAATAATTTTAAGTATATTATTAATGATAATTAAAAAAAGAAACTCATATTGGATCGATAGTATTCTTTCATTCACTTGATTCATCTTTTTGCAATTTTTCCATTAAACTTTTACGCTCTTCTGGTCGTAGATCAAAAATAATCATATCGAACTTCGTCATTTTGTGGTTTTTCATGATACACAGTAAACAATACATATTAGTTAAAGTTACATATAGTTCAAAAATAATATTTTTTATAAAGAACTTACAAAGAACTTGCCTTTTTTGCTTTTCTTGATGTGTTAACGGTATTTTTGTTACTTGATATCTTGTGAGTCATTTCTTTATCAATATGAAACCTGTAGCATATCATTCATTAATATATTTATAAATAAATTCTCAACTTTTCAGGTAGAAAATAAATCTCGAGACAATGGTGCGCCTTTCATGAAATCTGCACCATCGCTAGTGCATGGATATATTAACAACGCACCGCAAAATAATATAATACACCATACGGTGCATTCGGTATTATAAACGTACCACAAAAACATTGTAATAGACCTAACGGTGTGTGGGGTATTATAAACACACCGCAAAAATGGTGTAATACATCGTACGGTGCTTCCTAGTTAAAGAGAGCATCGGTGCCATATTTCAGATTTGGCACACGGATTTAAAAAAATGTTTTCAATTTTTTTATGACACAGAACTTGCCATTGCGCTATAATAATACAGAGCACCGGTGCGGTGGCGTACGCAGGGCGCACCGATAAAGAAAAATCCATTTTTTCAAAAATTCACGCAATGGCCGAATGGATTGGGATCCGACTATGCAAGTCGTCCCGTGGGTTGGACGTCAATCTAAAATGAAAAACCCTAATTCTGAAATCACAGAAACAGGGAGAAGAAAGGGAAAAAACAAAAAAATGAAGGGTTCAGGGTAAAAATGGATAAAACTGCAGGAAAAAAAAAAAAAAAAAATTAAATTTAATCACGAAATGGTTTGAAATTCTATGATAAAGGGCTTGAATCACCAGAGTTTTGGTTTCTGATTGTCTGAATACTTCTGTTTGAATGTATTTCACCATCCACAGTGCCCTCGTGCTCTCTTGCTGCAGGTTTGTCTCCTGCAAAAATCTAACTGAAAATTTTTAGCAAAAATAGTGAAATAATGAAAAGTGTTTAGTATTTAAAGAATTACTTTATCAAATTAGATTTTCAAAAATATTTTGCTGCCCATTTTTCAAATTGCCGCTTTTTTTTAACATAACAAAATAGAGTTGCATTTTTTTATTTGCGTTTTTTCGTTTTCGGTGTGCAGAAATGTGACGCACCGATGTGTTTTATTAATACGACGCACCGAGGCCTGTTAGGATGATAAGCGCACCGGACTTTTTAAAGGTTTTTTTGTTTGTTTGTATGTAAGATCATAATAAAATAATGATAATTATAAAGTACATGAATTTATTTTCATTATTTTCTAAACTTTATATATGTAATATCATAATAAAATAATGATAATTATAAAGTACATGAATTTATTTTCATTATTTTCTAAACTTTATGTTACAAAAATTCGTATTATTCTAGATTTTTTATTTTACAATTATTTGCAAATTTACAAATTTAAATATTTTAATAAAATCATTTCACATTAATACAATTAAAATTTTCACATTAATAGAATTAAGATTTTACAAATTAATATTTTACATACAATTACATTAATTAAAATTACAATTACAATTTTACATTAATTTCACATACATGAATTACGATTAGAATTACAATTACAATTTTAATTTTACATACAATTACATTTACAATTTCACATATAATTACATTTACAATTACAATTACAATTTTACAAATATTTTACAGACCATTCAATTAAAATTACAATTACATTTACAATTTTACATAGAATTACATTTACAATTACAATTACAATTTTACAAATATTTTACATACAATTCAATTAAAATTACAATTACAAATACGATTACAGTTTGTGAAATTTACATACAATTAGAATTACAATTAAAATTTTAAAATTTTTCATATATACAATTACAATCATTTCAGAATAAATTATATATTACAATTACAATTAAAATTTTACATTAATAAATATTTTACATACAATTACCCTTTAAATTACAATTAGTACAAATACAAATACAATTTTACAATTTTACATAGAATTAAAATTTAAATTACAATTACATTCATGACATAATATTTAATAAATATCATGGTCATTTAATAATATTAAATTAATTAATAAACATCATCACGATCATGATAACCATCGTACGAACATCATATTCGACTAATAAACACATTCAATTAACATCAAATTAACATTATATATTAACATCATCACAACACAAACATCAAATATACATCTCAATATAATGTCAAATAACTCATGCGCCTATCACATATACACATCTATATGCAAGCTAAACATTAAATGAACATATCTAACATGACTAACAATATGCGCCACATCATGATGATCATCAACATGAAAATTAAGTACAACTGCAACATGAACATAAAATACATGGACCATATATATATATATATGGATAATGTTAAAAATATACAACTGTAATATAAATATCATGGATCAGGCACTGGTGGTGGTATAACAACATCAATAACACTAGTACAAGTGGATGCGGCCTGCTCAGTAAAGCTGGGTGCAGCCTCGACAGTCGATGGTCGACTAGCCTGCTCATGATCATGATGATCTCTAGTAATGATGGATGAATCCGCTGGTGGTAGTACAACATGATCAATATGAGGCGCAGTAGTATTGGAGGCCTACTCATCAGTTAATAGTACTGCAGCCTCGGCAGTCGACGGTCCAACCTGCTCATGATGATCGTGACTAGTACTGATGGATGTTGCAGGCTGCTGACTGGACGTGGCCAATGGTCCAGCCTCATCTCCATGATGACTAGTGTCAGATGCTGCCAATGGAGCCTCATGCTGATCATCAGGCACGCCACGAGGTGAACAATCATGAGATGCATCTGAGTCGTTGCTGGCGCACTATCCATCATGTGCCGCAGCTCGACTACGCCTATAGCTACAGACAATCCTCCTCAATCGCATAACAGCTATCGTAGCTCCTATGACATGCTGCATCAGGCCGTACATGTCACGAGGTGTTGTACATGTTAGCCCATACATACAAATTTTTGGCCTGCTGTCATTTTTGGATCCTCTTAAAACCCCTGCCGTGGCCTTAGACCCTCATATATTGTCTATCATTGTCCTTTCCGCCCGCAAAATACATTGTACAAAGGTTAAAAACTGTGGTTAAGATATATTGGGCCCGGCCCCGCTCCTCACTAGCCCCGCGCCTCCTTTCATCCATGAAACCAAGCACTGTGACCAGGCGTTGCCCCTTAAGGCGTTTATCGCAAATCGCATTTTCATTGATCGCGACCATTTGATCTGTCGCAATTATTTGCGACGCGATCGATTGCGCCATCGCACTTCCTCCTCATTGCATATCCCCCCGTCGCACTTCCGCCAGTCACAGTTTTGCGGGCCACGTGACTCCTCCATCGCAAAGCGCAGAGCGCAGTTTCCATATTTCACCACCGTCTCCCCCATCGCACTTTTTCTATTTGCGATTTTTCGATGCACCTTCCGGGCCCCACCTCGTATGATCGTTCCCACCGCGTTCCATTGCAATTCATCGTATCTCTCTGCATTTTCGTGCGTAGTCAAACCGTAGCATTTTTCAATAAATCACCCTCCGCTGTGGCCAGGTCCCACTGCCCCACGTCACCCCTCCATTGACATTTGTCGTACTTTTTTCCATGTCACCTATTCCTCTCAGCTTTTCGTACACCTATGTGCTATGTTCCCGAGTGTCCATGGTATTTTCCCCTGCCGCATCATGTATATATGTGTTCCATTCATGTTCATCGTTTTTATTCACTCATCAGGTTTAAGCTGTTTTACGTGGAAAACTTACGCCCCGTCAAAGAGTCTCCACTGTGTTTTCTTCGCCACCCTACATGTTCTTGCCATTTGACCTTGGTTTCATCGTCGCCATCATCCTCATCTCCATCCCCTGTCTGGTTTTTCTTAACAGGTTTGTGTTTTTTGCAGGTTTGCCGCGTTAGAAAATTCATCACGATTTGCTGCTTGGTTCGCAAAAGTCAAGAGCACCGCCTTCAACAGTTTTCGAGGAAGAAATTCGGGAGGAAATCCAAGAGCAGTTGCATGATATGACCGCCATTAAAGATAGCAAGGATATGAATCTATAGAACCCTCTAGAGAAAATCAAGAGACAGATTTGAGCAGGCGGGAGTATTAATGAGGCGGCATGAAATACCAGTGAAAGATTAAGAGTCACAGAACCTTGCATTAAATATTTGAGGCTGAAATTCGAAGTTAGAGGGCCGAGAGTACTATACGCAAATACAAGCAACCTCAGGGTCTTTTGTTACTGTAAATTTCTTCTTTCAGTCAAGTACATAACATTTGTATATTTTATTCTTTATGTCATGTTCATGAAGAGATTTTTACCTTCAGCGTTTATTTCACGAAGTAGTAGTAGAGTACTGGCACCAGTTCAGCACCGCCAAATAGCATAGGCGGGCTTTTCTTTCAAATTTGTTTAAATAAGATCATTAAATACATATCACCTACTTCATTCTCTAGGGTTTTCGCCTTCCTCTATAAAAACTAAAAAGGAAGGCATTGTAAAGGGGGGAGATTTCTATCAGCAAACTGTGCAGTGAAAATGCTTTTGTATACATTTTGTAACATTTCTGTATGAAGGCTCAGAGCCCGTAGGGTCTCAGTGAGGAGGAGTTATAACTGTAATGAGGATTCTGGTCTTTGGTATCTCACAGTATGTAATTTTCTCTTATGTGTTAATACAATATCTCATTTCATGCTATTTATCTTCTTGTATCACGTTCTAGAATGCGAGTGGCTCACTAATCTTGAGTAAGGATTCATCCTAGTTGGTGCCCATACTAGGATTAGTCAAGCGCTTTAAATAGGCCTAGTCATGATATACTGTTCCATGTTCGTCTCATCCATATTTTCTGCTATATTAGTTACTTGAGGGAGGTGCTTTTAAAACGCCATTGTCATGTATGGATTCTTAGTTGGATAAGCCCATATGTGGTTTTGTTGTGTATCTGAGTATTAGCCTCATGCTAACTAGTATCTTCTTCATGTTTCTTCACTACATCCACTTTCTGATATTCGATTTCTGTGGCATATTATTTGAACTGGCCCTCTTTGCAGTAAGTTGTCTCTTAATTGTCTGATGCTTTTGTATTGAAGTTTTGCATGATGTTCCTACATTATTCTTATCTTTGTACTAGCTTCTGAGAGAGATTGGTCCCATTTAAATTAATTGCCTTGTTTTACAAGAGATAGTAAGAGAGATTTTGGATTGACGCCCAAGCTATATTTCATGTTCTCTTGCTATGATAAGATGTCTTAGGCACTGGTCTATGGAAACTCTAGGCTGTCTCTAGGTGTGAAAAAATTGTCTACAACATCTTTTTGGCGCCGTTGCCGGGGACGAATTTGAGAAAATTAGTTTCCCTGGGCCTCGACAAATTGTTTTCACTCTCTAATCAGGTGAGCACAAAGAGTTGAAGAGTTGCGTATCTCTCACCTTGGCGACTCCACTGTCAGTTATTTGATAAATCTATTGGTAGTCCTGGCTCCTCGTAAGCCGCATTTGAGGTCAGATACATCTCAGTCAAAGACACCTTACGTGTCTGACCCAGAGAAGATCATTCATAAAAGAATTTGGAAGGAGAGGAAATTATTTTGTGCTGAAAACCTTGAATATTCTGTTGAAGATTATCCGCCCTCTTCTTCTCAAGAGATCAGAACAGAACATCCCGATTCTACCAAGGAAAAGCCCGAATTTTACTCAGAAACTCCACGTAGAGGAGGTGCCTGGATTGAAGAGGATTTCCATCCTACTCCCGAGGCTGAGGAAATTAAAGAAGTCACAGAAGTAGCTGCTGTTAACCGTGAACTATTCCCATCTACACCTCAGGCTTCTGTGCAATTTATTCCCATTGTTATACATACTCCACTTCCTCCTCCTCCCCTTCCTTCATTTGTACATCAAATTTTTGCACAACCCCCACCTCCTCCAATGGCTAATGTTCCTGCTTTCCTATTGAACAAATACGCTCCACTGGCCTTACCCCAAGTGCTAAATGATATGCCACAGGATTATTTGAAGATTCTACCTAGATTTAATGGAGAAAATGAAATTGATGCTCAGAAACATCTTGAGACTTTCTGCTCCTTTGCAGAAAACTTAAATGTTGAACATTTGGATGTGGTCTTGAGATTGTTTGTGCAATCTTTGGAGGGTGAAGCCAGAAAATGGTTCAAGACCTTGGGAAACCGTTCAGTTACCACCTGGGATGATATAGAGAATACTTTTCTGAGGAAATGGGGAGAAAAGAAAGACCATGGACAGTGTCTTACTGAGTTTAATACTCTGAAGAAGAAACATAATGAAGGAGTATCAGAGTTTATCAAGAGATTTAATAAGTTATATCTAAGTCTCCCTGCTGATATGAAGCCACATCAGAATGCTGCCAAAGTTGTTTTCATAGCAGCATTTGACTCAGATTTTGGATTCTCTCTAAGGGAAAGAAAACCTGCTACCCTAGATGATGCTCAGTCAGATGCTCTGGAGTTGGAAGCAAACTTTGCCTCCACTGGGAAATTAAAGGGAAAAGTTGAACAAGATACTAGGAGGAGAGGCAAAGAAGAGGTTTCCACCTCTAATCAAGATAAGGATTCAGATAAAATGGATGAAATAAGAAAAATGATAAAGAAGATGGTCAAGCTTGAACTGGAGGCTAAGAGTTCAGCTCCCAAGAATTTTTATAATGCTCCAAATAGAGGATACAATCCCCAGTATAAGAGACCCCCATTGCAGATATTGCCAAGAGACACAAAGGAGCATCAAGATCAGGTACCGCATCCCTTGTACCTAGAAGGTCCAGCAGATGATTCCACTAAAGATGATGCTTATGGATTAGAAGATTCAAATCTTGCTTTTTCAAATAATGATGATATAGAATGCCCATTGCAAGAAGAAGAAGAAGAAGCAGATATTGATCATTATTGTAAGCAATTTGCTGATTTCATGCAAGCACAATTTAATGTCAAATATGATCTCAGATCTTCAAGAAAGAGGACCCGAACTCAAGATCAAGAAGAAGAGCCACCTCAGAAAGAAGCACCTGCTCAGAAGGAGTCAGCAAAAAAGAGAAACATAGAAAAAGGTAAGAATCCTCTAAATGCTCCCTCGCAGCCTAATGATCAGATTCCTTCTTCTTCAAAAATAGTCAGTCCTCTTAATGTTGAGTCAGTGTCGAAAGAAATTAAATCTTCAACTGAAAATAAAGAATTTAAAGAAGTTGTAATAGAGAAGCCCCCTTCCGCTTTCAATCTGCAAAAAAAACATGAGAAAATTAAGATTCTAGTCCCCCTGACCGAACTATTAAAACAGCCTGTATATCAGTCTCAAGTTACTTCCTTTATGCTTCCTCCTGAAATACCAATTGCGCCTGATAGTTTAAACCTTCAAGAAGAAAGACCCATGGTAGTCTTTGGCCCACATGTCGAGGAGATAGACCCTTCTACTCCTCCTTTTTATGTGTCTCTAGTTATTCATGACTTGCTGTTACACAATTGTATGTTAGATTCTGGGGCCTCCCATAATCTTATGCCTCTATCTGTCATGGAACAACTAGGACTAAAAATTACGAGACCATACAAAGATCTATATTCATTTGATTCCAAAAGAGTTAAATGCTTGGGAATGATTAAAGATTTAGTGGTCAATCTGGCCCAAATTCCAGCAAAGAGTGTGGTTATGGACATTGTGGTTGCTGATATCCCAGCCCGCTTTGGCATGTTGCTGTCAAGGTCCTGGGGTACAAAAATTGGTGGGTCAATCAAATTGGATTTAACATATGCTACTGCCCCAGTCTTTGGAGGCCAGGAGAGGAGATTATACAGGGAGACTCGATTTGTTAAAATGGTAACTAAGGCTGACTGCTCAGAGAATTCCCCAGTTTATAACAAAGAGGGAGACTTCTCATGTCTAATGCTAGAAGAAAATCAAAATTATGCCCAGGAGCCCCTTTTTGGTCAAATTCAAGCTGAGCAGCCTAAAGAAGATCAGGAATCAGAAATTTGGACCTTACACTTTGATGGAGCAAATTCAAGGGAAGGCAATGGAGCTGGGGTATTATTAATCTCTCCCGCAAGAAAATGGGTGCCACTGTCCTTTAAATTTGAATATGAGGCTACCAATAATGTAGCTGAATATGAAGCTCTTCTATTGGGACTGCAAACAGCTAGAAACATGGGCATCCAAAGTCTAAAAGTCATTGGAGACTCCGAGTTGGTGGTAAGGCAGATCAGAAATCAATGTCAAACCAAGCATCCTCGACTGAGAGCATATAGAAATGAATTATGGGACATGATAGAAAATTTCCTCTTGGCATTTAACATACAGTTCATGCCCCGGGAGCAGAACAGAATAGCAGATTCTCTTGCTGTAGCTACTAGTACTTTCCGTCCTCCTCAGAATCCACTTTTAAGATATGAAGTGGAGGTACGTTACACGCCATCTATCCCAGATAATATTAAACATTGGAAGGTTTTTGAAGATGATGAACAGATGAAGAGATTCATGGAGACAGTGGGAGAATTCTCTAATATGGAGATTGATGATAATGAAGAAGAGGAAACTGAAAATATTGCAGAAAACAGATGGAAAGAGAAGATAGCAGGTAATAAAGTGCTGCAGCTGAAAGGAAATGTTATACCTAGAGGTCTGGTGCCTCTAGAAATATTATTTAATAAATATGATATTCCCTTGTATCCAAACAAGGTGATAGAAGAAGATCAAGTGGAAGACTTAAATCTGGGTACCTATGCTGATCCCAAAATTGTAAAATTATCCAAAAGGGTCCCAGAGGGATATAAGGAAGAATATTTGAAGTTGTTTCAATCTTATAAAGATGTATTTGCATGGTCCTATCAGGACCTAAAAACTTTTGATGTTAATATAATGCAGCATAAAATTCCTTTGAGGGAAGATGCAAAGCCTTATAAGCAAAAGCTCAGACAGATAAATCCTCTTCTGCTTCCCTCTATTGAAAAAGAAATCAAGAAGCTACTGAAGGCCAAAATAATTGTGCCATTGAGATACTCAAAATGGGTAGCAAACCTTGTTCCTGTTCGAAAGAAGAATGGAGAAATAAGGCTGTGTGTGGATTTTAGAAATTTAAATAGAGCATCATTAAAGGATAATTATCCACTGCCTAAGATGGACCACATCCTGCAGAAAGTGGTGGGAGCATCCAGAATGTCAATGATGGATGGTTTTTTTGGCTATAATCAGGTAGCCGTACTTCCAGAGGATCAGAAGAAAACTGCATTCACTACACCATGGGGAACATTTATGTATGCCAGGATGCCATTTGGATTAATTAATGCAGGAGCTACTTTTCAGAGGGCAATGGACATAGCTTTTGTTGGGGAGCAGGACAAGTTTTTGGTGGTGTATCTCGATGATATCACAGTATTCTCGAAGAATGATGATGAGCATATTGAGCATTTAAGAAGAAATTTTGAAAAGTGCAGAAGGTATGGCCTTTCTCTCAATCCTCAAAAATCTGTATTTGCATTAGATGAGGGAAAACTCTTAGGGCACATTGTAACCAAATATGGTGTAAAAATAGACCCTAAGAGAGTTGAAGTAATAAACAGTATTCCTTTACCCAGGAATAAGAAGGAAGTGCAGGTGTTTTTAGGTCGAATCAATTTTCTGAGAAGGTTTATCCCTAACTATGCTGAGATATTTAGGCATATAACTGATATGTTGAAAAAGGATAATGAAGTTAAGTGGTCCCAAGAATCTAGAGATTCATTTACAAGGATAAAACAAGCATTCGCTGAAGCTCCTGTGCTAGCGGGACCATATTACACAAATCCATTCATGGTATTTTCATTTGCCTCCCCCCATACAGTAGCAGGAGTCTTGTTGCAGAAAAATGAAGATGGATATGAACAGCCTATAGCTTTCTTCAGCCAAGTGCTTCATGATGCTGAGTTAAAATACAATATATTGGAGAAGCAGGCATATGCCCTGGTTAAATCCCTCAAAGTTTTTAGAACCTATGTTTTTCAATCTCACATCACTACATATGTTCCCACAGCAGCTGTCAAAGACATTCTTGTTCAGGGGGATAGCGAAGGTAAAAGAGGAAGATGGATTGCAAAAATACAAGAGTATGATTTGGACATAAGGCCTACTAAGCTGGTTAAAGGACAGGGACTTGCTAAAATGTTATCTGAATCAAATCATCAAGCCTTGGGCATTAATTTATCCATGATAGCAGATGAAGAACCTGAGAAAGGAGAAGAACCGCAAGGACTAGAGATGGCCACTCAAAAGGTACATATGAAATACCTCACTAGCCCTTGGTATAAAGAAATAGTTGAATATCTTTTAACACTTAGTTGCCCTCCAAGTTGTGATAAGGTAAAATACATAGCTGTAAGAATGAAATCCCAGAAATATATAATTGCTAATGGGCAGCTATATTGGAAAGACCCTTCAGGAATATTACTATTATGCCTCACAGAAAACGAAGTGGAGAACATAATGATAGAATTCCATGAGGGAATATGTGGAGGACACTACAGCTGGAGAGTTACAGCTCATAAAATCCTGAAGGCTGGCTTCTACTGGCCAAAATTATTTACAGATGCTTTTTCTTGGGTCAGAGCATGTGACAAGTGCCAAAGATTTGCAGAAAGACAAAAATTAGCAGCTTTGCCCTTGATTCCTATTCATGTGAATGAACCATTTCAAAAATGGGGATTAGATTTCATAGGAGAAATACATCCCCCATCAAGTGGCCAACACAAATGGATACTAACAGCCACAGATTATTTTACAAAATGGGTGGAAGCCATACCTGCAAGGAATGCTACAGATGCTGTGATAATTAAGTTTATGGAGGAAAATATCATATCCAGGTTTGGCTGTCCTGCTAGAATTGTAACTGATAATGCACAGGCTTTCAAGTCTGCCAGGTTCGTAAATTTCTGCCAGCAGTATAACATTATATTGAATCATTCAACAGCGTATTATCCACAGGGGAATGGCTTGGCAGAATCTTCTAATAAAACCCTGGTGAAGGCCTTGAAGAAAACAATAAATGAGAATCAGAAGAATTGGGATTCTCAATTAAAATTTTCTCTATGGGCGAATAGGATAACCAGCAAGAGAGCAACAGGGAAATCTCCATATGAATTAACATATGGTCGAGCAGTCGTGTTTCCTGTGCAATTAGCTTTTCCAGTGACATGTTTCATACAGGAAAGTCAGGAAAAACCATATGACATGGTCAGAAGAATCAATCAATTGATAGAATTGGAAGAAACGTGGAACCAAGTGAACCAGAGATTAACAGAATATCAGGAGAGAATGAAAAATGTATTTGATCGGCATGCGAAAGACAGAAAATTCCAAATTGGAGACCTGGTTCTTAGATGGGATATTCGGAGAGCTGAAAAGGGCAAGCATGCCAAATTTGACCCACTGTGGTTTGGCCCATTCAAAATTGCGAATCAAGGGGGAAATAATACTTTCATGTTAGAAAACCTACAGGGCGATCTGTTGGACACCCCTGTAAACGGCCAATTTCTCAAGCCCTACTTTCAATTTTAATTCAGGCAGAGTATGCCTGTTGTACTATATTGTATATAGACTTTGCTTCGGTTTTCATTATTAATAAGGAATGTGTGCTAATGAGTTTTGGAGAAAATGCAAAGTGTTGAAGGGCGGAATCTACATATAGGATGGTCAAAGGTCTGCAGGTTCTCGACATGTCCAAGGGTGAACATGCCGTCCCCAGATGGAGCCGATGTTGTACATGTTAGCCCATACATACAAATTTTTGCCCTGCTGTCATTTTTGGATCCTCTTAAAACCCCTGCCGTGGCCTTAGACCCTCATATATTGTCTATCATTTTCCTTTCTGCCCGCAAAATACATTGTACAAAGGTTAAAATCTGCGGTTAAGATAGATTGGGCCCGGCCCCGCTCCTCACTAGCTCTACGCCTCCTTTCATTCATGAAACCAAGCACTGTGACCAGGCGTTGCCCCTGAAGGCGTTTATCGCAAATCGCATTTTCATTGATCGCGACCATTTGATCCGTCTCAATTATTTGCGACGCGATCGATTGCGCCATCGCACTTCCTCCTCATCGCATATCCCCCCGTCGCACTTCCGCCAGTCACAGTTTTGCGCGCCACGTGACTCCTCCATCGCAAAGCGCAGAGCGCAGTTTCCAGATTTCACCACCGTCTCCCCCATCACACTTTTTCTATTTGTGATTTTGCGATGCACCTTCTGGGCCCCACCTCATATGATCGTTCCCATCGCGTTCCATTGCAATTCATCATATCTCTTTGCATTTTCGTGCGTAGTCAAACCGTAGCATTTTTCAATAAATCACCCTCCACTGTGGCCAGGTCCCACTGCCCCACGTCACCCCTCCATTGACATGTGTCGTACTTTTGTCCATGTCACCTATTCCTCTTGGCTTTTCGTACACCTATGTGTTATGTTCCCGAGTGTCCATGGTATTTTCCCCTGCCACATCATGTATATATGTGTTCCATTCATGTTCATCGTTTTTATTCACTCATCAGGTTCAAGCTGTTTTACGTGGAAAACTTACGCCCCGTCAAAGAGTCTCCACTGTGTTTTCTTCACCACCCTACATGTTCTTTCCATTTGGCCTTGGTTTCATCGTCGCCATCATCCTCATCTCCATCCCCTGTCTAGTTTTTCTTAACAGGTTTGTGTTTTTTGCAGGTTTTCCGCGTTAGAAAATTCATCACAATTTGCTGCTTGGTTCGAAAAATTCAAGAGCACCGCCCTCAACAGTTTTCGAGGAAGAAATTCTGGAGGAAAGCCAAGGGCAGTTGCATGATATGACCGCCATTAAAGATAGCAAGGATATGAATCTATAGAACCCTCTAAAGAAAATCAAGAGACAGATTTGAGCAGGCGGGAGTATTAATGAGGCGGCATGAAATACCAACGAAAGATTAAGAGTCACAGAACCTTGCATTAAATATTTGAGGCTGAAATTTGAAGTTAGAGGGCCGAGAGTACTATATGCAAATACAAGCAACCTCAGGGTCTTTTGTTGCAGTAAATTTCTTCTTTCAGTCAAGTACAGAACATTTGTATATTTTATTCTTTATGTCATGTTCATGAAGAGATTTTTACCTTCAGCATTTATTTCACGAAGTAGTAGTAGAGTACTGGCACCAGTTCAGCACCGCCAAACAGCATAGGTGGGCTTTTCTTTCAAATTTGTTTAAATAAGATCATTAAATACATATCACCTACTTCATTCTCTAGGGTTTTCGCCTTCCTCTATAAAAACTAAAAAGGAAGGCATTGTAAAGGGGGGAGATTTCTATCAGAAAACTGTGCAGTGAAAAGGATTTTGTATACATTTGTAACATTTCTGTATGAAGGCTCAAAGCCCGTAGGGTCTCAGTGAGGAGGAGTTATAACTGTAATGAGGATTCTGGTCTTTGGTATCTCACAGTATGTAATTTTCTCTTATGTGTTAATACAATATCTCATTTCATGCTATTTATCTTCTTGTATCATGCTCTAGAATGCGAGTGGCTCACTAATCTTGAGTAAGGATTCATCCTAGTTGATGCCCATACTGGGGTTAGTCAAGCGCTTTAAATAGGCCTAGTCATGATATATTGTTCCATGTTCATTTCATCCACATTTTCTGCTGTATTAGTTACTTGAGGAGGGTACTTTTAAAACGCCATTGTCATGTATGGATTCTTAGTTGGTTAAGCCTATATGTGATTCTGTTGTGTATCTAGGTATCAGTCTCACGTTAACTAATATCTTCTTCACGTTTCTTCACTGCATCCACTTTCTGATATTTGATTTCTGTGACATATTATTTGAACTGGCCCTCTTTACAATAAGTTGTCTCTTAACTGTCTGATGCTTTCGTATTGGAGTTTTGCATGATGTTCCTACACTATTCTTATCTTTGTATCAGCTTCTGAGAGAGATTGGTCCCATTTAAACTAATTTCCTTGTTTAACAAGAGATAGTAAGAGAGCTTTTAGACTGACACCCCAAGCTATATAATGAGCTCCTTGCTATATTAAGATGTCCTAGGCACTGGTCTATGGCAACTCTAGATTGTCTCTATGGGTGACAAAATTGTCCACAACACGAGGCATGCCTCTCCACATCCGTAACAGTCTATCATCACCCTGTATCTCTCTGTAATGAGCGGGCCTAATGCCCGCTTCTGAAATCAATCCACAGATTTGCCTGCCCAACTCCATCCGATATCTGGTCTCAAGTCAACACGCCTAGCAAAAGGCGGTATCGGCGCACCATGAGGCGCAGGATCAACAAGTCTCTCTGTTGCGCCACTGGCCTCATCCTCCGGCGCATCAGCCATCTCCTGATCGTAATCATCAGGATCGACACCTGGATCATGTGGTGGATTTGGCATCTCATCGCCATCAAAGGAGCCAATGTCTGCAAAATATATACAAGTAAACAACAATAATTGGACAATTTCATTACACAATTTAATAAAAACAAGTTAAAGAACATGTTATAATAAATATAAATAAAACAGTAATATTACCTCTATCATCTGGCGGCTCATCAGGAGTGAAGAGGATGTTGGGACACCCTCGCCAATCTAGTCCAGCATAAAGACATGGGACCATAATGAAGGGATGCAGCCCGCCAACACTGGCTAGTAAGTCCATTGAATCATGTGATATCCTCGCTGGAAACATAGTGTCTCCCATCTTGGGCATCATCTGCACCCACATGCGCATCCGGGCCTCGAACATCGGCCTACAAGGATGTCAAACAAAACTAGGTATCATCTCTAGAAACCTCTCAAAAAATAAACAAAACAGCTCTAAAGAAAAAGGGAAGTTGACCCTCCCTTGTGCATGAGCACGACATCTATCTAAGGCCGTACAAAACTATCGCAAAAAAATGGCAGACCACCTGAGAAGTCGTGGCTGCTATACTAAAGAATCAAAGTAATATAAAAGCGAGCAACTAATGCATTGCCCATTACTGGAGTTGTGCGAAATGATCGAAGCAATAATAGAGAGGCATTGCACGTCCTGTCTACCAAAAGCACCTATACATAACTGACCTCCAAGTACCTGAAACTCTGAAGGAGACAGTACATGTGCTCTAATGTATCTCTAGGAGTAAACTAACTGACTCCCTGCTACACAACCAGCTGGCACGTCTAGAAATGAGGGAAAATCCACCCCTCTCCTCAATAGTCCTGTAATAAAATAAATGTCCTCCTCAATGGGTGTGTACCACTGGTCAGGACCAACCTGAAAAATCATGCCGGTGGGCATTCCACCTTCTGATAAGATGTCTCAAAAGCACACTATGGGCCTTTAGGCCGAAAATAGCCTCCTTATAGAACTTAAGGAGGACTTGCCTGCATAAGGATCTCCTGGGTATCTGCAGTAATAGGGCGAGGGCATCCATCTCTCTCCCTCTCTCTCGCCTCCCATTGGAAAATCATGTCATATTGTTCTAATTTTTGTTGCCCCTGTTCTCTCTGAATCATTGCCATATTAAATAAATTTCTTTTATTAAAACATAAATGTATTTATAAATATACATATATAATTTTTTTTGAAAAAAAAAGAAACATACAAGTCAGTGCTCCATAAAAACAGTCACGCACCGGTGCCGGTGCATCCTAATATTTTAGCACACCGTCCCCGGGGCCCCTAATGAAATAGACCACACCGGATTCGGTGCAGATGTCTATTTTTCAAGCACTGTGGACTGTATATAATTCAGAATAGCGGTGCGCTGACTGAAATATACGCCCCGGCGCGTATAGTCATGTCAGCGCATCGACTTCATGACAATGACATAGTTGACGGTGTGGTCTTTTACCCGGCTGCATCGTTGACCCTCTCGAAATGAAAAATGCACTGCACTGACATAAACCAGGGTAGAAAATGAAGTCAACGCACCGCACTGTGATTTCCGGGGTCAACGGTGCGATTGGATAAATGAGCACACCGCCTTTTTTCTTTTTTCTTTTTAGTTTAAAATTATTCAGGGCACCTTCCCGCACTGCCCCGAAAATGGTGCGGTTCATGTTAGCACCAGTAGCGGTGCTGCCTGTAAATTTTACAGGTAGCACCGCTATCCGATGCGAACCGAACAGCTCGAGCGCATCGCGCGATAAATTTTTTTTTTCTTTTTTAATGGTTATTTTTAAGTTTATTTCAATTTCTAATCTGCTAAAAGGCTTAATTATAGAAAAACTAGAAAAATACCTGTACATTTCACCATCGAGGAGGCATATTGACTGTAAAATTTGGAAAATAAAATTTGCCCACTATTTTTCAAAATGTAAGTTGGAGATTGGAGGCCAATGCAGAGCAGCAGTGCATGCAATGGGTGCAATGAGAGCACTGATGTCAGGACGGCTCAGAAATAAGGAAATAGCACCGGGGCTTGAGAGCTCTGCAGCACTGAGAAAAGTGAATAATGAAGTTTTTTGGCCATAAATATTTTTTTAATTAACCCTGTTTCTGTGCACGGGGTTTTATAAGCGCACCAGTGCGGTTAAATAAAACGGCACCAGGCGGTATCAATTTTGGCGGATTGTTTATAATGCGCCAGGGCGTTGCCCTAACCGCGCACCAGGATGTTTCAGTTTCGGCGTGAAAATTTGACGATGCACCGGGGCGGCATAATGGTAAAGCACTGGTGCGTAATAGTCACAAAGCACCGGTTTTTTGGCCTTAATTTTTTTTTTCATATAACGTTATTCCAGTGCGTGCGGTTTCTGGCGCACCAGTGCTCTTAGAGAAGAACGCACTGGCTCATTACTGTTTTGGTGTGGTGTTTTATGATACACTGGCGCGGAAGACAATTGACAACCCAGTGCGTTACATTAATTGGACGCCCCGGCGGTGTGTACTTTGTGCACGCTGTCTGGTGTTCCAATTTTTTGTGCGCACCAGTGCGTTCTATGGTATCATGCGCACCGGTAATTGATAGCTCAGGAGCATTGGAAAACTGAAAAATCTGAGTTTTCTGTCATAAATATTTTTTTAATTTAACCCTTTACCGGTGCGCGTTGTTTATAGGCGCACCGGTACTATTTGCTAAAAACCCATCGGTCAGTTTGTGTTTTGGCGCATTTTTTATGATGTACCGGTGCGGTTTTTGTCTACCACACCGGGTGGTTTCAGTGTTGGCGTTGTGTTTTATAATGCACCGGCGCGGACAAGTTGTGAGGCACCGATGCTCTATTATATTATGACGCACTGGGCGGGTGTGTACGGAGTGCACGGTGTTTGGTGTGCCAATGATTTTGTCCGCACTAGTGCTTTCTTTTTTTGAGAGAACCGAGGCAAGTTTTAACGATAAGAGCACCGATAGGAAAACATCCGCAAAACCCTCCGCCTGCCAACCTCCTCTAGTAACCTCCACTAGAAACGGATGTATGGGGTATTTTTCTTTATGGTTCCTCAAAAACATCCGCTAGAGGGTCTTTTCCTTGTAGTGGTATGAAGTATATGTTATGAGTTCGAGTCTTGACTGTATATGGTATGGTTATGAACGGTCAGTGAGGCTACTGACCTATGATATGTTAAATGTAATTTAGTGCATAACACCTTTTTCTTTGATGCTAATATAATCTAATAAATGGATGGGTTTCCTCTTATGTTTTACATCAATGTCTAAATGTGTTATTTATGCCTTTTGGTTTTACGTACGATTGAGGAGTTTATGTTAGTTCTGAAATAACTATAATTGTGTGTAATTTTCATATTATTTATAGTGTTTATGTCGTATGGTACTTATGTATGCTGATTAGTTCGGTACTATTTCAAACACTTAATAAAACGCTTAATGGGCTAGATGGTTACAAAGCAGTTAGCAGAATTGATAATCTATTTGTGTTTGTATGTCAGGGGAAATAACCTTGGGTTAGTGTTGGAATAACACCTAATGGTCGAGAGCATAAAAAAAATATAAATTATCTTGCATTGTTAGTTTCAACTAGTGCATTATCTGGTAGGCTGAGATGCTAAAATATTTGTGCAATACACAATTATGGGACAATGGTAAAGTATGTGTCGGTGGGAGTTCAGTGTTGCAGGTCATAAATAGTCTTGTCAAACTGCAGAAACCTAGTTCATATAGTCACCCATTGTCATCTTGAGTGATAATTCACTCACTTCGTGTGTGTTGCCGAAATGGTAGATGCTAAGTGGGATTTTTTTGGCCACTGCGTAGCAAATCCTGTGTCATTCAGCATCCCATGCATCAATAGGTGTTGTATCATTTCTTTCTTTCTTTCATGAGTTTATTATGTGTTTATTATTACCCCAAGATGTCAGTCGATCTTTGGGTTAATATGGGCATGATTTATACTTATTACTGCAGACCTCTGAGTTGTTATGAGCTGGAAATTTTTCTAATGGGCCTTACTGATTTTGAATGGGCAAGTCATTTTCCTATCTATTGTATCGCTGAAATAACTAGTTATTAATCCTTGTTCCACTATTTCAAGCTTGGGAAGGATAGTGTATATGTGTATGCGGATTTATACATGTGTCTGTATGTGTGTGTGTGTGTGTGTTTGTATATATATATATATTATTCAAGTGCTTCCTTCACCCAATTGTGGGATTGAATCTCGTTCATACCTGCAACAAATCATGACTATGGGGCGGGGAAGGCACTCATATAAGAACACGGTAAAATAATTCCTTTATACATGTTAACTATTATGTCATCTTAAGCTTTATAACTTTGCCCTTTTCCTTGACAATTTTTTGTTTTCGATGGTACCTTCATGCATGGCATATAACCTAGGTGTTTAATTTCAGCATCAAAGCAAAGTTACCATATACCTGCATGTAACCAAGGCTCATGATAATGGTCCTCCAGGACATGTCACCCTGGCCTAGCTACTCCTTCAAGTGCTTAGTAGCACTCAACAGTCACATGGCCCGCTCTTTGTGGTTTCTATTGGGAATTTTTGTTCCATCTCCACGAGATCCCGAGGCCTCATCATCTCAGTCTGTCTCGCAGAGCTCACTCTTCATTTCATCTAGGAATATCCCTTCAAGGATGATTTCAGTGTTTTGTTTAAGTTATGTGGGCCCATTTCCACTTAGTTTTCGTCCTCTCTCCTTCCTGTACTCTATTGGGCCCTCATGCCACTTCCCCCCAGTGCTGAGTCACCCTGGATCGTCTCCTTACTGCACATCTTTGAACCTTTTGGGGAGGCGAACTTTTGGGGATAAGAAATTTCTCATCTCTTTATTTTAATGATATGTTGCACCATATAAACCATGTCACCTGATGTTTTTTTTAGGCTTGATACATCTATTTATAAGTCCATGTCCACCAGCTGCCATATCTTCAAGGTCACGGTCATCTTAGCGGGTTTGGATGAAGGTTATAAAGGAATCTCTAAGTTTAAAGTCATAGGATGGGGTGGAAATGATTTCCCACACTTGCACACATTGAATTTTTTTATATGTATGTCTTAGTTCCTCCATTGAGCTTTGTGAGCCGACGATATGGGTCAATCAGTGACCTAGGGTATAAGCAAGTCTGTAGCTGAAAAGTGGATTATGACATGGAAAACCATGAGGGATCCACATGGGGACTATGTGAGCACTGTGTGGTAGGACCAATGTCGTGACATTATTTAATTGACCGTGACTTCAATAAACCACATTTGTTGATCTGGGAGCCAAATTGGGACAAATTTTATATCGTAGGAATTGTCTCGACAAGATGAACGCGATGGAATTATTCATTTTGAGTTTCAAAAGGGTACAGTAAAGTGAAAATTTTAGACCCCATTTCCATAATGTGATTATGGAAGTTGTATCATCATAGTAGCTACCTCCTGCTAATATTACTTTGGGTTTGGGATAGTAAGGGGTATGTTAACATTGGGTAGCCTACTTCTGAGTAAGGACTTCTCTCTCAGCATGGGATTTCTCCTTTTATGATTAAGAAGAGTTATATCCTATTCTAAAAATGAAATATGAGAAATTGAAAGAATTTTTATATTTCTCTTCCTCAAACTATGTCTCTAATTGGTAGTCCCACATGTACTTGTGATCAGAACTAGATCATGGACATAAGTGATAGCTCAAAATACAAAGTGTTCGAAAGTGTGTCGAACCTAAGTGACTAGATACATCTCGTCTTCCTTATTCCGGCACCATGAACGGTTTGAAAAACCGACACCGTATGAAGAAGTTATCGCATTTTAAAAAGTCCAGCAAACTGCAAAATTTGGACTTTGACCAAGTTTGACTTGGATTTGGGAAAATTTTAAAAAGACAATATTCCTCAAAATATTCCATTTAGACCAATAAGGTCACGCTAATTGGCAGAAGTTCATTCGACAATGGGTTGACTTTGTTTGAATATTGGCCAATGAATGGGCGACACGTGGCCAACCCTGAGGCTGCCATGTGTCCCCGGGACGGTGGTACAAAATTGGCTTTGGACTCCACCGGAGTCGAACACGAGACCTCCCCACCCACAGCGCCCGAGCCTTACCAAATTTCCTACATTTTTTTCTTAACCACATGTGGACAACTGTCATATTTGAAGTTTAACGGTTTGCGGTATGGGGGTTTTGAGGGCCATCCCCTCCTCGCGTGACCAAATGCCCGAAACCACCGGCTAACCTTCCGGAGGTAACTAATTAATCGTTGCAACATGTTTTTTTCACATAAAATGCAACATCAAATCTTTTTCGTAAATGTTTGGTCCGACGGTTTAATAACTGTAATTGCTAGACGCCACAACCATCTATTTCGGGAGTTCACATGGCATGGTTAATGCCAACTCTGCACAATTAACGATAACCCCGACCATCTCGTCTGTTAACGGTCTCATGTGTGTCACATGCCAAACCGTTAAGACTTATTTCTAACATTAATTCTGGAGGTCGGTTTGTAGTTCGCCCCAAATTTTGGGGTTTTCACCAGTTTAACTAAAGTTTCCTAGTTTTGGTGGAGGATTTTTAGGTGACACTGGGAAAAATCAGTTTAGCCTCTATCTTGAGCTAGATTCGCCCAATTTTGGAGTGCCAATAGTCAATTTCGACTATATCCAACATTCCAGACTCAATGGAGTGGGTGGTAGAGCCATCAAAATACTTTTATGTAGGTTTTTTCTTCAGTGAAGTTCTAGGGGCCACTAGCGCCACCATGGGTAGCAGCAATTTGAGGCCTAGCCAATGCAACTAGAGGCCTTATTCAGAAATCAAATAGTCAATTTTGGTTGTTTAAAATGTTATGGAACTAATGGTGTGGTTTTCAGACCCTGTAGAGGACTTTTTAAAGCTAATATGCTTCATTGAAGTTACAGGGGCCATCAGTGCCAACTTTTGCCAGCAGCAGTTCGGGACCTAGCCAGGGCAAATAGAGACCTTATGCAGCGAACCAATAGTCATTTCTGACTTTAATGAGAATTATTAATCCATTGATAGAGGTTTTAGAATATTTTGAGGACTTATAGAGGTCGATAACCCATCAGAGAAATTTTTAGTGACCCTAGTGCCAGGGGTGCTGACAGGTGTTGGAGGCGAAACCGGAGCAGCCGGAGGCCAATTTCAGTGAACCAATAGTATGTTCTGACCATTTTTGGCATTATAAATCCAATTAAGGTATTTTTAGAGCCATTTGAATACTTCTGAAGGTATAGAACCAAGAGGGAAGTTTTGGGCAGCCTAGGGCAAACCGTGGAGGAAGGCCTAATTTGGGGATGCAGTGCTCGTTTTGAGAAAATGATTAGTCTAATTTTGGTGTCTGATGTGTGCTGGAGATATTAGGTGAGGTTTCAGGGATATTTAAATAATTCTGAAGGATTTATTTCCATGGAGAAGCTCAGTGTAGCTCAAAGCACCGACAGAAGGAATCAAGTCTAAGGGAGCCTAGATCTATTTGCAGAGTGATGACAGCCATGACAGGGATATAGATGGTATTATAATCCCTTTGGTTTAGTTCAGTAACCATTGGAGTTAAGAGTGGAACTTGTAAAAGAAACTTTACCATAATCCCAAAGAGCCAAGTCAAGATGACAAAAGCTCAAGGAGACGTAGCCCACGATATTCGGGTGAACTCCTTGATTAATTTTGTTGTTATGTATGGATGCTTATTTGCTGCATTATATTTTGGTTACACACGTTTAATTTCAGAAAAAACAAATGGACTTAAGACACTTAAACAGTTAAAAATCATACATGTATTTCAAGTACAAAATTCCGCAAATGTCAAGTATAAGTTGGATCTTTTATTTGTTTAACTAAGTGGGAGGTTCTTGAAAAGAATAACAATTTATCCAACCCTTTTTCATATCGGGTTGGTATCATAGCACTTGGTTGCTTGATTGACAGTGCAATAGCTTGCTTGCTTGACTGTTTTCAAACTGATTGTTGCTTGAGTTTTCTACAGGTGAAGGAAAATGTATTGTTAGCTAAGTCCAGAAGAGGAAAAGTAGGAAGAAGGGATGAAGGCATCTTCCTTACCCAAAGGACCTCAAGGCAACACTTGAAGCATAAAAGGGTTTTTTTGCAAAAGGCTACTTGAATAAGAGATTGTCTCTACAGCCATTTGTTCAAAAGCTTTGTCAATTGTTTTTGAAAGCTTTGTGAATATTGTTGAAGTTTTTTTGTTCATTTTCATGATGAAAACTTCTTCAAGTGAGGTTTCAAAATTCTCCTCCTTCACAAGATTCTTCGATGAAGACATGAAGCGAGACTTCTACATCTTGAAGGACGTGGTGCAGATTCTGTTTGAAGATAGAAGAGAAAGTACTGAACTTCGTGAGAAATTGTTTGTTGTGAAGCAAGAGAAGGAATAAATTCTCCAAATAATGCATGAGATGGAGATGCAGCTCCATCAAGCCCAAGAGGCTTTGACCAAGAACGTGTGTGAAGCAGAGGTAATTCACTCTAATTTGTCTTCAGTTTCCACATCAGATAGATGTGTTGGTTATTTTGAAAAGCACACTAGATGTATAGGGTCCAAGTTAATGATTAAAATGGGTTATGAAGGAAAGGTTTTAAGCAAGCATGCACAAGGCATGGTTGAACCTATTTTAGTTGAGGAACGACCTAAGAAATTTGGTCTTGGTTATGTGAAATCTAATGGCGAAGACTCCAAATCCATGAAGGCATGTGAGGCAACTTCAAAGAGAACTTTTGTTCCAAGTTCTAAACCACAAACACGTCAAGTTTGTTTTCAAGTTGACTGCCATTGTTTGAAGCCTATGTTGTAGCAAGAAGAGTGTAGACATACATCTTATGGAGAGCATGAGAGTTCGGATAGCTATCAAGACAAGAACATTGATGTTATTCTACAAAATAAGGATGGAACCTCTACTAGTTCATCTCCTCATGAAGGAAAAAAGGATGGACATGCAAGGTAGCATTTGAGGTATAATTCTTCCCATAGTGAAGTTGATTATGTTTCTGCAAGGCATGACAATTATGCATGCTTAAATGGAAGAAAGAGTTATTGTGCACATTGTGGTATGTTTAACCATGATGTTTAAAGATGCTAGAAGAGGATCAAGGCATACAGGAAGCAAATGAAGCAAAGGCAACTTGCAAAGAAGGTGCATAAGACTTGCACACATTGCCAGAGAAAGGGAAATGTTGTTTCCCAATGTTGGGCATTGCGTCCAACTAAGCATCCTAAGCATTTGAAGCAAGAGGATAGCAATACTCGCGAAATTGGAACCAAGGATTCCATCATTTATGTCAGAGCAAATGTTTCACATGAAGAAGATTTGCAGCAGCAAAAGTCGTCGTCGAAGTGGCTTGGTAAGAAGTGGTTTGACTTCTTGACACAGTAAGACATACTTTCATTTGTACATATGCAAATTTCAATTAAGTATTCATGTTTTATGTTGTAATCTCATGTTTATTTGAGCCACTTTGGATCGATGATCAAGGAAGTGATGTTCAGCTACCTTCTGTAAATTTCTCGCCAGAAATTTCTGAGTGAGTGCATGGAAGATAGTTCTTAACACGAGGACAAGCGCATCTAGGAAGGGAAATGCCGACTACATTCAAGTTGTGGTTCAAAGGCACTAGCCATGCAAGGCAAGTGTATGGA
Organism: Pinus albicaulis; assembly: GCA_034641835.2. NCBI lineage: Eukaryota > Viridiplantae > Streptophyta > Pinopsida > Pinales > Pinaceae > Pinus > Pinus albicaulis. The sequence goes on from CM076581.1 coordinate 1,053,708,416, forward strand.
GGTTGAAAAGAAGAGGGTGTTGTATTCTCATCTACTGTACAGAATAGTATATCAGTTTTTTGGAGTCCAAAAGATTCTTAATGGGGAAGTATGATCATAATTGGATTAAGGAACTAAGAGATAGCTCAAAATTCAAAGTGTTCAGAAGTGTGTCAAACCTAAGCGACTGGATAGATCTCATCTTCTTGATTCTGGCTCCGTAAACGGTTCGAAAAACCGACACCGTATGAAGAAGTTATCGCAATTTGAAAAGTTTAGTAAACTGAAAAATTTGGACTTTGACCAAGTTTGACTTGGATTTGGGAAAATTTTTAAAAGAGAATATTCCTAAAATATTCCTCGATATATTCCCTATAATATTCTATTTAGACCAATCAAGTCATGCCAAGTGGCAGAAGGTCATTCGACTGTGGGTTGACTTTGTTTGAAGATTGGCCAATGAATGGGCGACACGTGCCCAGCCCTAAGCCACCACGTGTCCCCAGGACGGTGGTGCAAAATTGGTTTTGGACTCCACCGGAGTCGAACACAGGACATCCCCACCCATAGCGCCCGATCCTTACCAACTCGCCTACAATTGTTTCTTAACCACATATGGACAATTGTCATAGTTGAAGTTTAACGGTTTGCGGTATGGAGGTTTGGAGGGCTAGCCCCTCCCCGCATGACTAAATGCCTGGAACCACTGGCTAACCTTCTAGCGGTAAAAAATTAATTGTTGCAACATTTTTTTTTCACATACAACGCAACATCAAACGATTTGCATGAATTTTTGGTCTGACATTTTAATAACCGTAACTGCTAGTCGCTGCAGACATTTATTTTGGGACTTCACATGACATGGTTAATGCCAACTCCACACAGTTAATGATAACTTGACCATCCCGTCTGCTAACGGTCTCATATGTGTCACATAAAAAACCATTAATACTTATTTCTAACGTTAATTCTGGTGGTCAGTTTGGAGTGCACCCCAAATTTGGGGGTTTTCACCAGTTTAACTGAAGTTTCCCAGTTTTGGTGGAGGATTTTTACGTGACACTGGGCAAAATTAGTTTAGGCTCTATCTTGAGCTATATTCGCCCAATTTTGGAGTGAAAATAGTCAATTTCAACCATATCCAACATTCCAGACCCAATGGAGTGGGTGGCAGAGCCATCAGAGGACTTTTGATTAGGTTTTTTCTTCAGTGAAGTTCTAGGGGCCACTAGGGCCACCATGGGCCAGTTGCAATTTGACGCCTATCCAGTGCAGCTACAGCCCTTATTCAGAAATCAAATAGTAAATTTTGGATGTTTCAGATGTTATAGAACTAATGGTGTGTTTTTCATATCCTGTAGAGGACTTTTGAAAGTCGATATGCTTCAGTGAAGTTCTAGGGGCCATCAATGCCAGCTTTTTCCAGCAGTAGTTCAAGGCCTAGCTAGGGTAGATAGAGACCTTATGTAGCGAACCAATAGTCATTTATGACTATAATGAGAATTATGAATCCATTTATAGATTTTTTAGAATATTTTGAGGACTTCTAGAGGTCGAGAACCCATCTAACAAGTTTTAAGTGACCCTAGTGTCAGGGGGTGCCGACAGGTGTTGGAGGCGAAACCGGAGCAGCCGGAGACCAATTTCAGTGAACCAATAGTCTATTATGATTATTTTTTGAATTATGAAGCCAATTAACAGATTTTCAGAGCCATTTGAAGACTTCTAAAGTTCGAGAACCAATAGGGAATTTTTGGGAATCCCAGGGCAAATCGTGGAGGAAGGCCTAGTTTGGCGATGTAGTGCTCGTTTTGAGAAAATGATCGGTCTAATTTTGGATTCTAATGTGTGTTGGAGATATTAGGTGAGGTTTTAGGGACAATTAAATAATTTTGAAGTAGTTAGTTCCATGGAGAAGCTCAGTGTAGCTTAGAGCACCGACAGAAGGAATCAAGTCTAAGGAAGCCTAGATCTGTTTATAGAGTGATGACAGCCATGAGAGGGATATAGATGGTATTCTAACCCCTTTGGTTCAATTTAGTAACCATTTAATTTAAGTGTGGAACTTGTAAAAGAAACTTTACCATAATCCCAAAGAGCCAAGTCAAGATGACAAAAGCTCAAGGAGACACAGCCCATGATATTCGGGTGAACTCCTAGCTTAATTTTGTAGTTATGTGTGGATTTTTATTTGCTGCATTATATTGTTGTTACACATGTTTAATTTCAGCAAAAAAAAATGTACTTAATACACTTAAACAATTAAAAATTATACACCTACTTCAAGTACAAAATTCCGCAAATGTCAAGTATAATCTAGATCTTTTATTTGTTTAACTGAGTGGGAGGTTCTTGAAAAGCATAATAAGTTATCCAACCCATTTTCAGATCAAATTTCATGCCTTTTAATTATTTTTTCTATATATATGGGATCATATATGTGGAACATTAGATCCCCAAAACAAAAGAGGTGTTGACGGTGCTGAAAATCTATCAAACAAGGGGTCTCCCCAATGTGAAGTCCCAATTAGACCTCGCATCGCTTGGAATAGGAGCCCCATCCAAAATATCAGCCCAGTTTCCATGTATTCATATAGATATGTCTTGGATATAACTTTTAGCAAGAGATAGGTGTGCACATGCTCCTTCGAAAATCAAGGGGGATTTTTCTGGCGTGTGTATGGTCGTATGTTTGTTAAAGTCATTCTACTGTGGGGAAAAAGGGAAAAGTGAGCCTATAAGAGAGAGGTAATAATACCACCCAAGAAGAGACACACATGAACCGAAGGATTAGTCTAAAATACAACAGAGTATTCCACAAGGGATGCGATGGTCATTACAACCAACAATTGATAAAGATATACCTAATATCCTGCGGAATAGTCTACAATGATGGGACAACAATAAAAACCATTACAACACATTCTCAATAAGATAAGTACCAAAATAACCAAAATAGTTCAAATAATTTAGCATAGATGAAAGAAAACATGAATTACAAACATTCGCAGAATATTCTTAAAAATATCTATAATGCATTCATGAAGAGTGTGCTAGCCCATAGGGCTTCCTATATTAACTAAAAGTTCCAAGACACATATATACAATGAACACCACTACCTCCAGTAGTGGAGCATTGGGGCCACTTCTTTCTCCTCAAAAGAACTAGCTTATCTCTCTAATGCCTTACGGGAGGAGCCAAGGTGAACAATTCCTTTGCTCATAGAATGAGGGAGTATATATAACCAAGGGTGACTCTTTGACTACCCTCATGATTTTTTGCTTCCCATGACTTTTCAACTTACATGACTCTTTACATTTTGAATGTGTCCATTGGACTTCCACTTTACAATATATTTCAAATGGAAAATTACATGGTCCACAATAATGATGTGGCATATGACAACTGATCCGGATTTTATGTAGGAACGCAATAGAATACAGATATAACCATAAGCACAGAGATGCAGCAGAAATAATGCTTCATTTTATTAATAAACAAATGACTGAAATAAGCTTACAAACATAATGGAAACAAGCTAGGGCGTTGGTAGCGTATCTCTGAGAAGAGATGTGGCGTACACAGGCCTCTAAACTATGTTACATTGAGGCTCGCAGGCCTATTACAGACATAATGGAAATAGATGAGCTAGGGTACTAGCAACGCTTATCTTTGAGAAGAGATGTGTCGGCTACCAGCCCCTTAACTGTGTTACAATGCAGACATGATGGAGATGTGGCGAGCTAGGGCACTGGTAGCACTTATCTCTCAGAAGAGATGTGTTGGCTCCCAACCCCCTGAACTGTATTAAAATGAGGCTTGAAGGCCTATTTATTGCTGAGAAACAACGTAAAATCTGAAACGTCCAAAAACCTAACCCTAGGAGATGAAGTGCCAAAATTGTGGGTCCCGTTTGGGTAAATTGGTAGTTCAACTTCCTGGGGATGTAACTTTGGCATCCGATCTCCATTTGACGTGCTCAATAGCTCGTTAGAAAGATCTATCTGAGGACTACAACTTTTGAGTGAGCAACATTGGTCTATGACCCATGGAGCTCCCCATTTTTCCAAAAATATTCATTTAGGGCCTCAAAACGGCTCCGGAAGTTCAGGACCCGAAAAACTTCTATAAATAGTAAGTTGTGTTGAAACTTACAAACTAAAATAACTGATGGTGAGGGTTCAAATGGACTCGGTGGGTGGCCACCAATATCCACCTAGATCATTAAGTCCCCAAAACGGCTCCAGGAGTGCAGGACCCGAAAACCTGCTAAAAATAGTAATTGTGCTGAACTTGAAAAACTAAAAGAATTGAGGCTACGGGTCCAAATGGGATAGGTGGGTGGCCACCGATATCCAGCTGGCTCATTCCTCCCTCATTAGGAAGCAATGGTATCCATTGCGTTAAGTTCCTCCATGGGGGCCGGGGGGGATTTTGCTGAACTTGGTATTAGATTTGTCCAGGATGTCGCGGACCTGTTGGCGAACGTGCTCGATGTAGATGTGCCATCGGTGGACAGCCATTGAAGGATATGGTCAAATTTATCCATCATCTCTTTCCTCTGTTTCTTGAGGGCCTCCTTGAGCAATATTTTGATAGGATCTCCTGCTCCCTCATCTTTCTTTCCTTCCGCCATGGGGGGTCGTCGGAGTTGCGAGGTTGAACTCCTTATACCCTGGCCGCGTTGGGGACATGAAAATAAAAACAGAGAAAGAGCATACCGCTCTGATATCATTGATTTGGATTTTATGCAGGAACACAACAGAATACAGATATAACCATAAGCACAGAGATGCAACGGAAATAATGCTTCATTTTATTAATAAATGAATGACTGAAATAAGCTTACAAACATAATGGAAACAAGCTAGGGTGTTGGTAGCGTATCTCTGAGAAGAGATGTGGCATACGCAGGCCTCTAAACTGTGTTACATTGAGGCTCGCAGGCCTATTACAAACATAATGGAAATAGATGAGCTAGGGTACTAGCAACGCTTATCTTTGAGAAGATATGTGTCGGCTACCAGCCCCTGAACTGTGTTACAATGCAGACATGATGGATATGTGGCAAGCTAGGGCACTAGTAGCACTTATCTCTGAGAAGAGATGTGTCGGCTCCCAGCCTCATGAACTGTATTACAATGAGGCTCGAAGGCCTATTTATTGTTGAGAAACAATGTAAAATCTGAAACGTCCAAAAACCTAACCCTAAGAGATGAAGCGCCAAAACTGTGGGTCCCATTTGGGTAAATTGGTGGTTCAACTTCCTGGGGACATAACTTTGGCATCCGATCTCCATTTGACACGCTAAATAGCTCATTAAAAATATCTATTTGAGGACTACAAATTTTGAGTGAGAAACATCGGTCTATCACCTATGTTGCTCCCCGTTTTTCCAAAAAACGTCGTTTAGGGCCTCAAAACGGATCTGGAAGTTCAGGACCCAAAAAACTGCTATAAATAGTAAGTTGTGCTGAAACTTAAAAACTGAAATAACTGATGGTGGGGGTTCAAATGCACTCGGTGGGTGGCCACCAAATCCACCTGGATCATTAAGTCCCCAAAACGGCTCTGGGAGTGCAGGACTCGAAAACCTACTAAAAATAGTAATTGTGTTGAAGCTGAAAAACTGAAAGAATTGATGTTGCGGGTCCAAATGGGATAGGTGGGTGGCCACCGATATCCACCTGGATCAACAACTCATGACATGACATGAAATGAAACTGCTGACATGGACTACTTGATGATGCAAAAATTTCAAGCAACTGTTTTTTTGTGTATTGATTGTCTTCTTTTCACCTCGGCATGGTTTGGTGATAGGGGATCTTCAATTATCTCATGTCTTGGGCGTTGATCAGAAACCGGTGTCCCTTTGCTTTCTCTCGATTAATCAGCTTGCAAGATCAGCTAAAAATGTGTCTCTTGACATGCTTTCATCTTCCATATCCTTCTTCATGGTCTTTCCATCACATGATAGATTACATGTTCCATTAATTCAATCTTGACGAGACGACATCAATATGAAAAACCCTAACCTAAGATGTTTCATTTTGATCCATAAACTAAGCTCGGAACTTTGAGTGACAGGCTAGGAAGGGAGGCTCAGTGACTGCGCACTTGTGCAATTAAGGCAAGCAAGGGAAAGCCTTGAGACTTGAGACTAATCAGTGCATAATTCAAGTTGGGTTGAGGGACATCACTACATAGATTCTTGAGCCAGTGGGAAGTGTTAAAGGAATGGGCACTGGGAGAGTTTACTGTGTAGTTTTGGGATTCAAGGAAGGTCAACCGACTACACATCTACATTTTTCAAGGGCTCAGGGCATGAGCTTTAGGATTTTGGTTGTGAATATCATATTTCAAGCTAGGCTGGAGGCCATGACTGTGCAATTTCGTAGGTCAAGGTCAAGGCTTGGTCACATAAAATACACAAATGAGCAGTCTTGGGAGGCATATACTTCTCACTGCGTAGTGCCAAGTAGCAAGGTCATGGCTATAGGACTAAGACAGCGCAGTGCAAAACTCAGAGGAGTCCGGGTAAAGCTAAGTTTATTGGTTGGGAAGTTTTCCGAAAAAGTACTAAGTGCGGGACCGGGGAGATCGGTGTGAACAGTGACGAACTTTGACTGTGATCACACACTTGGCATATTTTGACAGCTCAAACAAAATAGATCATCCATGGCATATAAACAAGTCATTTTCCCATGTATGATAGTGGTATGACTTGGTATGACAAGTGCAACACCAAAGATACACTTTACCACGACTGTGACGACACTTGTGCGACAGTATTCAAAAATTTGGAAATGAGTGTGAAAGATAATTAAAAAGTTAGAACAACTCATTTGCACAAAGGTAACCTCTTGGAACCACTAAAAAAAGCTCATACATACAATGTGACATCCAACGTGTGAAAATACAACATTTTTCCAAAGGGAGAAAAATACCTCAAGAAAACACGTGGAATGGTTTTCAATGTTTGTGATGAAACATGACACTGATGACATGATGATGTGGTGGTGATAAGTTGTCTTTCTCAATTTTTCTTCCTTTATGTGAGATATGTTTTTTTCTTCATATCTACCCTCCAACAGGTTGTAAATTTGATGGAGTATTCTTGCAGTATCGATCTTTGATCTTCTCTTGTAATCCAATGTTCCTTCGTCTTCTTGTTTGATGGTCACATTATCTCCTCAACTCCTTACGTGTCTTTTTCCTTCATCATATTTTCATATCATGATAGAATTTCTACATCTAAAATCCACTCATGACAAGACGACATCAGTCTGATAAACCCATGGTCTAAGATGCTACATGATGATCCAATAACTGGGTCGGAACTGAGCGGTGGGTTAAGAGAGAGGCTTAGTGACTGTGTAATTGTGAAGCTCGGGAAGTCAGGGGTGGAGATTGAGCTTTGATACTGTGCAGTGCATAACTCAAACCATATTGAGGGAAAAAAATTGCAATTTCTGGAGGCAAGGGAGGCAAGGGAGGCACTAGGCTCGAGCACTGAGGGAATTTTTCGGAATTTGGCTAAGTGTGGAATCAGGGAGACCGATGAGAACAGTTATAGGAATTGAACATTATCACACACTTAGAAATTTGGTGACAGTGACAACATAAATCATCCATAATACATGAATACATACTTCCCTTAGTGTGAAACATGTCTGCATGACAAGATCAACTCATCACCACAAAGTCGGCCCCTTGAAACAAACCAAAACTACACTTTGTATGATAAGAATCAATTCCCATGCCAAAAGACAACACTTTCTATATAAATATAAAAGTATGAAAGAAACATGTGATATGTGAATGACAGTGAAAGTAACACATGCCATAACAAACATAACATGAAAGTGACACTAATTAGGTGAAAGTGAGTGAAAGCAACAATCAGAAGCATGAAAGCAACACTCACTAAAACAAAGGTATTTCGAATAAGGATAGGGTAACGAAGTTCGGGAGCTTTATATTGTCAGAGTATAGTTTTTCATCTCTCATGTTGCTCCGCTGCCAGGAGGCTTGGACAATACCCCGACGGAGTTGCTTGGTTCGCCTCTCTACATAGGAAGCCTTTCTCTTCTTTCGCCTTTATTTATTTATTTTAAAATAACTATGCATCGACACTTATTTATTTATGGGAGGTAGAGGGATACCAACTTATTGAGAGTAGGAGAGGTTGTCCCTTCAGAGAAGAATATGTAAGACCTTTGATATTGGTTTTCTCATCTAGATTTTACCCTTTTCCTTCTCTACTTGATTGGATCATCTTGAAAACACCAAAACATAAAACCGAGTGCAGGCATAAGGTTTCCATAATAGACAAGTAGTTCATGCTTTGGCACAAGGCTTTATAAATAGAAGGATCGTATTTTCCATCAGAACATCATCGACCAAAAGATGTAATAAAGACAAGGAAGGAGGACAAATAACCTTTATCCAATTGTTGAAGTGTCACACAGTCCTTTTCTTTTCTACCACATTCCCTTTCGGGCCAATGAAGTATCTTCATGTGAAGTTTTATTCAACACATGAAAGGAAAAGACATGACGTAAAAATAATTTGAAACCAAAGAAGAAACAAAAGAAGTTAAACCAAACATGATGCATGACAAAAGTAAGAAAAAAAAAGAAATACTAAAAGAGTAAGACAGGATGGGTGCAAGAGAAGGAAAACTAAGATGCAGTTAATACTACTCCTAACCTAACAGCTAGAGGTTTGGGGCCACGTATAACGGAATTTCCAGTGAAATCATCGTAATTTTCCCGACCTGCATCCACAAAGATACGAACAATTAAAATAGATAAAAATTAATGTGCAACAAAAAAGATAATAAATTGAATACTTGCATAAAATTTTGAAGGTCTTTCCTCTGGGTGGAAACATGTTTCACAACCACTACTTTCATCCAATTCGCATTCTTACCTTTTCGATGAATACCATGTTTCAACAAACCTTGGAAGATTCTCGCAGATGTTTATCCACCTACTCAAAACCCCTTAGCAAGTGTGAGGGAAGATCGAAAGATGTTATTTTCAATATAGCTTGCCAGGTAAGACTGTTCCAACCATTCAATGACTGGATCGTACGATTCACGAAAATCCTCTTGAAAACCCTGAAATCTTTGAAAATGTGATTTTTCAATTAGAAGCAAGGGATTACGATGGGAATCTTGTGAGGGAAAATATATTTGATCATATGCATCAGTCATTTCGAGACAGAAAGGACCTTACATAACCATCAGTGAAGGTTGAAGTGCCTCAATTGCTCGACAAAAATCCGAATAGTGAGATGTTGAAGAATGAATATCAAGGGATGTAAAACAACTGTCATTGGATGTGGTGGTGAGAAAATAATAAAACAAATGACAGTCATGAGGGACAAAATAATGATCATATGAGCTAATTAAAGCATCGGATTTTCAGATTGTAATAAATCAACATAAATAATTTTGAACAGTTATGCGAATGCTTTGAACGATTGAACTAACATCCTCACAAGCCAAATGTGACAAATAATTTTCCTGTAACTGGTGACAAATTATGCAATAATCATAATTATCAAATAATTTAAAAGGGATGCTAGCACAAAAAATACAAAATACCAGTCAGGACATGGTGAATGGAGAAGAACTTGATTAGTGCGATAACTTGTGCATTCATTATCACTCAAGAGGATTTGTTGTGCGATGAGAGGATATATTTGCAATATAATATTTGCAAGAAGAATCTCGATCTGAATATTAAGAAATGAATTCAGTAAGCATGATTCATTCGTCCAAAGATATTCCTTGGAATGATCAACTTCTCAATTCCATGACTTTATCAGAGATACAAATTCCAAACCTGAGTTTAATGCGAGAGATTTGCATGAAGATGAATGAACTGAAAATATTCTTGGATCTGGTCAGAAGAGAAATCTCAAAATTTTGAAAGATTACATTTCAAATACCAAACATTTTTCAAGAATAATTTTTTATCAAGTGAAACCATGAAAAGAGAAGGATTATGTAGGAGAAACTATATATGGCTTAGTTCGGGGGCATTACCAGATTTGCGAGATCCTGACATAACCATCAATGGAAGTTAAAGTGCCTCAAATCCATGGCAGGTCCTAGAACTTTCCCAGATTATAAAATCACGTATTGAATATTGTACCATATCATGTATGGTTTGAGGATGAATGTCACCACTATTTTCAATAATACCACTACTTACCTGATGGCAGCCACCTTTGTTATTGATTTTACCATATTTTCCAACTTCAACAACCAGATTACTCAAGCCGAAAGATTCTTCTAATCGCAAATTCAAGGATGAATGAATCGGGGAAATTTTGTGAGAAATTTGATTTGAAAAGTTGTCTTCATGTAAAAAAAGGAATGATGTAGGATGGAAAGGACACTCAATGATCTTATTTTTTTCTCTCTCATCATAAAAAACCTCGTCGTCTTGTGTCAATCAAGAAGATAACTCATCGGATGAAGAACCTAAAGAGCATGGAGTATCTCTGTCGCAAGTAGATGCATCACAAACTGAAGAACACAAGGGATAGTGATATGAAGAGGAAGCTTCAGTAAGATCAACTTCTTTGACCAAAATAGATTCTAGATCTAAATTAAAATCTTCATTAGAAACCAAATATCAGTTGTTACTCTTGGGATTTAGTGATCGCATACATCAACATAATCATCTTAATCAAAATGGTTGTTGCCCAAGACTGTGGATTGATTGCAAGAACTATTTGCATTTGATTCACTGCCGATATTAGTAGATTGAAAATAATCCAAGAATGGGAGTGCATCATCTTCACATGGAGAAATTTTGAAAATAGAATAAATATTGAAAGCATCATCTCCTTCCTTCTCCTCTACCTGTGTAATGTGACTGCATTGTATCTGATCGTGATTTGAACTAGAAGCGCAAAAATAAAGAGAGTGCAGAAATCTAGCCGGTTGATCTGAAAATGAAATTATTTGTTTTGTTGTTCAAAGTATTCATTTCCATTAAATTAAGTTTCAAAGTGTTTGAATAGTCTTACAAGTGAAACAAAGTGATTTTGATAACTGTTTATGAATTTTGGTGTGAGGGAGTGTTGTTTAAATTTACTGTTTAACACTTTAATTTGAATAACAAAGCAGAACAACTTCACCATGAACACACACCAACATGATGGGGTAGTTCACCCCTCCTGGGCTACATCTACCGGGTCCAAGGTTCCCAATGGGCATGTCCTTGATATATTATGATGCTCAAATTGGTAATGCAGTGATAAAACGGCCTAAACAGACCAAACCATCTGTGAAAATGAATTCAAAAGGCAGAAATAAGCTAAGATTGACTTTTATTTCACCTAAAACAGTGAAGTGTAGCCCAATGCAGCTTCATTTCCCTCAAGGCCCTGATGGCTCTCCAAGCTTCTCTGAAGTAAAAATGGCTGAAATACACCTTTGTTGGCTCTGAAATCTATTCCAATGGCTCCATAATGCTGATAATAGTCGAAATTAACTAAAATTTCGTCGAAAAAGGTTTATTAATGGAGAAGTTATGACCAAAACAGCATTTGTCTAGTTTGGCCTAAAAAAACTCCACCAAAATTGGCAAACTAGAGTTAGCTCCGACATTTTTGGCAAAGGCTGCCGAATTTGGAGGTGCGCTCCAAAATAGCCGCGCGTTTTATATGGCATTAAATTTCAAATTTCGGGCGGCCACATGTTAACCACACCCGTCGGCTGGTTTAACGTCAACTGACCATAACATATAACCATCGCATAGATTTTAGGTGGTGGCCACATGCCACATTAAACGTTATTGGTTAGCGGTTATGACATTCCCGCCAGTGCTAAGGCCTATGGTCATAGCTTTTGGTCTTGTTATACGGGGACTGGCCCCCTTTACTGCCACCCAAACATTTAACAAACTTTATATATTACCGCTGCCCTATGGTTGGTAAGAACCACCACGAACTCAGGCGGTCGGGCCTTGGGGCTGCCATCCATCCGACCCGCAATCGAAACCTGTAACGTTGCAAATTTTTTCCATATGTTTCTCTTCCGGTCCTGGGGCCACGTGGCAGCCTCTAGGCAGGCCACGTGGCACCCATTGATTGGCTTAAAAATGAAACAGTCAACCAATTCTCCAATCCGAGTGTGACACTTGTCGACCACTGATTGGTCCATAGGGAATATTCCCAAAATATTTCGAGGAATATTCCCAGAATATTATTTTTTTAATATTTTCCAAATTCAAAAGTCAACCCTGGTCAAACTGATTTTTAAAGGAAATTGTAAATTTCAAACTTGAATAACTTTCACATACAGTGTCGGATTTGAGTGTCATTCACAGCGCCATGAATGTATCGACGAGGCCTATCTGGTCGTTCTAGTTTCAACCAATTATGAGCAATTCCAATTTTGAGCATTTTTTCAACTTAGGACATGATCACTTGATCACACCTCCCCATTGGGAAGCTTTTGGACCCCAAAAGCCTTCAATTACCTGTTAAGAAGATGAGAGTATAGGTCCCTCACCTTTTCCTTCTCAATCCACTTTGCCTTACCCGATTTGCTGCCTTTAAGACCAACCCGAACATAATCAACATTTCCCCTCCTTGAAGTGTGTGTCCTTCTGTCAAGAATAGCATCCTCTTTCAACTCATCCAAAAATTCTGGCGAGAAATCCTCTATGGATGGCAGCTGAATGTTACTTTCATAATCAGAAATTAAAGGAGGTTCATACAAACGTAAATTTTCCACATTCACAGCGGAATACATTTGCATGTATGAAGGCAAATCTAATTGAAAAGCATTATTTCCAACTTGTTTAAGGATCTTGAATGGACCATAACGAATAGGCTTCAGCTTTTTACCTTCTCCTTGCATTCTTTCCTTACTAATATGCAGCCATACCTCATCCCCTTCTTGAAACTTATGATCAACTCTGTGCTTATCATGCCTCTCCTTGTACTTGCCTTGACTTTTTTCAAGTTGTTCTTGAACCTGCTGATGTATGAGCTAAATTATTTCAATGAACATGCGAGCTTTTTCAATGTCACTATGCCCATCAACGGCCACATCCTTCTCAAGAATGAAATCTAAAGGTGACTTAGGCAAATACCCAAAACAAGCTTCAAAAGGTGAAGTACTTGTAGAAGAGTGCTTGGCCTAGTTGTAAGCATGTTGAATGTAATGCAAGTGCTCATCCCAAAGCTTGGGATGCTTGCTGCAATAACCTCTCAAAATATGTACAATGTTTATGTTCACTACCTCTGTTTGGCCATATGTTTGTGGATGGAAAGCAGTACTCTTCTTCAACTTGCTATCCATCATCTTCCATAAATTGGACCAAAAATTCCCAACAAATCTGGAATCCCTGTCACTAACAATAGAAGTAGGCAAGCCATAATGAACCCATGCATGTTGAAAATATAAATCAGCAGTTTTTTCAGCAGTTATAGATTTCTTACATGGCATAAGAATACACATCTTGCTAAAACGATAAACTACTACATAAAGATAATCATGCTGCTTTCTAGATAATGGTATCCCTCCAACAAAATCCATAGAAATAATTTCCCATGGTCTAGAAGGTACCGGAAATGGCATATATAAACCAAGCTTCCTATTGCTAGGCTTTCTTGTAGCACATAATGAACAACCTCTAATGAAACATGAAACACTATATACCATGTGAGGCCAATAACAATACCTCTGTAAATGTGCCACCATTTTTCTTACCTCGAAATGTCCAGCTATAAGAGAAGAATGAGCTTCTCTCATGATGCTTAATCTCTCCCCCCGTGGTATACATAACTTGCCCATATGAAACAGCAAATTATTATGCAAATGATAATCATTCTCCTCAACATGATTCCCTTCACTCATGTTAGTATACACATCCTTAAAATCAACATCTGATGCATATTGTTCTATGTAGCTCTCATGTACAATAGAATCATTCTTAAGTAAAGTACTAGCACTAATAATAGGCCTTGAAAGTGTTGGGGTTTCAGTGTTTTGGCCAGATTGGCAAGACCAAAAGACTAGACAACATCATAACCACTTTGGGGCCCTAAGATCTAGCCCTCTTGGACCCGGAGAAGGATCTCTCCAATAAAACAAAGAATGATATATCTTTGAAGCTCAAAATGAAGTATTAGGCTAGGTATGAAGCACGAAAGGGGGTTTTAAATGATTTGGTTGGTTGTTGGGTTGGTCGGAGACCATTAACTGAGAAGGTTGTGGAATGAGAGGAACATAGCAACAGGACGTTTTGGTAAAAGAGGATAGGTTCAGAATGTGCCATCCATTGGGCTATGGAGTCATAAAAGGGTTTACTTGAAAAACAACTAGCCAAGGCTTTCATAGGGCAAGTCATCTATACTAAAGGATATTTTAGATAGATGGTGGAATGGAACAATAAGGAATGAAAGGAGAGACACAAAGGGAAACTTAAGATCACACCAGAGGTCATCTAACTCTAGATCTGCTTCAGCATACTCTCAAAGGGAAAACACTTAAGATTTAAACATAGGACTACGCCTAAGATTAGAGAAGGGCTTTTAACCTTCAATTCTTTTGACACCAGCTCCAAGGTTTCTTAGAAAGGCCAGTCTGTAGGAAAAGGACCCCAGTGGATAGGGCTTACACTAAATCCCTGGTATCCCAATTCTTCCAGCTTAAACCCAACAAGAACATCTAAGCTGCAAACCCCGAATTCACACATCAGTAAGCATGGGCCAGACCAACATCTTTAACTGGTTAAATTACATGAATTTTCCCTTAGATTCACTATCAGTATAAAACATCAAATATAAGAAGAGCAGTGGGCATTAAGGTACCATGTGAGGGTATATCCTAAGCCTGATTTACTGATTCTTATCAGAGAAATATGAACAGCATGATTTAAACATGAAATAAGTAAGGAAACGTCACCTGTAATATAGACCAGGATCCTGTGAAACGCTTGATAAATTGATGTGCAAAACTAGTCACATACATTGAGCTCAATGGCTAATGCATTCCAAACTTTCTCCTCCCAGCCTACTAAATTACAAACTACTTAGCTACTTTCTCCCAAAACTGTTCTAACAGTCAAATGAATCCCTACAACTAACAGCAACAACCACAACAACAACCTTTACAATATGTTCTTCTGGGTTGTTATAGGATAATGGATAACTGGAGTAGATGTGAATTAAATTGACTCATTATGACAGAGTGGAGGCAGAAGGTCGAGCCCACTCTGCTTAATGGAAATCTACATCGTTGTAGGTACTCTGCAGTATGGTTTGGGAGTCTCTGTTAGGTTGAAATTAACTTCGGATGTATTCTTTGGAGTCCTCTCTGACTGTATGGTACTCTATGGTAGCCTTCTAAAATAATAACATGGATAGAAGGTCTACAGGTCTCTCCATGCTTCCATAACTATGGTCCTGACAGTCTTTAAGAAGCTTTTATCAGTGAAATGGCTTTTAGGAGCTCATGGAGACACGGAGCCTTCTATCGAAAGGTGTCCTTTCTGAGAAAATGTATTGCTAATGCTGAAACACAGATATGGCTTGTTTCATGTGCTTAAGCTTCATTAAGCCTTTTAATAATATTCATGATCTTTGAACTGCGTCTTCGTCCTTTAAACATTGGATTATGGCATTAAATCTTCAATTATGGGTTTTGATCCTTTAATTTCTTTCACTGATGTTCTTTGCCGCAGCTATGGTGACCTTTCTGCGCTTTGAGTCACAGAGACTGTGACTGTGGAGACAGAGTGCATCTGCCACCCTATAAACCCTGCACAACTACAATAAACTTGTTAAGAAATCCAAGGGAGGTGGAAGAAATGTTGTGGAGGCCTGTGGAATGATGGCGCAACAATGGAAACTATGAAAGAATGGTGGAAAATGGAGCTGATGAAGGCTTGGTGCAAAGATGAGTCGTGGGCCGTCCGATCAGATATGAAAATGGTAATCGACGGCCAAGATTCATGAACGGGGGTGTTAATAGGGTGAAAGGAATAAGGTTAGTGTTAAAACCCAAAGTTTTAAATTTCGGGCGAATACAAAGGAAATGGGTTAAATGAATGAAGTCAGGCCTTTAATGGTGGGACCCGGCTAGGGCGAAGGGTGATTAGATATGAACCGTTGGATCTCAGGAGGAGATTAGCGGTGGTGATTGTCGGATGAAACTATTTGGAGGCTCCGATACATGAAAATGGAATGAAATGTGCGATTCGATGTAGGCCATTGATCTAGATCATTGGACGGTCGAGATTGATTATGGAGTTTTTGGAGCGAAGTGAGGGAAAGTGGTTTTAAATGGAAAACCCGCTGGTGTCGCACTACAATAAAACAGTTTCGAAATCCGCTCGAAAAAATGCGATATATGTCACTGCGTGACACGTGGCCCTTTAAAACCACTTACATCACGTATATTTAAGCTGTTAACCCTCGGACACTAAAATCACGCGACATGGAGCTCAGCCGTTAGATGGAGGGGTAAGAGATCGGATGGTGCAGGTGGCAGCACGATATGGAAAGATGTGCGATCGGTTAAGTGGTGAGAGGTCAATGGTGGGTTTAATCTTAGCTGTCGGATCTGAAATACGGACAGTCAAGATTAACGGGGAAGCGGAGGCAGAAAGGGTTATGTGAACGGCGAGATGAATGAGGACCGTTAGATCTAAAGAGATCAATGGTTGCAATTGGATCAGGGATGACCAATCAGGGACATAGAGGCAGAGTGAGGAGAAATCTGGACCGTGAGATCATGCGGGATGGATGGCTCAGATTAAATCAGGACTTGCCAATCGGCAGGGGTCAAATGCGATGCGATTGGCACGATTGGCGGTAAGCGATTATGCGATAGCCGTTGGATCTGGAGACAGATCGACGGCTCATATGCAATCAGAAGGGGATAGGAGAAGATAAACAGGTGCATTGTGGAACAAGCGCTAACCGTCTGATCTTTTAAAGATCAACGGTATAGATCACGCCCGCAGTCTATAGAGGAAAGACCTCGCATTGGACAAAATCAAGTTTAACAAAGAAAATGGGCTTCGCTTGAATGTTCCAATTGTGATAAGCGCTCGGGGCCTTAGCGCTTGGTCCCAGCATGGGGCGTATGTGGGGAAGTGGTTAAGGAGCTGGATGAAAAGGGGCTTAAGCCTATAGTGTAAAATGAGGCCTTTTGGCTTATTTTAGTGTATTTTAAGGCCAAAATAGGGATTCGGTAGAGGGAGAAAGGGATTTTTAAGCCAAACAAAGGGTGTTTGTAAGGTTTAAAGGGGGGATGGGATGATTTAGAGGGTTAATAAAGGAAACTGAGAGGGGAAAAGGTGATGAAAACAGAGGCTTAATGGGGATGAAATAGGGGGAAATGGAGGCCTTTTTGGGCATTCTTCTTCACAAACAGAGAGGCTTTTTAACTGGGAACAGCAGTGAGGATTCTTAAAAGGGCTAAAGACACAGGAGGCTTCAAGAATGATATGTTTTCAGAGGAAATGTATTTCTTGAAGGCTCACAAACAATTTTAGCCACCTGTTTTCTTGTCAAAAACTTCATAGGTGGCTAAAAGAAATCATATCAGCAACCTTATTGTAAATACCTTTCTTGTACCTTATTACCAAGTGAAATTTTTGTAGGAAACCCATCCATCTGAAATGTTGTGACTGCTGCAATTTACTTTGCGATTGCAAGTACTGTAAACGTTGATGGTCGGTATGAACAATTGTTTCTTTGCCCATCAAATTGTGTTTCCATTTTTTGAAACTTTGTACCAACGCATACAACTCTTTATCATATGTAGGATAATTCACAACAACACCATTAAATGTCTCAAAATGAAATGCAACAGGCTTACCATGTTGTAAGAGAACTCCACCCATGGCATAATCACTAGCATCTGTCTGAATCTCGAATGGTTGTCTCAAGTCCGGTAATGTAAGGACTAGAGCTGAACTTATCTTCGCTTTCAAAGACTCAAAATCTTTCTGTTGCTTGCCTCCCCATTGAAAATAATGCTTCACACTAGTCACTGCATGCATAGGAGCTGCTATGGCAGAGAAGTTAGAAATAAACTTCCTCCAATACTGAGCTGCACCCAAAAAACTTCTTACTTCTGTAATGGATTTGGGAGTAGGCCAATTCACAATGGCTTCTACTTTGGAAGGATCAATTCTCAAAGCACCTCTTCCTACTATGTGTCCAAAATAAACCAAATAAGTCTTTCCAAATTCACACTTTGACATTTTAAGAAATAACTGATTTTTCTTCAAAATATCAAGTACTTTCTTAACATGCATGACATGATCTTCTCTAGTCTTGCTGAAAATTAAGATGTCATCTAAGTAGTCAATAAAAAAATCATCAAGAAAAGGACGTAAGACATCATCCATTACCTACATGAAAGTTGCAGGTGCATTGCATAAACCAAATGGCATAACAAGCCACTCAAAGAGTCCCTGTTTGGTTTTAAATGTTGTCTTCCAAATGTCACTTTCTGCAATTCTAACTTGATGATAACCACTACATAAGTCTAACTTAGTGAAATATTTAGCATCTTTCAGTTGATCCAACAAATCATATATCCTTGGAAGTGGGTAACGATTCTTTACCGTTATTTTGTTCAATGCCCTGAAGTCCACACACATGCGCCAAGTTTCATCTTTCTTTGGAATCAACACTATCGGTGACCCTCATGGTGAAGTGGTTGCTCTTATGAATCCTTTTTCCAACAAGTCTTTAATTTTCCTCTTGATTTCATCATTCTCCATGATATACAAACGGTACATGCCGATGTTAGGAAGAGGACAATCTTGATGAAAATGGATTTCATGTTGAATCTCCCTTTTAGGAGGTAAACCTATCGGTTCCTGAAACATCTCTGATGTGCATCAAATACATCATATAAATCTGATTTAAGCCTGGAATCACAATTTTCAAATGACTCATGATTCATATCAACCTTGGGCTTAACCATAAGAAGTACAAAACTCTTATTGGAATTTAATAGCCTTTTTACCTGTCCCACATTTACCATCGCTATATTTGCCTTCTTGCGAAGTGATCTGACAATGAACTCCTTGCCATGTTTAAATAGATGATATTTATTTTCATGGAGATGGAAGATCACTTTCCTGTAAAATAATTAAGGACTTCCCAAAACAATTTCTGATATATCAAGTGGTACTACATCAAGTTCAACTGTGTCAATAAA
This sequence comes from Pinus albicaulis, assembly GCA_034641835.2. Classification (NCBI taxonomy): domain Eukaryota; kingdom Viridiplantae; phylum Streptophyta; class Pinopsida; order Pinales; family Pinaceae; genus Pinus; species Pinus albicaulis. The sequence goes on from CM076581.1 coordinate 1,053,727,615, forward strand.
GTGTGCAGTAATGGCGAATTGCAATATGTACTTTCTTGAGACTTGTAAGTTTGCATCCTTGCATATCCACCCAAGTGGATAAGGATTTGGATGTGGAATGGTCTCAAGTTTAAGTTGTTTGACCAAGTCTTCTGATATAAAATTTTCTTGTGACCCACTGTCAAACAGTGTGTCAATTTTGGTATGTTTTGAGACTACCCTCACATGGAACAATTCAATTCTTTCTTCCTCATTAGGAGCTTGTACATGACAGTTTGAAGTACTAGTGCTTGGCTTAGTTTCAGTTTCCTTTCCCTTCATACTTTTCAAACCCATGGCTGCAATTTTGGTTTCGTCACCTGAATCATCACCTAAATCTTGAGGTGTAGTTGTAGTAGCTGCAGTTTTATTCTTTCCTTTTTTTTTGTTAAACTGAGTTCTTTTTTCGGGATGTAATTTCCAACAGTTTTTCTCTTCATGGCCCTCTCTTGAACAATGTTTACATATAAATTTTTCACCCTCTTGTTTGATAGATGCATTCTTTTTTCCTTTTCCCTTAAATTTTTTATCTTTGTTCTTCCCTTTGAAAGGCTTGTTTCTACCCTCATCAAAAGTGTTTTTCCCTCTAGCCTCTAAATGCGTAGCTTGTACACAAACTTCGTCTAGACTAGTAGGATTGAACATAAGGATAGTATGTTTAAGGTAACTGGGCAAACCACCTATATATTTCAGCAAAGTATCTTGACTTTGTAAGTCTACCCCTAATAAGAGTGCTCTTCTCCTAAACTCTTGGGTATAGTCTTGCACATTTTGTCCCTTAAGCTGTCTAAATTTTTGCCAATTCATTATAGCCTTTTGTAAATGAGCTAATGGATAAAATTGCTTCTTGACTGTAGTAATAAATTCAGCCCATGATAAAGTAATCTTACCATGTTTTTTAATTTCATCCTTGGTCTTGGCTTCCCACCATATCAATGTTGCTCCATCCATTCTCAGCGAGGCTAACTGTATCTTGGTGTCGTCATCATGAAGGTTTTGAATCCTTAAATAAGCTTCCAATTGTCTGATCCAATTGTCAAGTTTCTCTACATTGACTTCACCGTCAAACATAGGCAATTCAAATTTGACATCAAGCTTTAAAAATGGACTTTTACCAATGGTTTTAGTCTTGTGAGACTGATTTACCGAAGTCGAGGAAGACGATGTAGAGGAAGAGGATGAAGATGGGGATGGTGGATCACCATTTCCTCCATGTCCTTTCTTTGACTTGTCATCACTCTTCTTTCCTCCTAAGGAACCCTCTCCTTCTTTCTGGTTTTTAGACCCTTCTCCAACAAGCCTATCATTTCTTTCTTGGTAGAGGATCCTCACCATCTCAGTCATATCCAATAAAGCTTTCCAGAATACCCGTTCTTCCTCCTTAGGATCCATCTCTTCAGGAGCTTCTCCATCTCTTGAAGACATGCTTGAAGCTTCTTCTATGGCTCTTAGAGGTGGTTCTCTAACCCTTCTTGGTTGTGTATTAGTTTGTGCACTAACCAAGTTTCCTTCACCTCTCTTGAGTTTAAGCCTAGTAAGCATGAAAACTTGCAAACAAATAACTTTATCTTTGCACAAAACAAATGATGAGTAAAAACTCTAGCTTCTAAGGCTCTAATCCTAAGCTCTGATACCAATTGATCTAAAAATGAAAGTATTTTTTTTGTTGTTCAAAGTATTCATTTCCATTAAATTAAGTGTGCAAAGTGTTTGAAAAGTCTTGCAAGTGAAACAAAGTGATTTTGATAACTGTTTATGAATTTTGGTGTGAGGGAGTGTTGTTTAAATTTATTGTTTAACAAATTTAATCTAAATAAAATAGCAGAATAAATTCACCATAAACACACAGCAACATGATGAAGCATTTCACCCCTCCTAGGCTACATCTGTCGGGTCTAAGGCTCCCAGTGGGCATGTCCTTGATATATTATGATGCTAAAATTGGTAATACAATGATAAAAAGGCCTAAAAATACCAAACCAACTGTGAAAATGAATTCGGAAGGCAGAAATAAGCTAATATTGACTATTATTTCACCTAAAACAGTGAAGTGTAGCCCAATGCAGCTCCATTTCCCTCAAGGCCCTGATGGCTCTCCAAGATTCTCTGAAGTAAAAATGGTTGAAAGACACCTCTATTGGCTCTACAACCTATTCCAATGGCTCTATAATGCTGATAATAGTCGAAATTGACTAAAATTTTGTCCAAAAAGGTTCAGTAATGGAGAAGTTATGACCAAAACAACGTTTGTCCAGTTTAGCCTAAAAAAACTCCACCAAAATTCGCAAACAGGAGTTCGCTCCGACATTTTTGGCAAAGACCGCCGAATTTGGAGGCGTGCTCCAAAATAGCCGCACGGTTTATATGGCGTTAAATTTCAAATTTCGGGCGGTCACATGTTAACCGCACCCGTCTGCTGGTTTAACGTCAACTGACCATAACATATAGCCATCGCATAGATTTTAGGTGGTGGCCACATGCCACATTAAACGTTATCGGTTGGCAGTTATGACATTCCCGCCGGTGCTAAGGCTTGCAGTCACAGCGATTGGTCTTTTTATACGGGGGCTGGCCCTTAGGAGTTGGCCCCCTTTACCACCACCCAAACATTTAACAAACTTTATATATTACTGCTACCCTATGGTTGGTAAGAGCCACCACGAGCCCAGGCGGTCGGGCCTTGGGGCTGCCATCCATCCAACCCGCGATCGAAACTTGTAACGTTGCAAAATTTTGCCATGTATTTCTCCTCCGGTCCTGGGGCCACGTGGCGGCCTCCGGGCAGGCCACGTGGCGCCTATTAATTGGCTTAAAAACGAAACAGCCAACCAATTCTCCAATCCAAGTGTGACACTTGTCGACCGCTGATTGGTCCATAGGGAATATTTTGTGGAATATTCCAAGGAATATTCCCAAAATATTTCAAGGAATATTCTCGAAATATTATTTTTTAATATTTTCCAAATTCAAAAGTCAACCCTGGTCAAACTGATTTTTGAAGGAAATTGTAAATTTCAAACTTGAATAACTTTCACATATAGTGTCGGATTTGAGTTTCGTTCACGGCGCCAGGTTCGTATCGACGAGGCCTATCCATTCATTCTAGTTTCAACCAATTTTGAGCATTTTTTCAACTTAGGACATGATCACCTAATCACTGGTGGAATAGATTGCTTAAGTGGATCAAGGTAAAAAGAGTCATGGAATGTAAATGGTATAGGATAACATAAATCAGAATCAAATTCGAGACTAGAGTTACGAATAACAACATCATCTTGCGGAATGGAGGAGTTAGTCTTCACCATGGGCTTCATGAGCTGATCTGCAATTTCCTCCATTGATTTTGAATCGTGAAAAACATAAGAAGAATGAGAAGATGGATTAGGAATTTGATTTACAGATTTCCCAACTCTACAATCACTAGAAGGAGGCACCCGCATCGAGAATGGAAAAGGAGGAGGACAAGGAACAAAAGGAATAATAGGTTTCTCCTCTGAAATTAGGGGTGTCTCCTAGTTTACAAGAGTTGGGGACAAAGAAACATCAGGTGGTCTAGATTCAAATTGATTCAAAGAAATCAGGACCATATTTTGAAAAAAATTCACACAGAAATCCTGATCCATATCTTCTTCAGGAAACTCATAACATAAATGAAGGAATATATTAGAAAAATCATGAACTGGTTCATCAGGCTCCATTATGAGTTGATTGATTATTTTTTGAACATCTCGATTATCATACCAATCGAAATATTAATGAAGCTCCTTATTAAAATGACCAAGAGAATGAATGGAAGCATATTGTAAGGTATGACACCAATGCTTAACATGACCTTTGAGAGTGAGGGTAAAAAAAAGACACATAACATATTCATCATTAATTTGGACATTTTTAAAAAACCCAAGAAATTCATTTATGTGTCTAGATAAAAATATACCACCCTTGACATTAAACTTGAACTGAGACAAGGCATGAAAAAATTCCACAGGGATTGAAATTTTTCCCGTGGGAAGGTTAGAAAAACACCCTGGTATTATGATTTTTAAAAGAGCCAATTATGACAGGAGATTCAAAATAGACTCAACAGGCTCGACTTTTCATCTAGCCCTCCTTCTAGTACCATTGTTGACGGTGCTGTAAATTCTTCAACCAAGGGGTCTCCCTGTTAAAGTTTGCAACAAGAAAAAATGAAATTGGCATCTGGAAACAATATCCTTGATCTTAGTGAAAATTAAGTACCTACACTAGGTGGGGCCCACACAGGCTATTTTTAGGTGGATGTCTATTTATAGATGCATGAGAAAATTGTATTTATAGATGAGGCCTATTTATAGATGTATGTGCAAGTTATATTTATAGATTGCATGTCTATTTATAGATGCATGTAGACTATTATTATCCCTTAATATTAGTTGCACAATAAAAAATAATATATTCTCAATGAGCACTTGGAAATAGTTAACTAAAGTGGAAAATCAATTAGCTAAGTGAATTTCGAGTTAAGAGGTTGGTTGGTGGAACATGCAAGTGGACTTAGTTGTAACTGAGTGATTCGAAGTTGTAACAGAGTTGGAAGTGTAGTTATGAAACTTGTAAAGTATTTTAACTCAGTTAAGTGAGTTAAACTCAGTTGTGCTAGTGGTAACTGAAGATACACTAGTGATAGATCAAGTGAATTAATTTTTAATTAATTCACAATTAGTGGCCTCACATGCAACTGAAGATTTACTACTATTAACTACATGCATGTCAGATCCAGTGGAGACCCAGTTGAGATGTAGGTGAAAGGGATAGATTGACTATCAGTTGTGACATTATCGGTTGCACACATGCAACCACACATAGATTGGATGTGCCTATGATGATTTCGCAGTCAAGGCAGGCAAGAATCATTCATTTAGGGGTTCTTTACCATCAGGGATTTCACAGTGGAGGCAGGCTATTTAGAGGTAGTAAATTGGCTAAGGAACTTGCCAATTTTTGTATGACAGTGTGAGACAGTTAGTTATTGTAGAGAGAGCTCTTGGATTGGAGCTTTGTATATAATTGTTTCATGATCCATGATATAATAAATCATAGAATATAGTGGGGTTTTTAGCTTTATGCTTTCCCGTTAAATTATTTGTGTTATGTGTGATTGATCTTTCTTCATGATATTTCCATTGGCAATTGTGTTTTAAATTCCGCAAATATTTTATAGAATTGATTCTGTATTTAAATGTGGAATATAATTTTTAGATAAGGAGAATCCAGGCAATACATATTTTGTATTAAATTTCTATATGGTATCGAAGCACAGGAGATTGAAATTTTGAAGCAGGAGCTGAGTTTGTTGGTTGAAAGAATTCGAATTTGCAGAAATGCTTTCTTGGCGCTATAGTTGATTCAAGATTGAAATGGATTTCAATGGCTTGAGGTTAGAGTATGCACTAGAGGGAAGCTCAGACTACATTTCTTGGAAGGACAGGATGGAGGTAGTACTCGAAGACAATGGCTTGAAGGAATTCATTGAAAAAGACGTTCCTAAGCCAGATGCTACAGATGTTGCAAATCTTGATGCACGGCGAAAGAAAGTGGCAAAGGCGAGGAGGATCTATTCCAAAGCAGCAGCGACCATAGGATCCTGTGGAAGGCTTTAACGGATCTATTCCAAAGCAGCAGCGACCATAGGAAATTGGCGCTCAAAGATAAACTCAAAAAGATCAAGATGGAAAACAACGACACCATTCCGATATACTTAAAAAAAAAAATCCAATGTCGGAATCAACTTGGGAGTGTAGGAATAAGTGTTGCTGATGACGATTTGGTGAGTTTGGTTCTCTTGGTACTTCCTAAAAGTTGGCACAGTTATGAAGACTCTTTCAACGGACGGGAAAAACTGACGGATTGGGAATGATTGAGGTCGGATCTGGTGAAGGAGGAGTTCAACCAGAACACCAGAGATGGCTCTTCATCAAAGAATGATAATGAAGAGGATTTTTCTTTGGTTGCCAAGGCAAATAAGGGGAATCGGAATAAATTCCATTCTAAATTTGAGGTCAGTGAAGATGGCAAGGAGCACAACATGTCCAAAGTGAAGTGTTTTCACTGTCACGAGTATGGACATATTGCCACAAATTGTCCACAAAAGAAGAAGAACAATATGGTTGCTGGAGCTGCAGCTGGTGAGGCCCTTGCCTCACAATTTGAGCTTGACTTCTCATTGATCGCATGCATGGTGTCAAGTACATTGGGATCGACGTGGTACTTGGATAGTGGTGCTTCCTTTCACATGACGGGAGATAAGAAACTTTTCAGTGACTTGGAGGAGAAAGATCTCCAGATGCATATTGAGTTGGGAGACGATGGACGATACAGTGTGATCGGATTGGTACCATTACCTTTTAGAGGGTGTCAGGTAAACTCTTTCATTTAAAATATGTAATGCATGTATCAGGTTTGAATAAAAATTTAGTCTCAATCGTAATATTAGAGGATAGAGGCTAATAATGATGTTGTCTTTAGTGAAGGAAACATTTTCCTGCGACACAAAGCAACAAGGAAATCCAAGAAGGTTTGGATTCGAGTTAAGAATCTCTATAGAATTGATGTATATGGGATTTGTACAGAGCTTCCTACTATTGGGAACTATGATAAATCCATGCAATTGACCCTTGAGAGGGAGCTATATTTTCATGCAGGTAAGAGTGAACCTCAAGATGTGGAGTAGCCACATGCAGAGGATCATGGAGTGGGAGCAACCGCTCATGCAGAGAAATTTCGAACCAAATGGGTAGAGGGAGTGCATGCATCTATACCACCAAGTGAGAGGTGGGGTGACATGCATGAATAATCCCAAGAAATTTCTAGGCAAGATTCATTGAGATGGTGTGGATCTCATGAATCGAACTTGGCTACGAGGAGCCCACAGTACAACAATACAAGGATCAGTTGGATTGATGCAGTCACATGTCGTGAGGACATGAAATCAAAGTGATAGTGTCGAATACTGGAGCATGGATCAGAGTTGACAGCAAGTGCAGAGTGCATGGATGTAGAGGTCAACAGCACAGTGGATCCAGATGACATGTGCAGTTGGTACCAGCAGAAGTCAAAATACTTTGATGATAGATGCATTATACTAATTCAGTTGTTTGGAGGCAATTCAGTTTCGTAAATGTTGCATGCAAAGGTTGCGGGGCACATGCATGGAGTTGCAAGGTGCATGCAAAGGTTTCATGGCGCATGCATGGAGTTGCATGTCGCATGCAAATACATTCCTTTCTTGTTGAGAGAGAGTGTTGAAGTTTGCAACAAGAAACAGTGAAATTGGCATCCAAAAACAACATCCTTGATCCTAGTGGAAATTAATCACCTACACTAGGTGGGGCCCACACAGGCTATTTTTAGGTGGATGTCTATTTATAGATGCATGAGAAAATTCTATTTATAGATGAGGTCTATTTATAGATGTATGTGCAAGTTATATCTATAGATTGCATGTCTAATTATAGATGCATGTCAACTATTATTATCCCTTAATATTAGTTGGAAAATAAACAATAATCTATTCTCAATGAGCACTTGGAAATAGTTAACTGAAGTGGAAAATCAGTTATCTAAGTGAATTTTGAGTTAAGAGGTTGGTTGGTGGGACTTGCAAGTGGACTTAGTTGTAATTGAGTGATTCGAAGTTGTAACAAATTTGGAAGTGTAGTTATGAAAATTTTAAAGTAGTTTAACTCATTTAAGTGAGTTAAACTCGGTTATGCTAGTTGTAACTGAAGATAAACTAGAGAGAGATCAAGTGAATTAATTATTAATTAATTCACAATCAGTGGCCTCACGTGCACTTGAATATTTACTACTATTAACTATATGAATGTCAGATCCAGCGGAGACCCAGTTGATATGTAGGTGAAAGGGACAGATTGACTATCAGTTGTGACATTATTGGTTGCACATATGCAACCACACACACATTGGATGTGCCTATGAGGATTGCGCAGTCAAGGCAGGAAATAATCATTCATTCAGGGGTTCTTTACCATCATGGATTTCACAGTGGCGGCAGGTTGTCTGGAGGGAGTAAATTTGCTAAGGAACTTGCCAATTTTTGTATGACAGTGTGAGATAGTTAGCTATTGTACTGAGAGCTCTTGGATTGGAGCTTTGTATGTAATTGTTTCATGATCCATGATATAATACATAATAGAAGATAGTGGGGTTTTTAGCTTTATGCTTTCCCGGTAAATTATATGTGTTATGTGTGACTGATCTTTCTTCATGATATTGCTATTAGCGATTGTGTTTTAAATCCCGAAAATATATTGTAGAAGCGACTCTATATTTAACATTGGAATATAATTTTTAGATCAGGAGAATCCAAGAAATACATATTTTTTATTAAATTTATACACTCCCAAATGTGAAGTTTCAATTAGACCTCACATCCTTTGGAATAGGAGCCTCATCCAGAATATCAGCCTGGTTGCCATGTATTTTTATAGATATTCCTTGGCTCTAACTTTCAACGAGAGATAGAAGTGAACATGCACCTTTGAAAATCAAGGTGGGTGTTCTTGGTGAGTGTTTGATCATATGTTTGTCAAAGTCCTTCTACTACGAGGAAAAAGGGAGAAGTGAGCCTCTAAGAGAGAGGTAATATTACCACCCAATAAGAGACACACATGAACCAAAGGATCCGTCTAATATCCAGCGGATTAGTTAAAAAGTGATGTGACGGTCATTACAACCAACGATTGAGAAAGATACACCTAATATCCTGCGGAATTTTCCACAAGTATGGGACAAAAATAATAACCATTAAAGCACATTCTCAATAAGATAAGTACCAAAATAACTGAAAAAATTCAACTACTTTAGCACAGAGGAAAGAATGCATGAATTATAAACATACACAATATAGTCTTACAAATATCCATAATCCATGCATGAAGATTGTGTTGGCCCATAGGTCTTATGATATTAAGTAAAAGTTCCAAGACACGTGTATACAATGAACACCACTAGCTATAGTAGTGGAGTGTTGGAGCCATTGCTTGCTCCTCAAAAGAAATAGCTTATCTCTCTAATGCCTTGCAGGAGGAGCCAAGGTGAAAAATTCCTTTGATCATACAATAAGGGAGTATATATAACCAAGGGTGACTCTTTGACTACCCTCATGATTGTTTGACTTCCCATGAATTTTCAACTAACATGACTCTTTACATTCTGACTATGTCCATTGGACTTCCACTTTAAAATACATTTCAAATGACAAACTACATGGTCCACAATAATGATGTGGCATATGACAACTCATGACATGACATGACATGACACTACTAACATAGATTGTTTGATGATGTGGAAATTTCAAGCCATTGTTGTTGTTGTATCTTGAGTGTCTTCATTTCACCTCCACATGGTTTGGTGATAGGGGCTCTTCAATGATCTCATGTCTTGGGAAGTGATCCTAATTGGTGTCCCTTTCCTTTCTCTTGATCAATCAACTTGCAATCTCAGTTAAAAATGTGTCTCTAGACATGTTTTCCTCTTCCATATCCTTCTTCATCGTCTTTCCATGACATGATAGAGTACATGTTCCTGTAATTCGCTCATGGCAAGATGACATCAATTCGAAAATACCTAGCCTAAGATGATGCATTATGATCCATAAATTGAGCCTAAAAAAAGTGACAGGCTGGGAAGGGAGGCTTAGTGACTATGCAGCTGCACAGTTCAAGGAGGAAAGGGGAATAATTGAGCCTTGACAATTCATAGTGTGCAATTCAAGCTGGGTTCAAGGACATGACTGCGCAGTTTCCAGATCTAGTGGGGAAAGCTGAAGGAATGGGCACTAGGAGAGTTTACTGCGCAGTTCTGGGAGTCAAGGAAGGTTGATTTACTGTACATTTTTTTTGTTCAAGGGCTCAAAGGATGATATTGAGGCTTGTGGTTATGAAGTGTGCAGTTCAATATGGGTTGGAGGCCATGACTGCATAATTCCATAGGTCAAGGTCAATACTTCGTCACGGAAACTATGCAATGGAGCAGTCCTGGGATGTAGGTACTTCATAATGTTCAGTTCCAAGCAGCAAGGTCACATCTAGATGACTAATACTATGCAATGCACAACCTAGGGAAGGTTGGGTGAAGCTAAGTTGCTCGGTCGTGAATTTTTCCGAAAAATTACTAAGTACGGGACCAATGAGAATGGTGTGAACAATGATGAACTTTTACTGTGGTCACACACTTCACATATTTTTATGAATCAAACAACATATATCATACATGACATACAAACAAGGGATTTTCCTCCATGTGATAGCGGTACAACTGGTTATGACAAGTGTGACATCAAAGATACACTTTATGACAATTGTGACAACACTTGTGCCACATTGCTAAAAACTTTGGAAATGAGTGCGAAGGATACTTACAAGGTTAGAAAAGCTCATTCTCATGGAGGTGAACTCTTGGAACCACTAAAACAAGCTCATACATACAATGTGATAGCCAACATGTGAAAAGATAACATTTTTCCAAAGGGAGCAAAATACCTCAAAAAATAACATCAAATGGTTTTCAATGTTTGCGACAACACATGAAATTGATGACATGATGATGTGGCAGTGATAAGTTGGCATTCTCATTGTTCATTACTTTGTGTGAGATATTATTTTTTCTTCATATCTACCCTCCAACGAGTTGTAAATCTGATGGAGTAATCTTGCGGTCTTGATCTTTGATCTTCTATTGTAATCTAGTGTTCCTTTGTCTTATTTTCTAATGATCATCTTATATCCTCATATCCTTAGGTGTATTCTAGCATTTCCTCCCTCTCTATCTCTTCCTTCATCATCTTTCCATAGCGTGATAGAATTTTTTCATCTACAATCCACTCGTGGAAATACAACATCAGTCTGATAAACCCCTAGTCTAATATGATGCATGATGATCCAATGACTAGGCTAGAATCAAGCGATGGGATAAGAGAGAGGATTAGTGCATACACATTTGCATAGCTCAAGAATTCAGGGGTGAAGATTGAGCTCTGATACTGCGTAATGCGCAACTCAAGCCAAATTGAGGGAAAAAATTTTACAGTCCAGACTCAAGGAAAAAATTGCGTAATCTAGACTTAGGGAAAATTTTGCATAGTTTCTAGAGGCAAGGGGGGACTGAACTCGAGCACCGAGGGAATTTTTCAGAATATGGAAAAGTGTGGGATCAATGAGACCAATGAGAACTGTGATAAGAATTGACCATGATCACACACTTACACATTTTGTGACACAACATAAATCATCCATAATACATGAATACATTCTTCCCTTAGTGTGAAACATGCCTGCATGACAAGAACAACTCATCGCCACAAATATTGCCCCTTCAAACAAAGAAAAATTTCACTTTGCATGATAATTAGTAGCGATTCACATGCCAGAAGATGACACTTGCTATATAATGATAAAAGTGTGAATGATACTTGTGATATGTGAATGACGGTGGAAGTAACACATGCTAGAGAAAATATAACATGAAAGCGACACTAATTAGGTGAAATCAAGTGAAAGCGACAACTGAAAACATTAAAGCGACTCTCATGAAAACAAAGGTGAACGGGAGCGACACTTTGCAAAACTCACCGAAATGAAAAATACAAACATTGCTAGAATGTGGGAAATTGTCATTTTCAATGCACGTTGATTATCGACATGAATTGGATATCGCATAGGCACAGTCCTGATGGAACATATTATGCTTGTCCAAGATTGGATAAAAGGATTTTCTCATGAACTTATTGTGGACTGAGCATCTAAGTGCAAGTGACTTCAACACTTCCAATTCAAGAGGGAGCTAAAAAACATCAGTTGACCAAGAAGTGACTATTTAATGACAGATCGCCAAATCCATGGTAGGATCCAAAATTCGAGGGTACGCAAAATTTTGGAGGGTGTTTATCGCAGTGACACAATGGTAGAACTCCAAATTCTCTTCCTTGGTCAATTGGTTTGTGTAGGGTATAGTTCTTAAGGAAGTATTGATTAATCGTTCAAATTAAAATGGCTTCCCCACTTACCCCGTGCATAAACATAATCCCATTCATCTCTTTACTAGGTTGAACACAAACATAAAATCAAGGATCACACAATGTTTTGGATAAGGATAGGGTAATGAAGTTCGCTATAATTACATTTTCAAATTATAGTTTATCATCTCTGGTGTTGCTTCATTGCCAACAAGACTGGACAGTACCCCGACAGAGTCACTTTAGGGACACAACATTACTTGCTTCCAGTGAGCTTGGACAGTTTCCTGGCAGAGTTGCTTGCTTCAACCCTCTATGAAAGAATTTTTTCTCTTCTTTCGCCTTTATTTATTTATTTTAAAAGGATTGTGCATCGACACTTATTTATTTATGGGCGGTAGAGGGATACTGAATTATTGAGAGCATGAGAGGTTTTCCCTTTAGATAATCATATGTAAGACCTATAATATTGGTTTGCTCATTTATATTTTCCCCTTGTCCTTTTCTAGAGGTTTAGGATCACATAAAATGGAATTTCCAGTGAAACCACCATAATTTTTCCCGACTTGCATCCAAAAATATACGAACAATTAAAACAGTTAAAAAGTAATGTGCAATAGAAAAGATAAAAAATTGAATAACTTGCACAAAATTTCGAAGGTCCTTCCTTTGGGTGTAAAGATGTGTCCCAACCACTACTTTCATCCAATTCGCATTCTTACCTTTTCGATGAATACCATCTTTCAACAAACCTTGGAAGCTTCTCGCACATGTGTCTCCATCTACTCTGAACTCCTTAGCAAGCACGAGGGAAGATATAAACTTGTTATTTGCGATGAAGCTTGCCAGGTAATATTATTCCAATCATTCAACAACTAGATTGTACGATTCGCGAAAATCCTCTTGAAAACCCCAAAATCATTGAAAAGACGAATTTTCAATTAGAGGCAGGGGATTATGATGGGAACCTTGTGAGGGAAAATAGATTTTATCATATTCAGCAATGATTTCGAGATAGATAGGACCCGATGTAACCATCAACGAAGGCTAAAGTGCTTCAACTACTCGAAAAAAATCTGAATAGTGAGATGTTGAATGATGAAGATCAAGGTATGTAAAACAATTTTCATTGGATGTGGTGATGAGAAAATGATAAAACAAATGATAGTCATGAAGGACAAAATAATGATTAGAGGAGATAATTAAAGCATTGGATTCCCAGCTTGTAATAAACGAATATAAATCATTTTGAAAATTTTTGTGAATTCTCTTAACAATCTAACCAACATCCTCGCAATCGAAATCTGAAAAAAAAATAAAAATAAAAAATAAATAAATAAATAAATAAAATAAATAAATAAATAAATAAATAAATAAATAATAAATAAATAAAAATAAAATAAAAATAAAAATAAAAATAAAAATAAAATAAAAATAAAATTCCTATAACTTGTGAGAAATTGTGCGAGCATCGTAATTATAAAAATAATTTAAAATGGATGCGAACACAAAAATCTAAATTACCAGTTAGGACATGGTGAATGGAGAATAACTTGATTCATGTGATAACTTGTGAATTCAGTATCACTCAAGCGGATTTGTGGTGCGACGAGAGGACAAATTTGCAATATAATATCTGCAAGAAGAACCATGAGTTGACTATTAATAAATGAATTCGATAAGCATGATTCCTTCGGCAAAACACGGTCCTTGGAATGATCAACTTCAAAATTCCATGACTCTATCAGAGATACACATTCCAAACCCAAGTTTAATGCGAGAGATTTTCATGAAGATGAATGAACTGAAAAAACATCTTCTTTGACCGAAACAAATTCTAGATCTAAATTAAATTTTCATGAGAAATTGAAATATAAGTTGATATACTTAGGCATTCGTCATCGCAAACATAATCATCTTCATCAAAATGTTTGTTTCCCAAGACTGTGGATTGATTGAAAGAATTAATTTCATTTGGTTCACTACAGATATTAGTAGATTGAAAATCCTCCGAGAATCGGAGTGCATCATCTTCACATGGAGGATTTTGGAAAGTACAAAGATTGAAATCATCCTCTCCTTCCTTCTCCTCTACCTATGTAATGTGACTACACTGTATCTGATCGAAATTTAAACCAACAATGTGAAAATCAAGAGAGTGCAGAAAGTGAGTTGGTGGAATAGTTTCTCAAGCGGATCATGGTATAAAGAGTCATGGCATGTAAATGCTAGAGGATAACAGAAATCTGAATTAGATTCAAGACTAGAGTTACGAATAACAACATCATCTTGTGGAATGGAGTTAGTCTTCCCCATGGGCTTCATGGGCCGATCTGGAATTTCCTCCATTGAATCTGAATCATGAAAAATGGAAGAAGAATGAGAATATGGATTAGGAATTTGATTTTCATATTTCCAAACTCTACAATCACCGCAAGGAGGCACTTGAATCTGGACTGGAAAAGAAGGAGGACAATGAACAAAAAGAATAATAGGTTCATCCTCTGAAATTAAGGGTGTCTCATGGTTTACAAGAGTTGGAGGCGAAGAAACATCAAGTGGTCTAGATTCAAACTAATTCAAATAAATTTGGACCAAATCTTAAAAAAATTTCGAAAAGAAATCCTAATCCATATCTTCTTCAGGAAACTCATAACATAAATGAAGAATCTATCATCAAAATCTTGAACTGATTAATCAGGAACCATTCTGATTTTATTGATTCTTTTGTGAACATATCAGTTATCATACCAATTTAAAGCTTGATGAAGCTCCTTAGTAAAATGACGAAGAGAATGAATGGAAGAAAATGGTAAGGTATGACACCAATGCTTAACATGACCTTCATGAGTGAGGGTCAATAGAAGACACATAACATCTTCATCATCAATTTGGATATTTTTACAAAACTCAAGAAAATCATTTTTGTCTGGATAAAAATATACCACCCCTTCCATTAAACTTGAACTGAGACAAGGCATTAACAAGTTCTGCGGGGATTGAAATTTTTCCACGAGGAAGGTTAGAAAAACACCCCAGGATTGTGATCTAGGAAAGAACCATATATGACAGGAGATTCAAAACAGACTGAATTAGCTCAAATTTTCATATGGCCCTCCTTCTAGTGCCATTGTCGACGGCGTTAGAATTCATCAACCAAGGGGTTTCCCCGATGTGAAGTCCCAATTAGACCTCACATCGTTTGGAATAGGAGCCCCATCTAGAATATCATCCTGGTTGCCATGTAATCTTATATATATTCCTTGGCTCTCACTGTCAGTGAGAGAGATGAGTCAACATGTGCCTTCGAAAAGAAAGGGGGGTGTGCCTGGTGAGTGTCTGAACATATGTGTGTCAAAGTCCTTCTAGTGTGGGGAAAAAGGGAGAAGTGGGCCTCTAAGAGAGAGGTAATAGTACCACCCAAGGAGAGACACTCATTGTTGGGAATAGTATAGGGCATATTAATGGGACAACATTTAATTTTCAATCCAATATTTTGTCAAGTTCGAGGCACAACACTGGAAATTCCAGATAGACCCCCCAACAACCTACAAATAAAACTCTAGTCTAACTTGCGCATCAATATCAACAAATTAAATTGAATCCTGCACTTCAAAGGAAACTTGAGAAAAACCCAATCCCGATAATTAAAAACAAGCTTCGATCAAACATTTGAAAAATACAAGCCAAACCTACACTATTAGAAATTGCGAAAGGAAATCCTAATTATTTGAAAACATAAGGTAAATCCTAACTATCGTTTGATTGGAAACCAAGCAATTCCTTAACAACATCATAAAGGAATACAATAAATTCTAAAATAAATTCAAGATCAACTCACACCATTCTTTGTGCAAAGAAAATTAAGAAAGAGAAGCACAAAATAACCTCATAACAAGTCTTCACTAATTCTTCCTCATCTATCTCTGTGTAACAAAATCCTTTAATAAATTAAAATACATTCACTGTGTGTGGATAAGGTCGAAACAGAAAACACTCTCACTCTCTTTGTATGAGTTTGAATAAACAAATACCTTGCAAATAATCTTGGGGGAGAAAATATTGGTTTATGGGTATAAAAGAAGGAAGTAATTTGTAAATTACTGATAGAACCATGATCTTCCAATCTTAAGTATGATAGAGTTTTCACCCATCAATAAATGCTCTCAACCATGATTATAAATTATCAAATAATAGAAATATGAGACCTTTGTTCCGAATGTAAGAACGATTATGACTATGCAGCTTAAGAGTTGTTTAGAATTCAATTTATTTGTGCATTAATTCTCAATCCATACATATTTACCTCTGATCACAATCTTTATAATTATAGTGAATTCGAAAGATAGGAGTAAGTATTGTATTTTTGGAATACGATGTCCCAAGTTCCCATCATTGGTTAATATTACGCAATCAAAACTTGTAGAGGAAAAATATCCTAAAACAAATCATTCGGAATTTAAAGTGACTCGCTTACTCTATGCGCCATCATGCAATTCAGAAATAGACAGATCGAAGGATATTTAGCAAAAGATTCATAACATGAGGATTTGAAATTAAAATCAAGTACCAAAGTATCGAGAAATCAAAATGTCTACCAGCATATTCAACACACTTCGTGGAAGGAAAGATAAACTAATTTTAAAGAAATGACATGCAATCAATAAAGCATTTGCTATAAAAATCCATTATGTTCACAAAATAAATCTTCCCAACATTACGTTCAAAGCATCACATAGATCAAAAATACTGATAAAAAAATTTTGGAAATAAAAACTATTGATCTATTTATACGTACACCATTCACACAGTAAATGATAAATTAAATGCACTCACTCAGCAAACTAGAATCCAACCTAATCCTGAACAATTCAGAGTGGTGTCAAGATGGTCTAGCGGCTTGTTGGGGTTCCCATGTTTTGGCCAGGTTGACAGAGACCAAAATATGAGACAACATAGAACCACTTTCAGACCTTAGGATCTAGCCCTCCTAGGTCCAGAGAGGGATCTCTCTATACTAGTCAAAGGATATGTCTTTGAAGCTCTAAGTTATGATTTTAGGCTAGTTGTAGGCTCAGGGTTGTTGGTTTGATTGTTTGTGTTTGGTTGGAGGGAATCAGGAAAATAAGGACCAATATAAGACAAGGATGAGCAAAGAGGAAGCTTAGGCAGAGATAGATAACTCAGAGAGCATCAAAGCCATTGGGCTATGGAGTCAAGAAAGGATTTATTTGTAATCAATGTGCAAGCTTTCATTTGTGCTAGTCATCTAGAGCATTTGGATCTTAAAGGATGATTGGTGGAATGGTACATTAAGGACAAAAAATGAAAGGAGGAGAACCAACCAACTCTGTCTATAGATCAGGCCAGAGGTCATTTAACTCCAGGCCTGCTTGGACAAAATTAGAGGCAAAACGAGGGATCTTGGAAAGGTTAGCTGGTCGTGCAAAGATCCTACTGGACAAGGTTAACACTAATCCCCAGTTTTCCCAAACCTTCCAGCTAAATCCTACCAAGAACATCTAAACATGGACTTCATCAATTCATACATCAAAGAGCAGGCAATATCATCCACTACACTGGTTAAATCAATTGAAACCAACATTCAGATACACATATAAGCAGAAAACATAAAGGCTGGGAGAGCAGCAACATAAGGTACCTATCAAGGGTAAATCTTATGTCAAACTTATGATGCGAGCCTAAAGAAATATGATGAAATGAAAGCAATTCAATCACAAATACAGAGAAAGGAAAACATCACCAGCTGCCTTAGATCAGGATCCAAAGAAACATGCTTGTCATATTAAAAACAACACCAATCAGGTACATCACAGCCCATAGCTTGAACATTCAGTCTGAATACATCAACTCTCAGCCTATCTTACCATATTACACAGAGAACTTGTCTCAAGAGGAAAATACTTGCATTTCACTGATTTCTCATCAACAACCATTACAATGTTTCCTTCTGTGCTTTATAGCAAAGGATGAACCTAAGATCGACTGAAGGAGTAGGTGAAAATTAAATGTATCATTAAACATAACAATGAATGCAGGGCCGAAACCCATTCTGCTTGACATACTGCATATTTAATCTCTGTCACCTTCCTTGTGAGAGAATGATCTACTCCAGATTTGATCTTGACATCTTTTGGCTGAAGTACTCCTGGTGATTTGAACAAAAATGAAGTAAACTGCTAGGAAGGCCTGTCTCATAAATGTCTGACTGTTTTGAGGTCTGTTGTCTGGTGGAAAACACTTCAGGGACATGGTACAGAATAAATCTGTATGGGCACCATGTACTTGATGATGAACAAACATTCTGCCAATGAAAAACCCAGATATTACCTTTTGCCTGCGCTCAGGATCCTTTGATTTTATCCTCGGGGTCTGTAATCTGCTGCTTAGCCTTCCAAACTTCGGATTAAAAGCTCAAGATCCTCATAAGCCCGCTTTAACCTTCTTTTTCTCTGCACTGAAACATTCTGCCCCTCCATTTTCTTCTGACAGGGTAGCTCGGGTTTTAATGGTGATGGGAGATTTGCTGCAGAGTTCGCACTTTGTTCCTTTAATGAACATCTTGTCTCTACCTTCTCGGGCCTTCGTTCATAAATCCAGCCGCTGTGGATGATCTTTCTCGGATCTAGTTGTCTGGGCAGCAAAGGAGTGCATCACGGCGGCCATTCTTTCTTTATAAACCTGCAGGAAACACGAAAACCGTGAAGAAATCCCTGGACAAGGGTGGCGGGTGATGTAGATGGGAGAATTGGACGTGCAATCAGTGACATGGCGGAAGAAAATGCAGAATAATGGTAAAAAAATGCTCAGGTATGCGGTCGGCAGAGCGTAGGGCGAATAAACGTGAAAAATGCATGATAAACACGTAAATAAACCAGCTTTATGTAATGGGCAGGGAAGGAGTACGAGGGACGCACGTGGAGGTGACGTGGAGGTCCCGGGGCAACGGAATGGTCAATGGCAGAGAGATAGCTCAGGACCGTTGATCACTGAGAGATCAACGGTGGGAGATGACGGACAGTGGGCCACATACACGGCGAACACGGGCTAACAAACGTGCAGGTTCGTTAACGAACGGGCATCTACGACGCGGGATAGCCGTTGGATGGAGCACCCGAGATCGGACGGTCCACGGTGATTTCGCGCACTGTCCACGTCCAAACGTTAACAAGCGGGGGGTAGGTTTAACAGCGGAGAACGATGGTTTTGAAAACGTACACAAGGACACGCAGCAGCAGCTGTGTGGAATCGCTGGGGTTCCAGGGAAAACCACCCTGCGCGCAACGATGGTGCAGAGAAAACAGGTGGTTTCAGGGCGTATGACGCATGCAGGTGTGGGGACCACCATTTCGGACGGGCTCCGCGCCGTTGGATCGGATTTGTAACGGGCGGTCGAGATCCGTCGATCAAACAAAATATATTAAAACCCACAAATGCGCGTTTGCAAAGGTTTTTTGATGATTTTTCGCGCGGAGAAAGGTTTGGAGGGGATAAGCGCCTAGAGGGTTTAGCTTTGGGTTCCGGCGCCAGGTTTTATGGAAGAGAGGGGGCGCGGGCTATCAGAAAAAGGGCTAGGCCTGTCATATAGTCAGAAAGTGGGTTTTTAAACCTTTTTAGTGCATTCCAAGGCCTAAGGAGGGTAACGGTAGAAGGGTTAAGGGGAATTTTGAGGGAACAAAAGGTAAAGGAACAATCCAAAGGGGATTTTGGGGAGATTAAGGGAAGAATTGGAGAGAATACCAAGGGGAAACAGAGGTGACAATGTGGTGTTTCGCAGGGGTATATAAAGGGCAATAATGAGCTTTTTGAGAAAAGAACCAGGAGAGGAACCATATGTTAGGCACAGCACACAGAGACTCCAAGGAGGATGAATTTTCAGGGGAAAGGCATTCCTTGGAGGCTCCAAAGCAAACTAGCCCCCAGCTTGCTTGTCAAGAATTTCATAGGGGGGCTAACATTGGCTCCACATGGGGATGGCTTCTTCTTGGAGGAGTCAAGAAACCAGAGATGATCTTTGGAGTAGGCCAGATGCCTGCTGTCATAAGCCATCTTTCTTCTTCAATTTTAGCTGTCACAGTGTGATATAAACATCAGCAAAAACATTTCCCAACCAATCTACCTACCCAAACAACAGCTCTACAATTTTCGCTTGGGTGCATTTGAGCTGGCAGACCCTTTACATTTATTTTCAAAACAAAAACAAACCTATTCTAAATCTACCCTTATTGCTCCATGAGGCCAGATTAGACTGTTGACCTCATCTATTTCTCTACCTAATCTACTACCTATTGGGATTAAACTGTCCAACAGGTTTCTTCACCTACATTCTAAGATAGGAAATTTAAACACAGCCAAGCCAGGATTAGACTTTCTGACTCGCTGGGCAGAAACTTGTAGAAAACAAAACTGTGAAGGCATGGAATTCTGCAACTGTGAAACATCCTTCTTTATTTCTTGTGACTCAGGTTTTGAGCATATTTGAGTCACCTCTTTCCTTTGTTTCAGCTCTAGTTTTGGGCATATTAGAGCTGATTCTTCTTTTCATTGCTGGTCCAGATTTTGAGCATATTAGGATCAGCTATTCTGCTTCCTTTTGGCTCAGATTTTGATCACGTTTGAGCCATGTTTTTTGCTTCAGAGGTTCATGTTTTGAGCATATCTGAACCTCCATCTTTCATTCTGTTTTTTGGAACATTTTTCTATTTTTCTAGGAAATAACAGCTGCAATGGTATGTACAGTGGAAATGAAACTGGAAATGAAACTCAATAAAAGTAGTGCTTGAGCATCCTGCCATTGATAGGACCCCCAAACAACTCTGTGCCATCAAGTTCTTGCAGAAAAAACGCATTAGGACCCACAGTGGCTTGTATGATATATGGACCTTGCCACAAACTGTCAAACTTGCCATGTTTGCCTTTGTCCTCTTTTCTCGAATCCCATCTCAGGACCTTATCTCCAACCTTGAAATCTGAAGCTTTGGTTCTTTTGTCAAACTGTCTCTTTATGCCTTCCTGTACTCTGACAGCTCTGCTATAAACCTGCTCTCTTGTTTGCTGTAGATGGATTGTTTCATTAATTCTCCTTATCATATTGTTCTCTTCTGATTGGATCTCCTGAACAAGCTTGATTACTGGAACTCCAAGACTAGTAGGAAAGACTGCTTCCATCCCATAAACCAGCTGAAAGGGTGACATGCCAATAGATTTCTTTGTAGTGAGCCTGTCTGCCCACAAGGCATGTATCAACTTTTTATGCCATGATCTTTTGTTTTCTTCCAGCAGCTTCTTAATGATTGTAACCAGGCTTTTATTTGATGATTCAGCTAGGCCATTACCCTGGGGGTAATAGGTAGTTGAATGTCCAAGTGAAATTACGTACCTGTGATAGAAATCAACCATTCTTTTGGATCCGAAAGCAATAGCATTGTCAGTGATTATTTTCCTTGGACAGCCAAACTGAGATAGGATGAAGTCTTCTAGGAACCTAATAATGACAGAATCAGTGGCATTCCTAGTGGGTATAGCTTCTATCCATTTAGTGAAGTAATCTGTAGCAGTTAGGATCCATTTATGTTGTCCAGAGGAGGTAGGATGAATTTCTCCTATAAAGTCTAGGCCCCATTGCATGAAAGGGCCTTCTATGGTGATCGGTTGCAGAGGGAGGGGAAGGAGCTTTCTTTTGCCCTCAAAGATTTGGCATTTGTGGTAGGCAAGAATCATTTTATGGACATCACTAAAGAGTGTAGGCCAATAGTAACCAGCCCTGAGTATCTTATTTGCAGTGGTTTTCCAACTCAGGTGGCCTCCACACTCCCCAGCATGGAATTCTTGTTTGATTCTTTCAACTTCAGTTTCAAACAAACATTTCAGCAAAACTCCATTCGGATTTTTCCAATATAAGCTTTCATTCATAACGCAGTAATTTCGAGCTTTGAGTTTTATGAATCTGGCCTTTGTTTTGGACAGTTTTGGAGGGGCATTGAAGCTAGTGAGCACATAAAGGATATCAGTATACCAAGGAGAGTTCTGAAACTGATCCTCAACAGTTGGATGGGGCAATCCTTCCTGCTCATCTAAGGCATTCATCATGTTAATATCCAGGGCCTGCATGTTTGATTCAGCCATTAGTTTGGCCAAGCCTTGACCTTTGATCATTTTAGTGGGTTTTATTTCAATGTCATATTCTAAGATTGTAACAATCCACTTGCCCCTTTTTCCATCAGGGTCCTGGGACAAGATATCTTTGACCACTACATTTGGCACATAGGCAATGGTGTGAGAATGCAGAATGTACACCCTAAAGTCTTTTAAGGCCTTAATCAAGGCATAGACCTGTTTTTCCATGATGTTGTACTTTAAGGGTGCATCTCTTAAGGCTTTACTGAAGAAGGCTATGGGCTGTTCATTACCTTCTAAATTTTTTTGCAGCAAAACTGCAGCTATTGTGTGTTGGGAAGCAAATGAAAAGATCAAAAAATCTTTTGAGAAGTTAGGGCTGATAAGCACGGGGGCCTGAGTGAGTGCAAGTTTTACTGACTCAAAATATTTCTTGGCTTCAACAATCCACTTAATTCCTGCATCTTTCTTTAGCATTTCAGTCATTTTTCTAAGGTGCTCAGCAAGATTGGGGATAAATCTTCTAAGGAAATTGATCTTCCCAATGAAGGATTGTAGCTCCTTGATGTTTCTTGGATGTGTAAGTTGAAGTATTCCCTCAACCCTCTGTGGATCTATCTGAATCCCTTTCTCAGATATAATGTGGCCCAAAAGTTTACCTTCTTGCAGCCCAAAAACAGTTTTCTTAGGATTTAGGGACAGACCATACCTTCTACATTTTTCAAAAACTTTTCTCAGATGTTTCAAGTGTTCCTCTTCAGTTTTAGAAAAGACAGTTAAGTCATCCAAGTAGATAACTATAAAGTGTCCAATCTCATCTGAGAAAGCAATAACCATTGCTCTCTGGAAGGTAGCTCCAGCATTCATCAATCCAAAGGGCATTTTCACATACATGAAGGTGCCCCATGGAGTGGTAAAAGTTGTTTTCAGTTGATCTTCTGGGAGTACCAGAACTTGGTTGTATCCTGAAAATCCGTCAAGCAGGGAGATCCTTTTAGAGCCTACCACCTTCTGTAGGATATGTTCCATTCTAGGCAAAGGGTAGTTGTCTTTCAGGGAGGCTCTATTCAGGTTTCTAAAGTCTATGCATAGTCTAATCTCACCTGTTTTCTTCCTTACAGCCACTAAGTTTGACACCCAATCATAAAACCTTACAGGGACTATTATGCCTGCATCATACATCTTCCTAATCTCTTTCTCTACTGCAGGCAATTGTTTTGGATTGATTCTTCGAAGTTTTTGTCTGAAAGGCTTCTGATTTTCCTTTAGTGGTATCTTATGTTGTATGATGCTGGTGTCATAGGCCTTTAAGTCTTCATAGCTCCATGCAAACACATCAATGAATTCCTTAAACAAGTCAATGTATTTTTTATTCATGTCTGCAGGTATAGACTTAGCCAGTTTTATCATTTTGGGTCTTTCTTCAGTGCCTATGTTGCATTCTTCCACATCAAAATCAGCATGTTTGATTGTGGGATTTTTTGCTACGTCATCAAAGTCAAAAAGGTCCTCTAAGGGTGCCAGGCCTCTGGGTATGTTCTTATCTATGGCCTGCAACACCTCTACTTCTTCATTTTCCGCGTTTTCACTGTTTTCGTTAAAATTTCCAGTTTGCTTAGAAAAATAATTTATTGCTACGTTACAGGGTGTTTCTTGTTCATCTGGGGGATCCTCGCTTGGGCAGCTATCATCATAAATTGAGTCTGAATCAGAAAATTCAAACTCATTCCTGCCCACCAGGAAATCTTCGATCTGTTTGTCTCCTTCAAAAACCTGCCAATATTTTTCATTGTCTGGCACTGCAGGCCTGAATTTGGTCTAAATGATAATTTGTTGGTCAACTGGGGTCTTAGGATATGCACTGGCTAGGCAAGCTAATCCATTTGCAACTGCGTTTTTCCCCCTAGGAATGAATACTAACTCATATTCAACAAACGTTCTCAGCAAATCTAGAGTATCATTCCTGTATGCCCTAAGCCTGGGGTGTTTTACTGAATACTCACCATTCACCTGTTTGATCACTAACTCTGAGTCTCCTCTCACAGCTATCCTACGAGCTCCCAATTTTTTCAGCAGATTTAAGCCCAAGATCAGAGCCTCATATTCTGAAATGTTATTCGTGCATTTGAAATGCAGATTGACAGCGTGGCTCTCTGCGTGATCATTTTCAGTGTTACGCAGCCACACTCCTGCTCCAGTGCTCTGCCTAGTACAGGACCCATCAAAGTTCATTTCCCACAGGGTTTCATTGTTTACTTCGTCTTCATCCCCTCCCCTACAGCTGGATTTGCCATTATGTGGAGTTGTGAGGTTTGTGCTAGGAGGGGGGTCATTTCGTGGTTCATTATGGGCATGGAGATCAGGGAGGTGGCTAGCTTGCTGTTCTTGTTTTGTTTTTGTTTCATTCAGATTTATATTTTCAGCAGTTTTCCCATGGTATTCTTCTTCGTATTCTTCCAGAGTAGCCATTATGTTGAAGTCCATGGGTTGTATGTTTGTATTTCCATTATCTGATCTCGGATCTTCTGAGGATTGGTCATTGTAGAGAATGAAAGAGTCTAGATCTGTATGTACAGAGTATAATGGAGATTTTTCAGGTTTCTCGGGACTACTGACTAGGAATTTCATCTGAGACTCTCTATACAGTCTTCTAAGTTGGCCAAATATAGGGATAGTGGCATAAGAGCCATCCATGCACGTGTTCCTTGGGTTTGGCTCCCCATGATCTTGACAACGGCATGCCATGCTTGGGTGGCACATCGCCACCACAACATCCATGACCATACATTTTAGCGAGGAATGCAGGTTAAACTCACATAAATCCTTGATCAATCCTAGGCATTTTACTCTGCTAGAGTCAAATGAGTATAAGTCTTTGTAAGGCCTGGTAATTTCTAGGCCTAGCCTTTCCATCACTACCTCAGGCATTAGATTGTGTGATGCACCAGAGTCATGCATGGCATTATGAAGGATCTTGTCATCAATGTTGAGACTGATATAAAAAGGTGGAACTACCCCTTCCTGAAACTTTCCTTCAATTTTAGGACCAAAGAGTAGGGCAGGTTGATCATCATTCAAATTTACAGAATCATTTATTTCTCCCAGATTCAATGCTTTCAAAATCTGGCCTTTATATACATCCTGAATGGCCAGCTCAGATAATGGTACGGAGATTTTGATTTTTGCAATCTCACTCTCTATATTGAAAGTGTTCGTGTCTTGCAGCTTACTTGACTCATTTTATTCTTGCCTTAGTGGTGAAGTCATCTGGTGTTTCACTATATCTAAGGTTGAAACAGTTTTATCAGGAGTACTAACTAAAGTGCTAGCACTGCTGGCTGGTTGGCTTTGTTTTTCAATGTCCTGGTTGTCCTTCTCCTTATGTTTACCAGAACCTTCAGCTGTTGTTTTACTATTTACAGAGGCTGCTTTAGAAGTTTTTTCAGGCCTTTTATTGATGGTTACCTCAGGAGTCTTTGTTTTGGAAGTATCTTGGCTTTTCTTGCTCCTAAGTTCATATTGTTCCCTGACCTGTAGCATGGCATCTTCAAATCCTAATCTGTAATCATCAGTTTCTAACCATTCCTCGCTCCAATATGAAGGGGAGGGTTGGTCTTCTTCTGAATCACAGTTAAGGACTGAGTCCTCCTCTTCAAACATGTTTATTGTATTCCCTTCAGACTCTTCAATGATTCCCTCATCCTCATCTAAAAAAATTTCTTGAAATGGGGGAATGATTTGTTGATCTGACTCTCTTTGTCTGTTGGGGGCAGCATTGTTTCTCCTGATGTTCTGGTTCTGGTTTCTGTTTTGGTTATTGTTTTGGACAACCATCCTTTTAATCATTTGTTGTAGTTCTTCCACATTCCTAGACATTTTTTCATATTTAGGATCAGATGTGGAAGCTATATTATCATCCCTGTATGTTACCCTCTTTTCAGCTTTTAATCTTGCCCTTTTTTCCATTAAGTTTGCTTCTATGGTTATGGCTCCTTTCTGCATGTCTTCCAGGGTGGTGTACTCTTTGTCTCTAAGCTCATAGGCCATGTTCGCATCAAATCCATCAGGATATTTTGCTAGGGCCATACCTTGTGGAGGCTTCATGTGTGGGGGGAGAGCATTATAAATGCTGTTGAATCTAGTGGTGTAATCATAGGTACTCTCGTTCCTCTTGGGGGCATGTATTACGCAAGGAGAGTGGCGGAGTTTTCTCTAACTTCCCACTTGTTTATGAAGGTGCGGTATAATACGGAGATCTTGAATCTTTGTGACTGACGGACTCTTAACTCATTCTTGACCTCGCCCCCTAAGCTTTGGGCAAAGATCCTCATTTTGATTGTTTCATCATCAATTTCCATATAATCAAAAGATTCCTCCATTTTATCTACATGTTGCTGAGCTGTTATGGACTCTTTAGCAGTGAAGTGTGGGATTTTTGACTGATAATCATTGGGCAAGGGTAACAAGGATTGAGGTAAAAGAAAAGGTGCATACCAGGCTACCATAATGATGTTCTGATGGGGTATAGGGTTAGCTTGAGCAGCTGGTATTTGGATGACAGGGATGCTTGGACCAGCAGAAGTCCGTTGAGCAGATCTAGGGTGAGAGAGCCCTAAGTTTTGAAGGAGGTGAAAATCAGGTGGTGTGGAAGGAGGGGTTTCACTTTCCCTAGTGTTTTGACCACTGTTAGATGATGTATTGTAAACTTCGAGGTCTTGCTGGTCTAGATGATTGAATGACCTAGTTCTCGGTAGTCTATTAGGTATGTCTAAGTTAGGGAGGAAATGTGCTAGAGCTGTTAGGTTTTCGGGTGCAGAATTAGCTCTAAGAATGTGGCTGGAAATGGTTGGTCTTTTAGGTGTAGGAGCTCTTTTGAGGATACTCTCTGGATTTTCAACTATTTCTGGTGGGTCAGGGTTGGGATAAGCTCTTATGTGGATGGTTCTGAAAGCCAGAATGCTATTTATAAGCCAAGCATCCTAACCCTACTCGTTTCTTCTACTGTGGTTAATGTTGTCTCAGGGGCTGGCCTCCCAGCGGAGTCTTCATTATGCTTCGGGTCTGGTCTCCCAGTGGAGTCTTTTCGTTTGGGAACAATGGAGTCGCCAGGTGGAGGGTTTAGGATGTTTCTACGGAGTACACTGTCCACCACAGTGCTCAGGCACTATCACCTTTCAGGAATCTCCTCTGAATCAGCAAGCTCCAACCAGAGATTGACTGGGAGGGCATTTACCAGATATGTCACCTCTGAAAAGAGGATGAGATCTGGAGGCTACCTGGCCCTTTCCAGGCTCTGTCTAAGAGTATGGTGGATATTCAATAATGGAGTTTGATTCAAGAAAGGGGTGACTTACTGTCAACCTATCCAGATTTCTAAGTTTCTGAGGTTTTTACGAATTTTTTAAGGTGAAATGTACTCAGAATTCCCCAGTGGAGTCGCCATTATGTTTGGATTCCCATGTTTTGGCCAGGTTGACAGAGACCAAAAGATGAGACAACATAGAACCACTTTCAGACCTTAGGATCTAGCCCTCCTAGGTCCAGAGAGGGATCTCTCTATACAAGTCAAAGGATATGTCTTTGAAGCTCTAAGTTATGATTTTCAGAGCTGAATTTGTGGGCTCGGGGTTGTTGGTTTGATTGTTTGTGTTTGGTTGGAGAATCAGGAAAAAGAAGGACCAATATAAGACAAGGATGAGCAAGGGAAGCTTGGCGAGAGATAGATAACTCGGAAGAACATCGAAAGCATTGAACTATGGGTCAGAAAGGATTTATTTGTAATCAATGTACGGAAAGCTTTCATTTGGGCTAGTCATCTAGGGCATTTTGATCCTTGAGATGATTGGTGGAATGGTGCATTAAGGACGGAAAAAATGAAAGGAGAGAACAAAAGCCAACTGTTGTCTATAGATCGGGCCCCGGTCGATACCACTCCAGACCTACTTGGACAAATTAGAGGGAAAAACGAGGATCTTGGAAAGGTTAGTGAAAGGTAGGTACGAAGATCCTGGTGGACGGGGCTAACACTAATCCCCGGTGTTCTGAAACCTTCCCGACTAAATCCTACCAAGAAAATCTAAACATGGACTTCATCAATTCATACATCAGAGAGCAGGCAATATCATCCACTACACTGGTTAAATCAATTGAAACCAACATTCAGATACACATATAAGCAGAAAACATAAAGGCTGGGAGAGCAGCAACATAATGTACCTATCAAGGGTAAATCTTATGTCAAACTTCTGATGCGAGCCTGAAGAAATATGATTAAATGAAAGCAAGTCAATCACAAATACAGAGAAAGGAAAACATCACCAGCTGCCTTAGATCAGGATCCAAAGAAACATGCTTGTCATATTAAAAACAAAACCAATCAGGTACATCACAGCCCATAGCTTGAACATTCGGTCTGAATACATCAACTCTCAGCCTATCTTACCATATTACACAGAGAACTTGTCTCAAGAGGAAAATACTTGCATTTCACTGATTTCTCATCAACAACCATTACAATGTTTCCTTTTGTGCTTTATAGCAAAGGATGAACCTACGACCGACTGAAGGAGTAGGTGAAAATTAAATGTATCATTAAACATAACAATGAATGCAGGGCCGAAACCCATTCTGCTTGACATACTGCATATTTAATCTCTGTCACCTTCCTTGTGAGAGAATGATTTGCTCTAGATTTGATCTTGACATCTTTTGGCTGAAGTACTCCTGGTGATTTGAACAAAAATGAAGTAAACAGCTAGGAAGGCATGTCTCATAAATGTCTGACTGTTTTGAGGTCTGTTGTCTGGTGGAAAACACTTCAGGGACATGGTGCATAAAAAAGCCGTATGGGCGCCATGTACTTGATGAAGAACAAACATTATGCCGATGAAAAACCCATATATTACCTTTTGCCTGCACTCAGGATCCTTTGATTTTATCCTCGGGGTCTGTAATCTGCTGCTTAGCCTTCCAAAATTCGGATTAAAAGCTCAAGATCCTCATAAGCCCGCTTTAACCTTCTTTTTCTCTGCACTGAAACATTCTGCCGCTCCATTTTCTTATGACAGGGTAGCTCGGGTTTTAATGGTGATGGGAGATTTGTTGCAGAGTTCGCACTATGTTCCTTTAATGAACATCTTGTCTCTACCTTCCCGGGCCTTCGTTCATAAATCCAGCCGCTGCGGATGATCTTTCTCGGATCTAGTTGTCTGGGCAGCAAAGGAGTGCATCACGGCAGTCATTCTTTCTTTATAAACCTGCAGGAAACACGAAAACCGTGAAGAAATCCCTGGACAAGGGTGGTGGGTGATGTAGATGGGAGAAATGGACGTGCAATCGGTGACATGGCGGAAGAAAATGCAGAAGAATGGTAAAAAACTGCTCAGGTATGCGGTCGGCAGAGCGTAGGGCGAATAAACGTGAAAAATGCATGATAAACACATAAATAAACCAGCTTTATGTAATGGGCAGGGAAGGAGTACGGAGGACTAACGTGGAGGTGACGTGGAGGTCCCGGGGCAACGGAATGGTCAATGGCAGAGAGATAGCTCGGGACCGTTGATCGCTGAGAGATCAACGGTGGGAGATGATGAACAGTGGGCCACATACACGGCGAACACAGGCTAACAAACGTGCAGGTTCGTTAACGAACGGGCATCTACGACGCGGGATAGCCGTTGGATGGAGCACCCGAGATCGGACGGTCCACGGCGATTTCGCGTGCCGTCCTCGTCCAGACGTTAACGAGCGGGGGGTAAGTTTAACGGCGGAGAACGATGGTTTTGAAAACGTACACAAGGACACGCGGCAGCAGCCGTGTGGAATCGCTGGGGTTCCAGGTAAAATCGCCCTGAGCGCAATGGTGGTGCGGAGAAAACAGGTGGTTTCAGGGCGTATGACGCATGCAGGTGTGGGGACCACCATTTCGGGCAGGCTCCACGCCGCTGGATCGGATTTGTAACGAGCGGTCGAGATCTGTCGATCAAACAAAATATATTAAAACCCACAAATGTGTGTTTGCAAAGGTTTTTTAATGATTTTTCGCACGGAGAAAGGTTTGGAGGGGATAAGTGCCTGGAGGGTTTAGCTTTGGGTTCCGGCACCAGGTTTTATGGAAGAGAGGGGGCGCGGGCTATCAGAAAAAGGGCTAGGCCTGTCATCTAGTCAGAAAGTGGGTTTTTAAACCTTTTTAGTGCATTCCAAGGCCTAAGGAGGGTAACGGTAGAAGGGTTAAGGGGAATTTTGAGGGAACCAAAAGGTAAAGGAACAATCCAAAGGGGATTTTGGGGAGATTAAGGGAAGAATTGGAGAGAATACCAAGGGGAAACAGAGGTGACAATGTGGTGTTTCGCAGGGGTATATAAAGGGAAATAGTGGGCTTTTTGAGAAAAGAACCAGGAGAGGAACCATATGTTAGGCACAGCACACAGAGACTCCAAGGAGGATGAATTTTCAGGGGAAAGGCATTCCTTGGAGGCTCCAAAGCAAACTATCCCCCAGCTTGCTTGTCAAGAATTTCATAGGGGGGCTAACACGGCCAACCCAGCCATCTCGCACCCACTGTCAATGATCTAGTTCAAATAGAGATTCTAATCATAAAACACATAAAATAATTAAATAGAACATATCTTTAAGTGCTTTGATTAATCTTTGAAATATTAGTCTTTACATGGTGCAGGAAAATATCAGACTCTAGCAAACAGAGGGAGTTATTCGCAGATTAACTATGCTCGCGTAATGTTACATCGGGACTATCTCCTCCTCTTATTCGTGTTTTTCTCCAAGCGATATTTGATTTTATATAGATATTGACATTACAAATCGGGATATTAACAAGCCAATCAAAATAGAGAAGGAACAAATTAAAAATCATAACAGTTTTCCATGGATAAAAAATGGATTTGGTTCTGGTGCAACTGAATTTCTAATACAGGAGTTTAGTCTAGTACATGAGGGACTTTTTTGGTAAATGGATCCTCTTTTCTCAGTCTGAGACTGATGGTCAAATAAGTGTGATGTTGACCAACAATTGCTTCCCAAAATATCCTTGAACTTCTATTCAAACTGTTAGATAAGTAATGTCCTCCGGATTTGAATAATTAAAGTATTCTACGCATTCCTTGACTCCAGTGCAGGAACATGAGTGCAGTGTAGGAACTTGATGTGTGGTGCAGGAACTTGATGCATGGTGCAGGAACTCTTCATAGTGTAGGAAATCCAAATTAAATTGGTGTAGGCATTTGTTGCATAATACAGGGAAGTGAATGCGGGATCAAGCCTTGTTGGCATATGCATAAAAATATAATCAACTCAGCATAAACCTGAAAACACACAAACTATTATTAATGATGCTTTTAATGTTTAAATCTCTTTAAAACAATAAGAATTCACAAAACCACAACAATAAACATTCAAACTAAACAAAATCATGAGGGATTTTGAGTACAATATGATATAAAGAGAGACAAAACAAAGGCCTAACACACATGAAATGAAGGATCCATCTAACATCTAGCGGAGTAGTCCATAAGGGATGTGAGATTCATTACAACCAACAATTGAGATAAATCTGCCTAATATCCTGCGAAATAGTCCACAAGGATGGGACAACAATAACAACCATTACAGAACATTCTCAATAAGATAAGTACCAAAATAACTAAAATAGTTCAACTACTGTAGCATAAATGAAAGAAAACATGAATTACAAACATTCACATAATATTCTTGAAAATATCTATAATCCATGCATGAAGAGCGTGTTTTCCCATAGGGCTTCTAATATTAAGTAAAAGTTTCAAGACACATGTATAAAATGAACACCACTACCTCCAGTAGTGGAGCATTCGAGCCACTCCTTTCTCCTCAAAATAACTAGCTTATCTCTATAATGCCTTGCGGGAGGAGCCAAGGTGAAAAAGTCCTTTGCTCATATAGTGAGGGAGTATATATAACCAAGGGTGACTCTTGGACTACCCTCATGATTGTTTGACTTCCCATGACTTTTCAACTTACATGACTCTTTACATTATGAATGTGTCCATTGGACTTCCACTTTACAATACATTTCGAATGACAAATTACAAGGTCCACAATAATGATATGGCATATGACAATTGATGACATCACATGACATGACACTGCTGACATGGATTGCTTGATGATGTGGCAATGTCAATCCATTGTTGTTGTTGTGTCTTGAGTGTCTTCTTTTCACATATACATGGTTTGGTGATAAGGGATCTGTTAGAGTCGGTCCTTACAGCCCTCCGTCAGAGATCATTTCGCATTTTGCATATCATTTTTAGGTGTCTCGCTCGTTTCACTTCATTGTATTTCGCTAGGGGCATGCCATTGACTGACGAGGGGGTCTGGTTGTCTTGTGTTTCCTCATGCTTGTACCTGCAGGGCTAATTAAAATTCCTCAAAAATCACTGAAGTTCATGGTCATTTCATTCATGGTCATAAATGATTAGTTTCGTTAAAAAGAGTCTTTAGTCCTGGAGTCTAGGGTTTTCGGTCCTTTGCATACATGTAATAAAAGCCCGCAGGCCATGAGGTTGGTTTCAAAAGATTCTCGTTTCATATTTTTATTCTCAGAAAACATTTGAAGACATTTCTAGTCCAAAACTCTGTTTTGGAACTAGAAATTGTCAAATTTCATTTTTGTAATAATTGTATATTCCTTTCATCATAATAAGTTTGAAGGCAGCCTCTGATCTTTGCCGAAGCCAAATGCCAAATCCATGCAAAAACAACCAAGTATCATCAGTCCAAAACTCAGAAAAATAATAAAAAGCCAAAGGACAGCATTGTATTAAGTGATCAAATGACAAAGTGCCAAACATTATTTGATCCAGGAGGATCTCCACCAACAAAGAAGTTTACTTATGCACCATGAAGACACTTTATGATGGGTGACAAAGTAATGAGTAAATTAATTCATTATTTCATTTAAAAATTATGAAGTGGATAATGTTCTAAGTGAGTGGAAAATAACTGCGAAAATATTCATATTATTCATTTGAGAAAATAGTTTTATGTAATTGACCTCACAACTAATTTGCTATTTCTCATTAAGAGGGTAGAGCTTTCTTGGCATGGTTAAGATCATGAAGTTGGGTTTGCCATTTCTTTTGCCAGAGTGGACACAACTATCACCTAGAATCATGGAGTTTGTCTTTCAGCAAAATGTCTTGAGATCCTACTATTGTGGATTGGGGGATTGTAAGGAAAAAACATATAAACTCATGATGTGAGCCTTTGAGAGGGAGAAAGGATAGGAAATAGCCTTTGAAAATACATAGTGCTTAATACTCGGTATGGGCAGAATATCGAAAACTGTAAAGAAGATGAAATATAAAGGATCTGCCTTCCAATTGAAGCAGGTCCGGAGATGTAACCCCAGTGAGTTGTAGGGGTGAACTCCGTTACCAATTTGGTTGTCTTTCGCTTATGTGTTATGTGCTTCCTGATTATGTTTAATTCATGTTAATATGTGTATGCGAACTAACATGCTCATTTAAACCTGTATAAGCCATAGTCGTTTTAAAAGATCTTAGTACCGTACGCGTGATGGTTGGGTAGTACTCGACCCATGACCGGATCAAGTGGTATCGGAGCAGGTGACTGCTTTGCAGGATGGGCAAAGGAACGAAGCACGCTGAAAGACTGCAAGAGTTGCAAGAGATAAACGAAAGCCTTCAAGCCGAAAATGCAGAATTGCGAAGATTATTGCTCGATAAGTAGGAGCTTCAAGAGATGCTACGAGCTAAAGAGGAGATATTGTCTAAATTGCAGAAAGTTGAGACAACGGAGGTTGCATGTCAAACCGAGGTATGTGATGTCACTTCAAGTTTTGTTATCTCTCAATATGAAACTAATGTTGGCATGAAAATCCTCACGAAGATGGGGTATAGCGGAGGTGGACTTGGCATAAATGGCCAAGGAATCACCCAACCATTGGAGGTTGTACCAAGACAACCATTTGCAGGTTTGGGTTATCAACGGGAAGAAGGAGAATGCTCAGAGGTAGCTGAAACAAAATCCATCTCTCCATCACCTGATTCCAAGAAAGGAATCAAGCCACCTAGTCCCCATCAATTTAAGGACAAGCCAAGAAGGTATGACAATCATTCAGATTCTACTTTTGCACATAAGAGAAGTGATTGCTTTCATAGATCTGCTAACTATGGTGTAGTTAAGCATCATACAAGGAAAGAGTGGGTTAAGAAGACAGATTTGCCCACAAGAAGGGAGACCAAGAAGAATGAGAACGTTCTAAATCCTCCTATCATGAAGACACGGTGGAATGGGAAACGGTCTAATTTCTGCAATTTCTGCAAAATCAGTGGCCATTGGGAGAAGAAGTGCTGGAAGTTGCACCCCGAAATTCGCCAAGAGTCAAGCAAACATATGGCGAAAGAGCTCGTGAAGAAAGCTCCATTCACCATTCAAAAAACACGCTTACAAGAAATAAATGCTTGGTTCGAGTTGGGTAAGCAGTTCATGATGTTTCTGCAGGTTATGTTTATGATATTTTGCAAAATTTCGAGTTTTATGGGGGCAGGTATCCGTCTTTTGATTAAAAGTGCTCAAAATTTGTCTGACTCAGAATCAACAAATAATGACACCATCGCGAAGAGCTCGACAAGAGGAATCCGACGACGCTTGAATCGCATCAAACAGCCTCCGGATCGAAAAGTTATTGCAACCTGAAATTTTGTCAAATCAAGGCAAAGGCAGGAGAACCATGTGCACCGTAGACTTAAAGGAAGTGATCTTTATAGAAATCAGGATGGCGATGGTCTTCTCGACCTTAGAGGTGGTCGCGGCTTCGTTTTTTTGGTGCTGAAGCAATACCTGGGCCTGGGCTGGAGGCTGGAATCTGTGTAGTAGTCGATGAACATGGAGCTTTGTATGGGCTCTGTATTCAATCTGCGTTCTCCTTGTCGGCACAAGTTGTCCCACCAGATTTGGCCAACGAGGGAAGCATCGCAGAGATGTTCGATCGCATTCTGGAGAAGGAATTTGCAGAAAAAGAGCAGCCCGAAGGTGGATCCAACAGTAGCAGCGCTATCCTCAGATAAATTGCGAATCTGTGGCATATCGTGGAGCTGTGGTGTGGGTATTAGTTTCAATGCCCAGCATCCGGGAAATTTGTGGTACCATGACCACGCCCTCGGCCTCAGAGAAAATCTCTCTTGGCCGGCCTCGAAAAATTTCGCATCAGTCCCAATCTTTTTTTTGTTAAAGGCAGATGCGACAAACAAAACACAACCTTTTTTTGAGGATATGCCGCTGAAAATATCGGGGAGAAGCGGCCTTTTTCTCTGCTGTTTGCTTTTCTATGTCTCTTTTCTTGTCCTCTCAACGCACCCCTGTTGGCAGGCTAAAGATTGCTTTGCATTTCTGGTGAAAGTCCACAACGCCGGGCAAAAAATTAATTCAGTCGAAACCAGTGCTACGAACTTGCAGCACATTGTTTTTGGCATAGCAGCTTCGGCTCAGAAATGGCAGCAGAGAAAACCCTACATCGATCTATGGTGGCAACCCGGGCGGACCCAGGGATTCGTTTGGTTGGATCGGCCTGTAAACGAAACAGGGCATCCTAGGCTGCCCATTAAAATCTCGGAGGAGACCTCCAGGTTTAACGACACTCATCCCAAAAAAAAATGCGCTCTGCTATTCAAATTTCTCGGATTGTTTCAGAGACTTTCAGATTAGGGCTCCCAAATGTCAGATGGTTTGTGAGATTGTGAGACAACGTGGTGATTGCTTGAGGACGTGGAAAAGTTGCCTGGCGATAAAACCATAAAGGTTGATGCTTCATTGTAACTGCCCATTAATGTTGAAGGATTGGTAGGATCTCTTCCCGTGATCGGTGTGCAAATGTGTTCAAGATCTCCGCCAGGGTTTTGTGACCAGCTGGCAGCCTTAGTTACTTCTTCTACTTCTGGTGAGAGAAATAACCGTCTCCTTTTATTTTCCAAAACAAAATTTCACGGTCAGATGTTATGAGAAGATCTGGTATCTATCTTTTTTGTTTGAACAAGAATAAGGTGAGGCAACGTGGTGGACGCTCAAAGCGTTCTGCGCCATTCCAAGCACGACCCTGCACGGATTCGGCGGCGGCGGCGTTGATTAAGTGCATCGTCCTCATAATGAGAATCCATGAAGAGGTCCTCAACGGATATGAGAAATGAAGATTGGGCGACCATTTGTTGTATGGCTTCGCATCGGGATTGTGGAAACAACCCCTCAACTCCTGGCGGCGCATCTCCGGTGGCTGTTGTTTCAGTCTCATTCAAGAAGTCCATGCACGACTTGTGGTCTAATTTTCTGAGTTGTTCCGATTTCTTGAAAAAAAAATATCCATGCAGACCATATTTACATACCTTCATTAATGAACAAGTCAAATATGCGTCTTCATTCAGCTCAGCAGTAAAGCTATCAAGAGCAGGGGAGGTGGCCCCTTTTAGGAGGAGGAAAAGGGTCACGCCTGAACTCACATGTTTAAGCGTTTTATTATTCGCTGGATTGCAGAAACACAACCCTTTTTTTGAGGATTTCCCGCAGATATTGAAGAAAAAAACATCATTGATACTTCGGATCTGTATGTTCCGCCCACCGAACATTGTTTGACCTGAATTGCACAATGGCAAAGGTTTTTTTTTGGTTTCCCATCCTGCACGTAGAAGCGTAGTATAAACAACACTGATGACTTGTCTGGATCAGCAGTGTTATTAAAGAGATCGGTTCGTAGTTGTCACGCAGGGACACCGATAACAGGTCGGGCCACTAGATTGCAGTGCAGGTGCGTGGCTTCATGATCGAGCGAGTTGCAAGTTCGCACAAAGACGATCAAGGCAGGAGCTGAGCTAGCAAATAAAACATATAGACAATGACGATAGAATACAGGCCTGCATATCTGAGTTGGGCATGCCGCTTACAAAGGAGCCTGGCTTTCATCAGTATGATGTATATGGTAATCTATTTGGATTACTGGCAGCTCATCCTTTAACTCCCTTGGTGTCACTTCACCATTTGGATGTTGTGGAACCTATATTCCCCAACATGACCAGAGTAAAGGCATTGCAGCACTTAAGCAAAGCTGTAAAATTAGATTCAGCTGGAATAATGCAACAGTCTATTTGTTATGATAAGAAGTGTGAATGGTCTATATCAGTCTCATGGGGTTATGCAGTTCAGATCTTCAGAACCATATTTTCCCCTCGTGAATTGGAGATGCCCTCCAGGACATTCTTGAATTGGTATAGAAGAGCAGACTTTACAGCATATGCCTTCAATACCAGGCCTGTGACTAGACATCCATGCCAGAAACCCTTCATATTTTACTTGAAGGATGTTCGCTATGATAATGTGAGTGGACAAATCATAAGCAATTATGCTAGACAGCAAGTAAAGCCTCCTGGATGCAGGTGGAGAATACCTTCCCCAGAGATCATAGATTTGATTCGGGTTGTGAAGAAACGCTGTTGTACAAGAATGTCTTTATCAGAAGGCCTATGCACGCATTTTGGGAGTAAATCAGCCAGCTTCTTAAAATAAAGGAGACCATGATATGCCACATCTTGGTGTAAATGCTTTCATCTTGATCTTATTTCTGATCAAAGTGCGTGAATGAATATGGTTTGGTCTCCTCTACATACATATGTTAAAAGGGGTTTTTGAACAATTTGTTTTTTTTTTTTCCCCTTTGTGCACATATTGGAACATTACATTACTTAGTAATTTCCATGTAAGAGGCCATAGTTGGCATTAAAAATTTTTCATTATTGAATGTCATGTAAAAGGCCCAAGTGGCCAACGGTGAAAGAGATGATGTAAAATATGCTTATGAAGCATTGGAAAAGGCTTGTTTTTAGCCACTCTTATGTAAAGGAGAGTGAGAGTGAGAGGCATATTTTTACGCATTAAGCCTTGTTGGCATCTTTGTAAGCAAATGGGATCAGGAAATTTTCCTAAAGCCATTTTGGCATGTAAACTTGACCAATGAACCCTTGGCAAGTGTTGTAAACAGGTATGATCAGCTACAGGTTGCAGCTTTATGCAGATGTGGACTTTTGCATTCCGATTCTGAAGGAATGAGGTGAAGGGATCTTGGAGGGATGTTCCTTTTTCAGACATTTGTGTTGCAGCTTTATGCAGATGTGGGCTTTTGCATTCTGATTCTGAAGGACTGAGGTGAAGGAATATTGCAGGAATGTGCCTTTTCAGGCATTTTTGTTGCGACAGTTGCAGGTGTTGGCATTATCTTCCGATTCCGAAGAACAGTAGGTGAAGGAGTCATGATGGAATTTGGCTTTCAGAGACATTTGCATACAATTGAGTTGATTGAAGCTGATACTTTTGGAGACCAAAAGTTTTCTTTTCGGGGAGGTTTGATCCAGGAGGATCTCCACCAACAAAGAAGTTTACTTATGCACCATGAAGACACTTTATGATGGGTGACAAAGTAATGAGTAAATTAATTCATTATTTCATTTTAAAAATTATGAAGTGGATAATGTTCTAAGTGAGTGGAAAATGACTCACCAAAATATTCACTTATTATTCCATTTGAGAAATTAGTTTTATGTGAGAATTGACCTCACAACTAATTTGCTATTTCTCATTGAGAGGTTGAGCTTTCTTGGCATGGATAAGATCCTTGAAGTTGGGTTTGCCATTTTGCCTTGAGTAAGTTTTGAAGTCC
This sequence comes from Pinus albicaulis, assembly GCA_034641835.2. Lineage (NCBI taxonomy): Eukaryota > Viridiplantae > Streptophyta > Pinopsida > Pinales > Pinaceae > Pinus > Pinus albicaulis. The sequence continues at coordinate 1,053,766,503 of CM076581.1, forward strand.
TAGAATCATGGAGTTTGTCTTTCCTTAAAATGTCTTGAGATCCTACTATTGTGGATTGGGGAGTTATGGGGAAAAACTATATAAACTCATGATGTGAGCCTTTGAAAGGGGAGGAGAAAGGATAGGAAACTTAGCCTTTGAAAGCCATAGTGCTTGGCTAATGCTCAGCCATAGAACTGGAATGTATGAAAGCTTAATTTGAAGATGAAATATAAAGGATCTGCCTTCCAATTGAAGCAGGTCCGGAGCTGTAACCCCAGTGAGTTGGAGGGGTGAACTCCGTTACCAATTTGGTTGTCTTTCGCTTATGTGTTATGTGCTTCCTGATTATGTTTAATTCATGTTAATATGTGTATGCGAACTAACATGCTCATTTAAACTTGTATAAGCCATAGTTGTTTTAAAAGATCTTAGTACCGTACGCGTGATGGTTGGGTAGTACTCGACCCGTGATCGGATCATTATTAAAGTGGGTTATGGAGCAAATTTAAATCAAAGTTGATTTTTATGAGATATTTTGCAATCCATATAAATCATTGGAGACAACTCATTTGCATAGATTCCCAAAGCAAAGGTCGAATTGCAGGTTAGAAGGGCGAAAGCTCGTTTTCAAAACTGAAGACCGGAGGTGTAAGAGGCGCGCTACTCACAGAGGAGGTGCGCTACTCATATAAAGCGTGCTACACATATAGCCTCCCCAGCCTGTGTAAATTTACAAGCGCACTACGCACTGGGTAAGGGCGCTACGCATATAGTCTCAGAGCCAAATTTTTTACCCTTGCGTCCAGTTTCATGCAAAATGCCTCAATCGGCTTGCAAGTAAGTTCTTCACGATTGTTAAGTGATTTTTGAACATGATTGTGGTGTTTTCAAAGTGGGGAAACAAGTATTTGATGAGGAGAAATGTGTAAACCCTAGGTTCATTGCAAATTCATTTCTTAGGGTTTTGAAAGACATGTTGATGGTCTTGTGAAGGATTTCCAAGCTTGTGTTGTTGATATATATGTTTATACATCTACTGTCAAAGTGTCACGGCCCTCACGCTCTCAGTTTCCCATTTCATCACTGTTGTCATCGCCATTATATTACCACTGTCATTGCTATTGTTTTACTATGGTCATTTTCACATTGTTTCCCATTCTCCATTGATAAAACACAGTCCCATACTCATTTTCTCTTTGAAAAATCTTAGCCAGCATTACAAAGGTTGTACACTACATTACACTTTTTTACTCATTTGTCAAATTCCCTTGTGATCAAAGCAGTGACTGTTTTATGCCAATCCACTTGACAGAGCCATCACCACAGTGGCTTGTTTTCCTATGATATTTTGATACATATGTGACATATTTGGGTTTTGAGCATACATTGAAACTTTTGTCTTCACTACACCTATATCAACATACATATTGCAGACATCTTGTTTTCAAAGCCATGTTAGAGACGGATTCAGTTTATGAGCAGGAGTATGACAGTGATTCCACAGCAGAGGGTAATGTGCCACGGAGGTCTCACAAAAGTGGAAAAGGTGGTAAGCATCTCAGGGAGGAGCCTACTTCTTTGGCTCAATTGCAGGCTTGCCCTCTTGCAATGGATTGTTTTCAGCGTCAGTCATGTTTCCAATACTGTGAGATGATTTCACAAAACCAGCATCATCGTGAACTAGCTCGTCTATTTGTTCTACGTTTACATGATGGCCGTGTAAACCTCTCCGGAGTAGATTTCATTCTGTCACCAGAGACTATTTCTCAGGCCACCGGGATACCAAATATAGGAGAGGAATGGAACAAACGTCAACAGTTAGAGAAATTCCACTATGAGCCATACATCAAACCTGGGTATATGAGGCACCTGAGTAGGGTTTTTCCTTTCAGATTCCTGAAGGATGAGTTTGCACCATTGATGAAGCTCATCATTCGGTATTTCAGTTGCGAGGGCAGATTCTCACGTCTCTATGCGTACCACGTCCGTTTGTTGATGCATTTCACGAGGGTACGTATGATGAACATTCCGTACTTCATGTATTGCAACATAGAGAGGATGATGATTTTTGTACAGAAGAAGACCCCAGCACAGCAGCATAGAAGTATATATCATTACGCGCTGATCAAGATCGTAGTGGTACATCAGTTGACACAGCAGGGCATTACTTGGGAGGATTTCATCTCCTGTGACTTCTTCACAGCGCCACAGCTGCCTCCTGAGGTAATTAATGATGAGAGAGAGCCTTCACATCAACCGGACATCCCTGAGATCTAGCATATCAGTGCTCCATTGTATGTGACATACCAGCGAGGCCACAAGGCCTTATTTGCAGCTACACGATGAGTACTATCTCCACCCGGGGTGGAAGGGGTCTCGTTGACTCCATCAGCAGAGAGAGTATTATCTCCACATGATGTGGAAGGGGTATTTCCTTCTTCTTCAGCATAGGTACAGTTTCAGGACAAGGGCAAGAGGCCCATGCATGATGAGGGCCCTTCAGGAGGCCGGGACACTGATTTCACGTTCATCGATGTTGATGCGAGCTCTCCTAGCTCGAAACTGAAAGAGATCATCCAGAAGAAAAAGGCCGAGAATGACACACTAAAAGATAAATTGTAGAGGGATCAGTGGGTGATAAACTACCTGGAGAAGCGTAACAAACAGCTAGAGGATGAGCACACACTGTCAGAGTTGCGGCGAATCCGTGAGGATCAACAATTGGCCCGGAAGAGACCTGGTGATATGACACCGGCTGATCGAGATTCTTGCCTCATGCATGTTAAAATTCATCTGGATAAATTGTTGGCAAATGCCAATAGAGACAAAGACATGCTTCGTCACATGAAAGGTCATTATTGGGCCCGCATGCATGTCTGCAGAAAACTATAAAAAATGAAAATGCAGAAAGGAGATTGAAGCGATTGCACTAAAGCAATAGCAGAGGCCTGATCCACTCCGGATTTTGGCCGAAGCTTCGTTGGCTGAGCATGATACATGATCGGTCTTAGCTAAATTTGAGCAAATTCGGAGAATTTTCAATCATTTAAATATTTTTGGTCTCAAAACGATTTCTGACCATACGAGTAGCTTGTCCCGATGCGCTAAACATGATTGGGACACTTGTTGAAGGAAAAAATTTATATTTTTTGGGTTTTTTCATGATGATGCATGCTCAGTATGGTAAGAGAATTTCATCAAGTTACGGATGATCAAAGACCCAAAACACCATGAAAACCACCTTTCTCCCACCTTTTTTGCACAGGCAGTAATTCTGGGAGAATGAATTTTCAGAGGGAAAATAGACTCCAAATTGGGAAATTCCACTTAGGTTGGATAGCCAACATCAGGGCTTTCCAACGGCTATCATGAGCTCGAATTTGGATTTTTATATGCATGCGACGGGCAGGCTAAAAAATGTGTTAAGCATGTAGCTTTCTGATAGCTACGCCATACTGCTTTGGTCAATTTTTCACCTTCCAGCTCAGAATTTCGGCCAGTTGAACCAGTTTTGCTTGTGGATGAAATTTTTGAGTTATATTGATGTAAATTTATGGTTGGCATGTAACTTGGACTCACTTTTACCTATTCTAGATGATTCACTCCTAAAAAAGTAAAAATCAAATGTAAGAATCAGTTTCCTTCCTTTTAGAGGCAAGTTGTTTGGGTGCCTATATTCTAGCTCCTTGTTTAGAATTAGTTGGAACTACTCCTAGAAGGAGGAATTCGACCCCTAGAGGTGTGGGAAGGGGTTAGGAGGTCTATATGATGTAATTTTTGAGACATTCTACAGGTTGGACTCTTGGGAAAGATTTTGGCACACTATTGTACATATTTTTCATATTTTGGCTAAGGAAAGATTAGAGGTTTTGAAGCACCTGTTGGGATTCTTTTGGATTTTAGTTCTTGATGGTGTCTTCTCTCAGTTTATTGTAATTTATTTCATGTTTAATGTATGCCATTCCCTTCTTATGCTTCTGAAACTAAATGAATGAGTAAATGAGGTTGAATCCATTGATTTCAGTGCTCTGCCTTTGAATTTGTTTAGTTTTACATGTTTTCGCCTGTTTGAAGAGGATCCATGTTCACCCTTGCCCTCTTCAACTCCTTGTCGTTCTGATCCATCCATATACTCGATCAAAATCATCAAGACTATTGCCTACCTCGCCCCAACTCTAATTCTGCAAAGATCTGGCCTTATCCCCGGACCCAAAATTGTTTTTCCCATTTTTTCAACAAAAAACCCAAAAAATCAAAATCAAACTTTCCTATCTCTTTAATAGCCTAAAATCAGTATTCATTATAAGTCATCTCAGCCCCTTTGAAGACCTTTTTCCGAGATAGACCCGGAGAGAGCCCTCTCCTGTCCTCGTAGGGCTAGCTACAAGGCTGAGCGTGGTTTGATGTAGCCTTGAGTTTACCTTATTTCAGCCTAAGGTAGATTTGAGCGCTAACAGGATCTTCAATGATCTCATGTCTTGTGCGGTGATGTATAAAATCCACATAGATTCAACTGATCTTGTAATTTACTAAAACAAAATATTGACTCTCTCTTCCTACAAATTTCAAAAACTAATTACGACCGCACAATCACATGAACAAGAAAGAGAAAGAATTTCAATATCACAACATAAATATTTATCTAAGGAAAGCCTCAGCTAAAAACCCTATTATTTGTATATTTCATAAATTCAATAATATGAAACAATAAAATGTTATTTCCCTTCCTGATAAACCTTTGCACTTTGTTTACTGTCTCACACTACCAACCTGTGCACAAGCTTCTCTTAGCACACCTTTCTCTCACAAGCTCCATGAACAAACTTGTGCTTCTGATTGCTTGGTCTAACCAACTCGTGCTCACCAAAAAAATGATAAACTTGTGCATTCATTCCCCATTTTAAAGTAAATTTTCTCGAATTAAGGAATGATTTATTTTAGGCCTTCTTCTGGCTGCATGCACCACCTATATAATTCATATGATTATACAACTAATAGTACACTTCCCTTTAACTCCAATCTCAACCGAGTCTTCCTCAGAAGTGAAATGCAACAAATACTTATAGCGAATTATCAGTTATATGATTGATCACTGCATGTGAATTAAATCAGATTTAATTCACTTGACCTATCACTAGCTCTTCTCTCAGTTAGAACTAGTTAAAATTATTTTGCCTCAAATAGTTGAGTTAACTAATTACAACTCACCAATAACTCAACCATAGCTCCTAAAAAGTAGGAGACGCTCTATATGCCTCTAATTTGACCCTCAAATCTAATTGACTAAGCTAACTAAGTTTTCCTGACACAATTAACACTTAAAAACTGTCATGTGATGTGGAATTATGGTTTACTACTAATTTAACTAAGGGAAAATTAAATAAGAAGCCTCATGGGTGTCATTTTCAATATTTCTTGTTTCCATTTTCAAAATTGCCTCTCAATAATAAAGGAGAGTCAACTCTATCCCAATGATGTACCATTGGAATGTTCTGCATGCAACACTTCTCTAGTGTTGTTTTCTACAACAACTTCTGACACTGAAAAAGTATCTAAATTGAATCAGTATGATGCATTTGTCTCCAAAGTCTCTGACTGCTGCTAGCTACTGCATTATTTTTTGAAAACATTGTGTTGTTGTTGAATCTGAATCTGTGCCATCTTCATTGTTTCCAACTTTGATCTCCGCTTCAATATATGACATCTATCACTCTGACATCTGACTGCATCAATCGCCACTGACCCATCTTGCTATTGTGTATTGTGGGCTCCCCATAGGTAGGTACTAATCCATGGTACAATACATCTCAATGGAACCTACCCAAATTTCTTCTCATAGTATTATGAATTCACATTGCCCCACCTCTCACCTGGAGGTATGGCTGCATGTGCTCCCTCTGCCCACTTGGCTCGAAATTTCCCCCTATTGGAGCTCTTTTCTTGAGTGGATTCTTCCACTCGGTCTCCTTTATGCTTCTCTAATTGTGGTTGATCCACAACTATCTAATGTTGCATGTTGAGAGGTAATTCATGCTCCCTATCAACCACCAAGTCTCTAACCTTCTCTTTGCTCCTTAAAGCTTTGCATGCATCTTCGACCTTGAGAGCATATTGGTTCTTGACTTACACACTAAGCTGCTTCACCCATACCATGGCGATGTGTCTAAGGAAAAACCTTTCCTTCGCTAAATATCACATCATCTGGGCACTCCGAAAACTCATATTCGCGTTGTAATTGTCCCATTGTCACAAAAATTTCTGCAAAAAAAAAAAAAAGATTTTAAATTGACGATAACTTCCTCATCCGCACTTTGATTCGACTGATTTTGTTTTTTAATTTGGCTATTTTTTCACGAGTAATCCAGAACTGATATTTTCTTTTTTGAAAAATTTTCACAAAAAAATTCACATATGCTCTGCAAACTCGTCGCCCAAAAAATTCTTGCTCTGATACCATGTAGAAAATCCACATAGGTTCAATTGATCTTGTAATATACTAAAACAAAATACTGAATCTATTCCTACAAATTTTGGAAACCAATTATGATCGCACAATCACATGAACAAGAAAGAGAAAGAATTTTAATCTCACAACACAAATATTTATCTAAGGAAAGCCTTAGCTAAAAACCCCGCTATCTGTATATTGCATAAAGTCAAGAATATGAAACAATACAATGTTATTTCCCTTCTTGAGAAACATATGCACTCCGTTGATTGTCTCACACTACCAACCTGTGCACAAGCTTCTCTTGGCACACCTTTCTCTCACAAGATCCACACACAAACTTGTGCTTCTAATTTCTTCGTCTCACCAAAACAATGATTAAACTTGTGCCTTCATCCCTCCTTTTAAAGGAAATTTTATCTAATTAAGGAATGATTTATTTTAGGCCTTATTCTAATTGCATGCACCACTTGTATAATTTGAATGATTATACAACTGATAGTACACTTCCCTTCAACTCCAATCTCAACTAGGTCTTCCACATAACTGACATGCAACAACTATTCTCAACTGGGTCTTCCACATAACTGACATGCGACAACTATTTATAGCGAATTATTAGTTATCTGATTGATCACTGGATGTGAATTAAAACAGATTTAATTCATTGGACCTATCACTAGCTCATCTCTTAGTTAGAACTAGTCAAACTGATTTTAACTCAAATACTTGAGTTAACTAATTACAACTTACAAATAACTCAACCATGGCTCCTAAAAATTAGGAGACACCCTGCATGCTTCTAGTTTTTCCCTCAACTCGAATTGACTTAGCTAACTAAGCCTTCTCGACTCAGTTAACACTTGAAAGTTGTCATGTGATGTGGAATTACAATTTACTTATAATTTAATTAAGGGAAAATTAAATCAGAAGCCTCATGGGTGCCATTTTCAATAGGTTATCGCAAACTGGTGTCCCTTTGCTTTCTCTAGATCAATCAACTTGCATGCTTAGCTATAGAGATATCTCTCGACATGTTTTTCTCTTCCATATCCTTCTTCATCATATTTCCATGACATGATAGATTACTTGTTCCTATAATTCACTCATGACGAGATGACATCAATCTGAAAACCCCTAGCCTAAGATGATGCATTATGATCCCTAAACTGAGCCTAGAACAAGTGACAGGATGGGAAGGGAGGCCCAGTGATTGTGTAGTTACACATTTCAGGCAGGCAAGGGAATCCTTAAGCCTTGATATTGTGCAGTGCACAGTTCAATCTAGGTTGAGGGACATGACTGTGTAGCTTCCAGAGCCAGTGGGACAAGCTGAAGGAATGGGCACTAGGAAATTTTAATGCGCAGTTCTAGGAGTCAAAGAAGGTCGGGTGACTATGCAGCTGCGCTTTTCAAGGGCTCAATGGATGAGCTTGATTTTTGTGGTTGCAAAGTGTGAAGTTCAAGCTAGGCTAGAGGCCATGAATGCGCAATTCCAGAGGTCAAGGTCATCGCTTGGTCACAAAAATTGCGCAATGGAGCGGTCCTTAGAGGTAAGTACTTTGCATTGTGAAGTGCCAAGAATCAAGGTCACAACTAGAGGACTGAGAATGTATTAGCCTCCTTTGATTGAAGATCAAGGAGAGAATTTTAAACTTCCATCTATTGAATACTTTTTCTCCGGAATTCTTTAATGAACTTCAGCAAGACACCATACTTGACAGAAGAACAAAGACATCGAAAAGAGGAAGTGTCGACTATCTTCGGGTGGGGCTCAAAGGAACAAATCCTTCAAAAGCCAAATGGATTTAAATTGGGAAGGTGAGGTAACTCTACCCTCACATGTTCAAAAACTGAATATGATCTTGTGGGGTCCAAAAGCTTCCAGTGGGGAGGAATGATCAAGTGCTTAAAATTATGCTCAAAAATCAAAGTTCTCAAAATGACACGAAACCTGAATGACTACCTAGTGTTCATCGTTCTGAATCTGGCGCAACTCATTTCGCACGAAATGGACTCTGTATGGATCCATAAACGTATTCTTTCCATTTTCCTAAACATGCATTCTTGGCAAAAAAAATTGCAGCCAGGGAGCCTAATCAGTAGTCCATACTGTTGACGTGGCATGCTGACTGGGCAGGTCAACTAGTTGGTCAACCTATTTCTTCGATGAATGAATGTCTGCCAAGTGGAAATGTTTGTTTGGTGTGTATTGGTGGGTGTTGGTAGGTTTTATTGGCTATTGGGAGGCCAATGAGGAGGAGACACATGGCTCAGCCTGGGGCCACCACGTGTCCCCCTCACAGCATGGTAAAATTATGGTTATGGACTGGAGTGACCGGGCAGAGGTCGAACACGAGACCTCCGCCGAACTAACTTGCACCGTTACCACATCCCCTACGCTTTGTTTCTTACCCATATGCAACTCCACACATATATAAGTTTTGATGTCAACGTGGATTGGGGGAGAGGGGGCCAATCCCCAAAGCATGTGACCAATACCTCGGACCACAGGCAAAGCGCAGGAAGCCTATATCCTAAGCACACCATTAAAATATTAATCTCAACTTAATTAAATTTAATGAGGGTTTGTTAGCACTAATCCAATTTATAGGTGTTATTAAAAAAATTAACTGTCCCACAATTTGCATCGTCGGTGGGTGAAATTGTAGGACAATTTTCCAAATTCCAAGCGGATTTATGGACTGGCCCGGATTTTGTGCAATTTGTGGAGCGAATTGTGGAAAAACTAGGTCAGGTCATAACTCATCTAGTTTTCGACCAAATCAGGAGCAAAAAGAGGCAAAGGTACCATTTTCTAGTTTTCTAGTCTCAATGAAATAGGTTTCAGGAGCATAAAAGCATCGTAAACACATAATTTTCCAAATTTGAGCATAATATAGAGGCCCAAGCCATGGAAGTTAGACCAAGGAGATGTAGCCCAGGAGGGGTGAACTCATTCATCAAATCCCTGTGTTGATGTGTTGTATGGTGATGTACTATAAATTTTATTGTTGTTGTTCACTGTTTTTTTTATGTTAAAATGTTCATAAAAATTACTCATGAGACTAAGTTAACTTGCAAGAGAAATTGAATCCTTAAGCACATGAAAAGCATTTGTTTTAGTCTCTGAAAGAGGAATTAGCACAACATTACTAAAATACCTTAATAAGATCAAGGTTAGGCCAAATCATCTGCAAAAAGGTGACCTCTTAGAACCATTAAAACAATCTCATATATACAATGCGACAACCAACATGCGAAAAGACATAATTTTTCCAAAGGGAGAAAAATACCTCAAGAAAACACATGGAATATTTTTCATTGTTTGCGATGACACGTGACAATGATGACATGATGATGTGGCAGTGATAAGTTTTCCTTCTCGTTTTTTCTTCCTTTGTGTGAGATATGCTATGTTCTTCATATCTACCCTCCAACAGGTTGTAAATCTTATGGAGTATGCTTGTGGTCCCAATATTTGATCTTCTGTTGTAATCCAGCATTCCTTTGTTTTCTTGTCTAATGATCATCGTATCTTCTTAGTCCCTTAGGTGTCTTCTATCATTTCCTCCCTCTCTATCTCCTCCTTCATCATCTTTCCATAGCGTGATATAATTTCTACATCTACAATCCACGCGTGATAAGACCACATTAGTCTGATAAACCCATGGTCTAATATGTTGCATGATAATCCACAGACTAGGCTGGAACCGAACGGTGGGCTAAGAGAGTGGCTTAGTGACTGTGAAATTTCATAGCTCATGTAGTCAGGTTTGTATCTTGAGCTCTAATACTGTGTAATATGTAGCTCAAGCCAGACTGAGGGAAAATTTTGCGCAGTTTCTAAAGGCAAGGGGGGACTCGGCTCAAGCACTAAGGGAATTTTCTGGAATTTGGCGAAGCATGGGATTAGTGAGACTGATGAAAACAATTATATGAATTGAACATGATCACGCACTTAGACATTTGGCGACAATGACAGCATAAGTCATCCAAAATACATGAATACATACTTTCCTTAGTGTGAAACATGTCTGCATGACAATATCAACTCACCACTGCAAATTCGGCCCCTTGAAACAAACCAAAACTACACTTTGCATAATAAGCAGCAATTCCCATGCCAGAAGACGACACTTGCTATATAAAGATAAAAGTGTGAACGACACTGGTGATATGCAAATGACGATGAAAGTAACACATGCCAGAGAAAATATAATATGAAAGTGAATTTAATTAGGTGAAAGCAGTTGAAAGCAACATCTGTAAACATGAAAGTGACACTCGCGAAAACAAAGGTCTACGGGAGCGATAGTTTGCAAAACTCGCTAAAATGAAAAATACAAACACTGTTATAACGTGGGAAATTGTTGTTGTCAATGCGCACTAACTATCGACATGAATTGGACATCACACAAGCACAGTCCTGATGGAACGAACTATGCTTGTCCAAGCTTGCATAGAAGAATGCGCTCATGAACTTATTATGGATTGAGCATGTGAGTGAAAGTGGCTTCAACACTTCCAATTCAAGAGAGAGCTCAAAAAACATCAGCTGACCAAAAAGTGACTATGGAACAACCAATCGCCAAATACACAATAGGATCCCAAATTCAAGTGTATGCAAAAATTTATAGAGTGGTTGTCGTAGCCATAACAAGAGGGTTAGAGTGCTATATTCTTCTCTATATTATTTTGTGTCCTTTAACTAATAGGATCGCATGTGTAATGGCATGTGTGGCTAGGAGCCTTGTTATCATGTGAGAGTACTCCACCTAGCCCTATGTATGTTCGATACACTATTTCCTGCAATATTAATTGATCTTACAAAATTGGGAAATATGTGAGGATGCTTGGTTGCTTCAAATATCCTTCAATATGTGCCATCATGATCAAAAAATCAATCACCAACTATGGAAATCACCTACCTAGCTCTTTACGACATGCACAGAGCTTATACATTAAATAGTATTTCATAGAATGGGATAAATAATTCATGTCATATTTTAGTGTATGGTTGGATATAAGGAGACCCCCTGATCAGGAGCTCAGGACCAAGTGTCGTAAAATGGTCAAAAATGAAAGTGCTCAGAACTGATTTGAACCTGAACGACCGGATAGAGCTCGTCTTCCTGATTCCGGCGCCGCGAACGGTTCGAAAAATGGTCTCCGTATGAAGAAGTTATTCAAGTTTGAAGATTTCTCAATTTTCATTAAAAAATGCCAAATTTGCCTTGTGGAAAATTTTATTAAAAAAAGAATATTCCACAGAATATTCTGGGAATATTCCGCAGAATATTCCGCAGAATATTCTGAGGAATATTCCATTTGGCAGCCAATCAGGAGGCGCCACGTGGCTAGCCCAGAGGCCGCCACGTGGGCCCCGACTTGGCATTGAAATGGCGTGTTAAAAATTATTTCGGGTCGCGGATGGGATTCGAACGTATGACCGCCTGAACAACGACCAACGGACTTTACCGCCAGACCACGTGCAGTTCGTTGTTTTATGTGTCGGGCGGTGTTGTATTTAACGTGTGTGGGAGTTTGGGTGGGGCCCGAAGGGGGCCAGCCCCGAAGGGCCAGCCCCCTTCCCAAATGACCACGCGGCGGAACCAGTCCCCAAGTTCATCGGCGCGCAGTACGGTGGATAAACATTGTTTAACAATTGTTTTATGTTAAATTTATTAAACCGTTAACATTTATTGCAAACGGTTTCAGCATATGAACGCGCCATCACAATAATATTTATTGCCAACAGTTAACTGCGGATATTTTGGCGGCCTCCGCCTATTTTGGCGCCACTCACCAATCTGGCGCCCTTATCTGCAGTCTCTCCACATTTAGTGGAGGTTGTTTAGGTGAAACTGGCAGTTTACTAAATGAGCCATAACTTCTGCTAGGAGAGGCCTTTGAAGACGAATTTTTTTTTTATTTTGGGTGTAGAGAGCATTCTGGAGCTGTTGGAGGGGTCTGCAGAGCCATCAGGGCATTCTATCTGCGAATTTTACAGCGCTTTTGATAGTGACTCCATCAGAGCTAAGGGGAAAGATTGCTGCATTGGGCTACCTTCCTCCAATGGAGGTGAATTTGTAGTCTATTTCTACTGATTTGGATCTTCTGAGTCTTTTTTAGCAGTCTATTTTCTCATTAGAGGAGTTTATACAGATGTAATCTCATTTGCACCATTTAATCAAAAGAGGACTGAGCCTAATTAGAGGCTTTTGGACCAGCGGAGGTAGCCCAAGAGAGGGGTGAACCGCTTAAACAAATATCTGTTGTTCATGTGTGTATTATGGCTGTTTATTTCCAGATTCTGATAGTTTAAACAGTAAAATTTCATGAGCATGTTTTTCTAAAACAAGTTTATACAGGAATTAAAACTTGTTGTTTTAACTTCAAACCTCTTCACACAAATTGCAGAACATATGCTCTTGCTTATTCACACTTAACACAGATCAATGAACACTTTGAATTTAAAAACAAAAGACTTTCATTGATCTTGATATATGTGTTTACATATTATTTACTTAGACAGAGTCTGTAGAGGGCCAGGTAGCCTCTGGAACTCATCCTCTCTTTAGAGGTGACATGTCCAGTGAATGCCCCTACAGTCCATCTCTGTATGGGAAATAGTTTATTCTCACATTATCAAGAGGTCACTTGGAGTCTAGCAGTCAATTTGAAATTAATGAAAATGGATACCTTGCACCCTTAAACAAGTACATTCCATTTTCAGATCAGATGGTATCAGAGGAGGTTGCAAAGTTGGTTTGCTTGACTGACATCACTAGCTTGATTGTGTAGCTTGAAAGGTGTCTTAAGCAGTGTTGAAGATTGACTGCTTTATTATTCTGCAAACTACTTGTTGTTTGAGTTTGCTGAAGCTCTTTTGTTCAATTTTATAATGACAACTTCCATAAGTGAGTTCTCAAAATCGTCCTCCTTCACAAGATTTTTTGATGAAGGCTTGAAGCAAGAATTTTTCATCATGATGAATATGGTGAAAGAAATGTATGAGGATGAAAGAAAGAGCTCTAGACTTCAAGAGCAGTTGAATTCCATGAGGGAAGAGAAGCAGTTGCTTTCTGACCATTTGCAGGAAATGGAAGGCCAACTTCGTATTGCAAACATGAAGCTGGAAAGGATGCATGAGTTGGAGACACAACTCCTTGTTTCCAAAGAAGCCTTAGCCAAGTATCAGCTTGAAGAAGAGGTAAACAATTCTAGTTTGTCTTCAAATTCTTATAAGAATGTTTATGAACTTGGTTCTTTTGAGAAACATACCAAAGGCATAGGGTCCAAGTTGATGTCCAAAGTGGGATATGAAGGAAAAGGACTGGGAAAAAATGCACAGGGTATAGTTGAGCCAATAATGGTTGAGGTAAGGCCTAAGAATTTGGGTCTTGGTTATGGACAATCTTATGGAGAAAGTTCCAAAGCAGCCATGAAGGAAGAAGGTGTGCATCAGCATGCACTTGAACAAGAGAGTGGTGAAAGCTCTAAAACCATTGATGGGATTGATAGTGTTCCAAAGGGAGCTTCTTCTTCTTTTGATTCACCTCTTCATGAAGATAATGAAGGTGAAAGAGAAAGGTATAAATCTGATTTCAATCATATTTCCTTTGATCATGTAAAGCATGAAAAATTTCCACACAAGCATGGGAAAAGAATTGCATGTTCTTTTTGTGGTTTGTTTAACCATAGTGTTTCTAGATGTTGGAAAAGAATGGCAACATACAGGAAACTTTTGAAGGAAAGGAGGCAAGAAGCCAAATTTCCAATGAACAATGCAAATCATGCGGTCAAGAAGATGAACATGTGTTGCACTTATTGCCATAAGCAAGGACATACTGTTGAAAGGTGTTGGACTTTGAATCCAACAATGCTTCCACAAAAGTTGAAGAAGTGGGAGAAAGAGTATGGCAAGAATGGGAAGGAATTTTCCATCATTGATATGTGTCAGGATGATACACATGTTGATATCGATGTGCAGTTAAAGGAATCGCCTTTGAAATGGATTGGTAAGAAATGGTTAGAATTCTTATCCAATTAAAAGTTGCATGTCTTTTGAATGAATGCATTTTCTTTGTTAAGGGAATGCAAGTTGCAGGATGGAAAAGCTGAGTATGAGACTCACTCTATCTTAGCGAAAGTTATATTCATTTCAGCTTTGAAAGTACATGTACATGTGATTGAGGATCTTGTACTTATGATTGTACTTAAGAGAAAGTTGAAGGATAAACTGCATGCATGAGAATGAGATGCATGAGCACAGGGATCATGATGATTTCCTTGTATTTTAAACATGTGTGTGTGATTAACTTGAAGGGTTGATTACTTTGTTTTTAAACATGCATGTAATGTTATATTGACTTGGAAAAAGTTAATTTGTTCTCCAAGATTGTAAAGAGGAGAAATGATGAAGTGTTTCATCTTTGTAAAAGCCTTTTCATTTGGGAGGCAGTTCTTTTTCTGGAATGGAGGTGCCTTGGATGGGCATCGTGACAGTTGGCAAGTCCACATATTCAGGGGAATATTTCAGCTCACATATCAGCAAGTTTCATTGCTGGTTCCTGCAATTTCAGATTTGTCTGGCGAAAGAACTTGGTCGGGATTCGACAAGTACTTGGCGTATGCAGCAAAAAATCGCCATGATGACATTTAGCAAGGCAGGACATTTTTGGGCATTAGTATGCTCTTTTGGCTGACTGGAAGAGGATATTTCTGTTCCTCAAGTGCTGTACAGTTCAGTGCAGAGATTCAGTAAGCTTTTGGGGACCAAAAGCCTTCTCATTTGGGAGGTGTGATCAGGAGCTCAGGACCAAGTGTCGTAAAATGGTCAAAAATGAAAGTGCTCAGAACTGATTTGAACCTGAACGACCGGATAGAGCTCGTCTTCCTGATTCCGGCGCCGTGAACAGTTCGAAAAATGGTCTCCGTATGAAGAAGTTATTCAAGTTTGAAGATTTCTCAATTTTCATTAAAAAATGCCAAATTTGCCTTGTGGAAAATTTTATTAAAAAAAGAATATTCCACAGAATATTCTGGGAATATTTCGTGGAATATTCCGCAGAATATTCTGAGGAATATTCCATTTGGCAGCCAATCAGGAGGCGCCACATGGCTAGCCCGGAGGCCGCCACGTGGGCCCCGACTTAGCGTTGAAATGGCGTGTTAAAAATTATTTCGGGTCGCGGATGGGATTCGAACGTATGACCGCCTGAACAACAACCAACGGACTTTACCGCCAGACCACGTGCAGTTCATTGTTTTATGTGTCAGGCGGTGTTGTATTTAATGTGTGTGGGAGTTTGGGCGGGGCCCGAAGGGGGCCAGCCCCGAAGGGCCAGCCCCCTTCCCAAATGACCACGCGGAGGAACCAGTCCCCAAGTTCATCGGCGCGCAGTACGGCGGATAAACATTGTTTAACAATTGTTTTATGTTATATTTATTAAACCGTTAACATTTATTGCAAACGGTTTCAGCATATGAACGCGCCATCACAATAATATTTATTGCCAACAGTTAACTGCGGATATTTTGGCGGCCTCCGCCTATTTTGGCGCCACTCACCAATCTGGCGCCCTTATCTGCAGTCTCTCCACATTTAGTGGAGGTTGTTTAGGTGAAACTGGCAGTTTACTAAATGAGCCATAACTTCTGCTAGGAGAGGCCTTTGAAGACGAATTTTTTTTTTATTTTGGGTGTAGAGAGCATTTTGGAGCTGTTGGAGGGGTCTGCAGAGCCATCAGGGCATTCTATCTGCGAATTTTACAGCGCTTTTGACAGTGACTCCATCAAAGCTAAGGGGAAAGATTGCTGCATTGGGCTACCTTCCTCCAATGGAGGTGAATTTGTAGTCTATTTCTACTGATTTGGATATTCTGAGTCTGTTTTAGCAGTCTATTTTCTCATTAGAGGAGTTTATACAGATGTAATCTCATTTGCACCATTTAATCAAAAGAGGACTAAGCCTAATTAGAGGCTTTTGGACCAGCGGAGGTAGCCCAAGAGAGGGGTGAACCGCTTAAACAAATATCTATTGTTCATGTGTGTGTTTTGGCTGTTTATTTCCAGATTCTAATAGTTTAAACAGTAAAATTTCATGAGCATGTTTTTCTAAAACAAGTTTATACAGGAAGCAAAACTTGTTGTTTTAACTTCAAACCTCTTCACACAAATTGCAGAACATATGCTCTTGCTTATTCACACTTAAAACAGATCAATGAACACTTTGAATTGAAAAACAAAAGACTTTTATTGATTTTTTTATTTGTGTTTATATCTTATTTCCTTAGACAGAGTCTGTAGAGGGCCAGGTAGCCTCTGGAACTCATCCTCTCTTTAGAGGTGACATGTCCAGTGAATGCCCCTACAGTCCATCTCTGTATGGGAAATAGTTTATTCTCACATTATCAAGAGGTCACTTGGAGTCTAGCAGTCAATTTGAAATTAATGAAAATGGATACCTTGCACCCTTAAACAAGTACATTCCATTTTCAGATCACCCCCATAGGACCTTGCAACATATGTGAACTAGCTCTTCTTGAACAATCCATTTCCAACCCACTATCGAGAATTCCTACTTTACATAGATGATATCAAAAAGGTAGGAGGCCATGAAGAACTAAGGATGTTGGATTTCTCTTGGATTCTATGCTTGCATTATGTTGTATTTTACGGGGACTGAGAGAATATCAACCTAGTTTAAAATGCTTCCTTAAAATGTTGAAAATAACATCAATGGAACCCATCCTTAATATAAATTATCTACATTGGATCAACCATATAGGTTGCATAACATGGAAACCACTAGCCTCCTTATTGTTGTTGTCACCTCCTTGTTCCTCATCAAACTTTGTACTTGCCTCATTGTCTTCTTCATCTCCATTGTCATTATCTTCACTTGATGCATCCAGAGAAGAGGAAAGAGGTAGGTTTCCTTATGGAGAAGGCATAGGTGGAAGTGATGGAGGAGTGGAGGTACGTGAGTATGAAGTGGAGGGGAAATTTTTCTGAATGAACGCTTGGGGATTTGCAAATACATCATGTGAGATAAAAATTTCCCAAGGGATTCCCTGTTGTTCTAGCCGGTACAAAACAATCATCTTAACCAAGGAGTGGTGAAAAAGGCTTTGCATTTGATGGGCATAACTCCTTTTCTTGACTACTGAAGCCAGCTTGTCAATGCTCCGGTAGAGATAGTAGGGTAGGTTTAACAACTTAACCCTAGTGAAGTGCATTAGCAGCCATATGTGATATGAATAAACCCTGGAGTACCTCCCCTCACAATTGAAGTACTCGATAATCTGCCTCATCAATAGGGCATATCTTTCTAGCAGGTGGGAGAAGGGGAAAACAGCCTTGTAGCCTTGTTGACAACTAGGTTTGAGGAAGGGCTCATAGTAGCTTAAGTCCAATTTCTTCTGCTTAAGCCATCTCTCACCAATATCTGGTATTCATGTGGCTTTAGAAATGGATTCAGGTGATAATTCAAATTTTACTCCTGCTAGGTTGACCTGATGGTTTTGTAAGTTGAGAATAAACAAACTAGTCAATTCTGAGTGGTTTTGGACCTGTTTAACCTTCTCACAGAACTGATAGCATCCAACATCTTGAAAACATGCAAAGATCATGGGAGAAGAGGTGATTTGAATGGTATCTAAAGGTTCAAATCTGTTAGCCCTTACTCCCTTGTGTTTTGGCTTGATAGGCCTTTGGCCTTCATCACTGTTGGTACTAATCTCTTCCTCAGACATGGTGACTGATCTAGAACAAAATGGTTTTTTTTTCTTGGTGAGAGCCTTTAGGTCTAGGGAGGAAAAATGAGTGATGTGAGGGCATTTTTTAGCAAATGAGGGAAAAATGAAGTAATCAAGGAATGCTTTCAGAGTTTAGGAGGAGGCTTAGCTTGCATTGAGTCCCTTTATGCTCATGATCTCTCAACATGGTAATTCTTGCCCTAGAAGGTCAAATGTTTGATTGGCATGAAGATTAGGGCTTTGGCCAAGTTTAGGTTTTTCAATTTCTCCTTTGATTATGCATGTAAAAAGATCAATTTGGAGGGCGAGAAGAGGGACCACCAACCTTTTCAAACTTTGTGCAGGGGCTTGGAGGCCAAAAAATTTGATTTTGGCAAGTTTTTTAGAAAATTTGACTAAGTCTGCTATGTGTGTAGTGCCACCCGACAGGCCATTCTTGTCAAGTCTTCCTGTGCGTAGCGCCAGGTTGGTTCGAGCCTTTGACTGGCCTGTGCACAGCGCCGGGTCGGGCGTGGGTCGGTCTGTGCGCACCGCCGAGAGTTTTCGGGTGAATCACGCCGAACCTGGGCCTGTGTGCAGTGCCTTGGCCAATGCGTAGCGCCAGCTCTCCGGTGCGTAGCGCAGTGTATTTTAACACTGCAGCTGCCTCCTTTGTGCGTAGCATTGATGGCTCTGTGCGTAGCGCCTGAAACTTTTAACAGTTTTGGAGAAAAACCTTTAAAATTTTCTTTCAACGGCTCTACTTCTCCTTCAAAGACACCACTGAGTTGGGGGCGGAGGTAAAGAAAACTATTATACTCCTTTTTGAAAAATATTTCATGAGCTAACCCACTTTCTAAAGTTTTATTTCATTCTCATTTTTTCACTGTCTTTTGGGCCATTTGTCTTGTAGGTGGCAGAGTTCTAAAAACATGGCCTCTTGCCTTGTTAGAGCATTGTTTATGTCTCCCCTATAAATTGAAAAACTCTTCAAACAAGCTCAAACTGTGCCCTTGACCCAGATTTTGGAAAAATTAACCAATCCTTGAAAAGAAAAAGATCTTTTGGAAAAGTTTTGAGGAAAAAGGCAGACAGTGAAATTAGTGTTCTCTGAAGGCATTTCTTCACTTTTTCCTTTTCATGAACTTCAAAACTTGTAAACAGTAAGCTTGTGACCATTTTGACATTTTCACCTTGGAGTTTTCAACCCTGCATCCTTTATGCCTTTGATTTCTTGGTGGATAGACTGAAAGAAGAATTTTTCCCTTCCTCTAACTGTTATTCTGTCATGTTTTTTCACTGTGAATCAGTGGAGACCTTGGTGTGGAAACCCTAGTAGTTGGAATCAACAGCACTTTGGTCTTTTAGATGTGTCATCATTATGAGAAACATTAGGTTTTCTTGTCTTCATCAATCTTCCTATAGGTAACCATTTTGACAGTCCTGTAGAAGTGTCATTCATGGCTAATCTATCTCTTGCATAATATACCTTTGATAAGGAAACCATTTTTGGAAGCTTCTCTGCTTTTCAGACCAATTACATGTTTGTTCCTTTGATCATTTTGCCATTGATATATCTTTGCTGGGAAAGGTTAGCAGTTTAAACCATTTTGTGTCTTCTCTGGCCACTTCTGTTTTTACAGGTGCCTACACAAATTTTGCGTCTGATCACTGTCCCTTTGGAATTTGACACTTTTTTTCTTCAACAGTGAGCCTATGCTTATCATAATTACCTTCTAGGGAAATTTTAACTCATGGTTGCTTTCCTTTTGATCCTTTTTGAGGGGCCTTTGTACTGATACCCTTTGAATGCCATTTGTTGTTATGAAGGAGGCTTTATCATCATCATTTGACCTTTTTGGCATTCTTCCCAAACTCCTAGGTTTTAGGGTTGTTAGAAAAAAGTAAATAGTGTTGTCTTCTAAGTTCTCTAAAACCCTTCAAAACTCATTTATCATTTCTAAAGAATCTTCAAGGTGCACTTGATGGTGTGGAGGTGCTCTTATGTCCTTGTAGACCTAGTACTGATTCCTTGTTTGGCCAAAGCAGTCACAAACCCTGATTCTCTTCAAACATAGGCCTTGTTGCCTTCTTTTGCTGTGGATGGTCTTCTTGTGATGATTTCACCCTATTACCTTGCCTCTTGCTGGGCTAATGGCCATTTGATCTTTTGCAGAAATGTGAGAAAAGGGCAACTGTCCCCTTGCAATATTTGTGCACTAGGTCAAGGAGGGCCCTTTTTGAATAACCTTTTCATGAGTTTTGGACAAAATCACTTGTCCATTTCTTCTTTGAAGGCAATTTATTCATAAAGGAAAAATATATTTTTTAGGATACCAAATCCACCCTATGACTTGTGAAACCCTAGGTGACCTAGTGGAAGGTTCCTTGGACTTGGCTTTTGGACTGAAACTTAGAATTTGGGGTCATCAAGTGTAAGATAGATTTTATGATAAACTGATGTATTGAAGATCCAAAAATCCAATGTACTTGATTTATCTAAAGAGCCTACAGAGATAGTTTGAGACCATCAATGCTTGGGGTATTTTGGGTAGACACAACAAAGATGTTTGATTGGTGGCCTTAGGTAGCAGTGGGGGTTTTGGCAAAACAAAAACAAAGGATTTGGGCCAAAGGTGACAAATATGGACAAAGGAGTGACATGAGCCCCTAATGGGTTTTTTTGGACTAGTGAGCAGAGATTGACCTGATGAAATGATAAAATAGTGAAAAACTATCTTTAAGGATGATGAAGGCAGTGAGATTTCTAGAACTCATAATGTTCATGAACTTTGTTTCTAGAAATATAGGAAAATCATTTAGTCATCTATGAAGGCAAAAATTACTGATGACTAATAGTGGCTCCACTTGGGGAGGGCAGCTCCTTTTCAGGAGGTGTCCAGAACTTCAGATTTCTGGCTTTATGGAGACCAGTGCCTCATCCATTGGGCAGATTTTTACCTCTTTTCACTAGCTGATGCTTGCTTGAAGCTATAATCTCAATAATCTGAAAGACATGATTAGCTCAACTTCATCTCTACCTACCTAACCTACTTGCCTAACATTTTTTCTTCTTTGGGTGCATTTGGACTAGCCAACCCTTGACATCTTTTCTTTTGAAAGCAAAACAAACTATCTACTTTTATCTTATTTCTTCCTGGAGTTTAGATTCTATTGATGAACTCCTTTGATTCTCTACCTAGACTATTCAACTGTCAAGGTTAAACTATTTGACATGATTTATTCACTAAGCTATAAACATGAAATTGAAAACATGGTTAAATCAGGATTAGACAATCTGACTTACCATGAGCATTGTGGCATAAGAACAAGCTACACACAAATGTTATTTTTGTACAGCATAAGACTAGAAAAATCAGGGCTAGGATACATTGTTTGCTATTCATCCCTATTTTTCTCCTTGGTTCTGTTTTAAGCATGTGGAACCAGTATCTTTCTTCCCTAATCTATCTTTTGACAAGTCAAGCTTGAAAATTTTGACCAACTATCTTTCACTAACTTATCAACAATAAATTTAAAACATGTTTCAGCGATGATTAGGCTAGATGGCTGAAACAAGACTTCTTTATGCACTAGTAGTGGTATTTAGGCTTACACACTTTCAATGGTTCTATTTTTTGGGTATGGGGCTTTACCTCTTTTCAAAGCTGCCCTCTTTTCTATTTTTTTTTTATGTTTTTGTGTTGTTTCTCTTTATATCTTTTCATCAAACAGTGGTATGTACAATGAATGAGAAATTCCAACTAAGACTCTAAATGGCCATGGTATTTTATTACCCTGTCATCCACGGGATCATCCACCAATCCTTTTTCATTCAGCTCTTGTAGATAAGGAACATGCCTATATATTTTTGAGGGCATGGTACAAGATTTCTGCCAAAAATTTTCAAACATGCCAAGTTCTCCTTTATATTTCTTCTTTGAGTTTTGTTTCCAAACCTTGTTTCTGTGAAATAAACTGTCTAGGTGAAGAAGGCATTCTTTATTAGCTCCCAAACCAATGACAATGTCATCAATGTATATCATAGTGAAAAATTTGGTAGCAGGTGCCATGGCCTCTTGGAAGGTGTCTTCAGCATTCCTTATTCCAAGAAAAATTTGGTCAAGCATGTATTCATTCCAAGGAACTTTAAAAATATCTTTGTGTTGATTGATTTGAAGTGGTATCATCTCATGAAAACCTGAAACACTACCAATCAATGTCACCTTGTGAGAAATTCCTATTTTTGGAATAGGATGATTTATCTTGGGAAAAGGGTATTTGGACTCCATGGAGGCTTTGCCTAAGTGTCTAAAGCCCATACATAGTCTGCATCCTTTGGCTTTCTTTGTTAGTGATATAATTTTCCCAAAGGTTTCATAGTTCTTCTTGGAAAAAGGCCTCTTTTGAACAATGTCTATGTCATCAGGCTTTGAGCTTTTACTCATATACACAAGAGCATCTTGAAACTTTTTGCATAACCTTATGTATTTCAATTTTGTATGTAATGACAAGGCTTTGGATAACTTAATCACCTTGGGTCTTCTTAGGGTGTATCCCTCTATATCAGTTTCAACAGACATCCCTTTAGGATTGATGGAAACATCAGTGAGAGTCAAAAACTTTTCTGGAGGAACAAGACTCTCTAATAATGAGGTGTCTAGATAAGGTAAAAACATAAGACTCCTTTGATTCAGATCACCCAGGATTTTTGTTTTGTGAGGGAATCTTATCATTTTGGGATAGGTAAAATGGAAGGGTTGTGTTTCTGAGATTTTTCCTCCCTTTGAGCAACCTGATTCATATTTCAAACTGACCATTGGTTTTGAGGTTTCATTTTTAGTTTGTAGAAAGTCAAGTTTGATTTTGTGATCATGTGTTTGTTCAAGGTTGCTATAGTTCTGAATACTGAGTTCTTCATGTAAAGACTGGTTTGGTTGTTGTAGTGTGTCTTGATGTGTTTCAACTTCATATACCTTCTCATCAATATCTTCCTCATTTTATAATATGAAAGAATCAAGATCTGAGTGAATAGAATAAAGAGGAGTATTCTCTGGCATGTCCTGACTGCTAACCATATACTTCATATGTGACTCTCGGTATAATCTCCTTGTCTGATTGAAAACAGGGATGGTAGCATGTAATATCCCCAAAGGGAAATAACCAGTAATACACAGAAATATGCCAGACAGATATGTAAAACAAAATGCGGGAACCAGATAATGGATCAAGTACTCATAGAATGCCAGAAAACCAAGCCATTTTATTAATCTGAGAATACATATAGAGGAGTACAAGATAATCAGGATGAGTGCACCTATCCTTGCCCTAGGCAAGTGGAGACCCTCTCAGATCTGATAATGGCTGCAAACAAGGACAGCGTCCTAGCTGGCTGAAGAACTGTTATGAAGAGCTGCTGCTGGAATGTAATGGAACTATGCACTGAAGACTAGAAGATGGCTGATCTCAATCCTCCAAACCCTCACCAATAAAAACGCTGTCTCTGCTAGTGACAGCGCAGAAGACAGATGAGATACTGGCCACAAAACCTCCAGATGGAAAGATCAGCTCCTCAAGGCTGGAAACACTGAAAAACGCTGCCAAATCTCACACACCAGACTCTGCTCATCAGATCGACGTCCTTCCTGACTGGATCTGCGTTCTATCTCCCCCAGATCTGCTAGATCTGAATCCTCTTTTCCAGATCTGTTTCCTATCACTCCAGATCTGCGTCCTCTAAGGCCAGATCTGCTGCTATCTCTCCAGATCTAGGCTGGATCTGCCAATATCTCCTCAGATCTGTATCCTCCAAGGCTGGATCTGATGCTATCTCTTCAGATCTGCACTCTCCAAGGCTGGATCTCTCCAGATCTGCGTCCTCCAAGAAATTCAGAAAACGATCTTTATCTCTCGGTCTGCACTCTCGAGTTGGATCGCGATATCTCCTCGGATCTCGTCCTCCCAAGGCGGATCTACAGTTGGCTCTCTCGGATGCGTCCTCCAAGACTGGTTCTGCCAATGCCTCCCCAGATCTGCGTCCTCTCTGCCTTGGCCAACTGGATCTGCGTCCTTTCCCTCTCTAGACCAACGTCCTATCTCCTGGATCTGCGCAGTCTCAAGAAGGGCTTCCTTCTCTCCAAATCTCCACCAGGAAACTGCTGCTGACTACCACTGAAACTGAAGGATGTTATTCAGAAAATTACCTTACTAGGGCAGGCACTCGAAGTCCCCCGAAGCTAAGGGTGATACAGAAGATAACCTTACCAGGGCAGGCACTCGAAGTCCCCCGAGGCTAAGGGTGAAATCTCCGACCGGAGACACTCGGTTGCACTAAACAGTGCTGCAGACCGACTAAACAACCGGCGTGCTGAAGCAGACAGAAGTCTAGCTCTCAATATCAATATCAAATCAAGCATGTCCAAATGAGGTGAGAACCCCACCTTTTATAATGCTAAACTCCCTCCAAAACTTACCTGCGTCCTTACTCTCCTTGGCCTGCGCAGTTAACCTTGGGTCAGCCTGATGCCTCCCCATCATACTCATGTGGACCCCAAGGCCCCCTCTCTAAGTTATAACGTCAATCAACTAGGAAAAGAACACTTTATTTATAAAGTGAGGTGACCCCTCTTATTTCTCACTTTATTTATTATTTCTAGCTAAAGCGGTAAAATAAAGCAAAAATGAAATATTCCAATTAGCAAGGCTAATTGGGAATATTACAGTCTCCCCCGGTAAAACGTTGCTTGTCCTCAAGCAACTGAAGTGATGGATGCTGTAAAGTCTGCTCGCTCTCCCAAGTGGCATCCTCATCCGGCAAAAATTGCTTGTTCTCAAGCAATGCTTGAACAAGCCTACTCTCCAGCCGATGCTTCCCACCGATACTGCAAAATGTGCCTGGGTCCCACTGAAACCTCTCTGTCTCCTGCATCACCCTGATACGAAGGGATATCTCAATGCCAGGATCCCAAACTGACCTCTCACGGTACCAGCCAACCAATGGTCCTCCCGGATCCCATCGCCACTGTGGCCAATAATCGCACAAGTCCCACGGCTCGGACTGTGCACTGCCTCTGGCTATGACTGACAAAGACCATGGCCCCTGCTGCTCTGCATCTATGACTGTGTAAGCTGGCCCATCAACTGCGTACCAACTCATCACCTCTCTCCAATCAACTGCAAGGGTAGAACTGAAGAATCTCCATTCGAGGCATGGAATCTGGAATGTAATGAGGAACATCTCTCTCATGTGGATCCTCCATCCCCAAGCAATCATCCAAACAAAATGAGCCACCTCCCAACAAGGCAACTCCTGAAAATCTCCTTCCACCTCAGGCTCAGGTAATGAAGGTGGGATGAGAATCTGACCTTGGCAAGCATCATAGCTTACCCCATGCTGTCCTTCTCTCCACTTATGATAAGTGTAGAGATCCTGGGCTGCACAATCATTGCCCTCCAGTGGCAAAGTGAAGAAAAATCCTCCAATGAAGGTTCCTCCAAGAATGAAGAACAAGCTGGCCCAAAACAATCCATCCATGAAGAATAGGACATGGTCATCATGGATCATCCTAATGAGATGTTTGCTGAAGGTTTTACATGAGGATACATAATGCAAGCAAGCCCTCACAAGGATACAGCGCAGTCTCATCCACTGCAACGTCAGAAAATCACATGGCAAGTAATGTACAAGATCCATCACATCTACTAATGGATAGTAAATGGCTGAATATGACAACAACATAAGATCAAACACTTGTCCATGGCTGTACAATGGATGAATATCAATCTCATGGCCCACCTCAAAAGAGAACACATATGTAGTAGTGGCGGCCATGCCTCCTCCCATGCTCCCATTAGAACATGTAGTGCAGAGAATGTGAGAATTCTTCCCACTCAAAGACACATCCAACTCGTGTGTCTCCCTCATAATCAAGCCTCCCATACAAATCTGATCTATATCAGCAAATGGAGACAAGATCAGCAGAAAAATGAAGGAAACGCTGAAGGTTACATGTGATGAAAAGAGGTACCAACAGCTTCCCCAACAAGTACAGCGCAGTTTTACAAGTTGCTGCTTGATGAAAGTACAGGGCAAAATGTTTCTTGTTACATATTTAATCATGCATGTCTTTATATGATATATGCTATAGTGCAGCAAATGAACATACATGTAGTGATAAAACATTTGCCCAAGGCCACAAAAGAGATGGCTGCCTCCATCATGTAGATTGGCCCAATAAAACTCATGGGGCAATGTGACAAGCTTGCCCTCTTGTGAAGCAATGCACTGCATAGGAATGGCAAGAGTGTGCAAATCAATGAATGTATAGACAAAACCCTCACCATACGCTGGAAGTAAGATGGTACATGGATCCATAAATGAGTTCTCCATAGTGTTTTTGCATGCTATGAAGAAGAATGAACCATGTGCTGCAAGAAGATAATCCTCCTCATGCTTGGAAACCCAAGTCAAGAAGAATATGCCATAGATGTCTATATCATCATTACCTCCTCTTTGTGCAACAAATATGAAGTGATCCTGGGACCTATGGGTTATAGATCCACCATATCTCTGCTGCGCACACTTCATCCATAATGTTATGCTCCAAGGTGACAACGCTGTGAGCTCATGCAAATAAGCTCCTATCAATACAAGACTCTGTTCTTTGACATGCTCCTTGTCAAAGAATCCTCTAATAATGCTACAACAAATGTGGAATACTCCCCAAGATGGAAGTGCTTCCCCATCATCATCAAAGATCAAGGAGATAGTGCCATCTCCTCTTCCTGCAACATTATACAAAGTGTGAGAGCAAATCTGCCCTTGCTCTCCCAAGCAAAGCAACAAGAAATTGTGTTGCCTCCCCATACCTCCATCATACCAATCATGTGATGAAGACACAATGAATGATATGAGTATCATATCAACACCATGCATCCATACTCTATGCTGCTCAATGATGCAAGTATCCATCCATCTTTTCCCCATCATCCTACTCTTAGGAAGAGTGTTTTCCAAGTGATGGCCAAACTCTTCCAAGAGTAACCAGCGCAGCCAAGCCTCCTGCTGCCCGGTATCATAGATCTGCAAGTAGGCTCCTAGCTCCTTGCTCATCAACCCCATCCACTCAATCACTTGTGGATGCCTCCTTCTTCTCCACATCTTGGTACTCCTCCAACGAGGGTTACCATCCTCCAAAATCAAATTTCTGAATTTGCACTTCGTAGGGTTTTGAAATGTAAACTTCTCAAGGATCAATGAGACCCTATCAAGAATCAAATAGGTGGTAGGCAAAAACCTCCCATCATGATGTGTATGGCTCAAGGGATGTCCAACACAAGCATGAGAGATGTTATCCATCCGAAGATGTCCTCCATCTTCTATCTGTTCTTGTGAGAAGGGAACCAAATCATTGTGTTCCACAGTGTGTCGAAGTGCATCTATAGTGAGATCTATCCTTGAGAACTTCCTCTCATCCATAGTCTTCCAAAACCAATGAGGTCTTGGATCTGAAAGTAGAATTTTCTCTTTGAGCTGAGAGGAGCTCATTGAGAAAGTGTCATCTTGAAGGGTAGAAAGATTTCTTAATCCAAGATGTCTACCGTCAATCTTCAAGGCTTCAAACCCCAACCTCCAATGTGATGTACAGTCCAACAATGGCTCATGAGAATGATGGTTTGATTCCTCCTCGAGTGTTTCCACATTGCACAGCACAGTGCAACCAGGCTGCTCTACAGTAGCAATGATATTTGACCCTTGGTCTACAAGAGTCCTGTCCTCAAAAGTGTTGGCTGCCCCAACTGTCAATGCATGTGGTTGCTCCTCCATGAGTGTGACAACGTTATCACAAGCCTCCTCACGAGGTGATGTGATCTCTTCTTGATGAGAATCGGAAGCGCATGGTACTTCTTCTTCTTTCTCTTCAATCTTCCTGACTTCCTCTATGGTGGATGAGTTTCCCCTGAATCCGGAAAGGGATGAGAATGAAATCTTCCTTTTCACCATTCCAGTCTTTTTGGGCTTTGACTCACAGGGATTAGTGGGTCCCTCATGCATGGGAAAAGGTGACCTCCCAGTGGTCTGCTGCAACTTTGAACTCTGCGTGCTAGAAAATCCACTGTTACCACTGTACCTTATTACTCCATCCAGTCTGAGCTCAACGTAACTTTCGAAAGGACAAACTGTTTTGAAGTTTTCCCCCATGGACTGCCATTCTGCAAAAACGGCTGCCCATCGAGCTGGACTCAACTCTCTCAGTGCTATCGACCCCTTGTCCTCTACCAGGAAGGTAGGCATGGTAGGACGTGTGGGTGCTGGATTATCCCTCTGTGCACCTCTCCGCACTCCTGTCCCTGTGTCTTCTGGCAAGAATGTGGGCATAGTGGATCTCACGGGTACCTGAGTCGTCACAATGGGAATAGCATCGTGCACTGGTACGTGGCGAGACATACCAGATCTCTCACCGACCTGAAGAACTCTAGGGAGTTCTCTCTGCCTGATCTCCATGGCCAAGAGCCTCTGTGACGTCTCCTGCATGTGACAGATGACCGCCTCTTTAAACCTCACATCATCACCTGCCATCAGCTCTTTCTGCTATGTGTCTACAGGCTCCTCAGAAACTGCACGGCTGCTGCAAAACCATACTGCTGCTTAATTTTGACATCCAATTTACCCGCTGAAAACTACTCAGAAAATTCCAAGAATTTGGGAAGGTCATCCTTGTCCAAAACCCAGAAAAACCCAGAAAACGTTTCTTCTAATTCCAAACTTCAAAATTTGACCCTTTATATTTTGGCCCTTTTTCCAACTGCGTTTTTGGTATTGCAACTGCTAGTGCTCAAAAATTCTCTGTACGATCTCTTTCCCGATGTCATAGACCACAGGCTGAGCCAGAATTATGCTCTGATACCACTGTAATATCCCCAAAGGGAAATAACCAGTAATACACAGAAATATGCCAGACAGATATGTAAAACAAAATGCGGGAACCAGATAATGGATCAAGTACTCATAGAATGCCAGAAAACCAAGCCATTTTATTAATCTGAGAATACATATAGAGGAGTACAAGATAATCAGGATGAGTGCACCTATCCTTGCCCTAGGCAAGTGGAGACCCTCTCAGAACAAATAATGGCTGCAAACAAGGACAGCGTCCTAGCTGGCTGAAGATCTGCTATGAAGAGCTGCTGCTGGAATGCAATGGAACTATGACTGAAGACTAGAAGATGGCTGATCTCAATCCTCCAAACCCTCACCAATAAAAACGCTGTCTCTGCTAGTGACAGCGCAGAAGACAGATGAAATACTGGCCACAAAACCTCCAGATGAGATGATCAGCTCCTCAAGGCTGGAAACACTGAAAAACGCTGCCAAACCTCACACACCAGACTCTGCTCATCAGATCAGCGTCCTCCCTGACTGGATCTGCGTTCTATCTCTCCCAGATCTGCTGGATCTGAATCCTCTTTTCCAGATCTGTGCCCTATCTCTCCATATCTGCACTCTCCAAGGCTGGATCTGCTGCTATCTCTCCAGATCTAGGCTGGATCTGCCAATATCTCCTCAGATCTGCGTCCTCCAAGGCTGGATCTGATGCTATCTCTCCAGATCTAGGCTGGATCTGCCAACATCTCCTCAGATCTGCGTCCTCCAAGGCTGGATCTGATGCTATCTCTCCAGATCTGCACTCTCCAAGGCTGGATCTGCCAATATCTCCTCAGATCTACGTCCTCCCAAGGCTGGATCTACAGCTGTCTCTCCAGATCTGCGTCCTCCAAGACTGGATCTGCCAATACCTCCTCAGATCTGCGTCCTCTCTGCTTGGCCAACTGGATCTGCGTCCTTCCCTTCTCTAGATCAGCGTCCTATCTTCTGGATCTGCGCAGTCTCAAGAAGGGCTTCCTTCTCTCCAAATCTCCACCCGAAACTGCTGCTGACTACCACTGAAACTGAAGGATGTTACTCAGAAAATAACCTTACTAGGGCAGGCACTCGAAGTCCCCCGAAGCTAAGGGTGATACAGAAAATAACCTTACCAGGGCAGGCACTCGAAGTCCCCCGAGGATAAGGGTGAGATCTCCACACGGAGACACTCGGTTGCACTAAACAGTGCTGCAGACCGACTAAACAACCGGCGTGCTGAAGCAGACAGAAGTCTAGCTCTCAATATCAATATCAAATCAAGTATGTCCAAATGAGGTGAGAACCCCACCTTTTATAGTGCTAAACTCCCTCCAAAACCTTGACTGCATCCTTCACTCTCCTTGGCCTGCGCAGTTAACCTTGGGTCAGCGTGAGGCCTCCCCTCATAATCATGTGGACCCCCAAGGCCCCCTCTTTAAGTTATAACGTCAATCAACTAGGAAAAACACTTTATTTTATAAAGTGAGGTGACTAAAGTGAGGTGACCCCTCTTATTTCTCACTTTATTTATTATTTCTAGCTAAAGCGACAAAATTAAACAAAAATGAAATATTCCAGTTAGCAATGCTAATTAGGAATATTACATAGCATAGGACATATCTAGTTGAAGGTTTCCCTAAAGCTTGGCTCCCCAATATCTGGATAAAATCATGCCATACTTGGGAGGAATATATGCCACTACTATGTCCATGATTAGATTCTTAGCAAGCACTTGTGCCAGGTTGACACAAAGTTCCTTGATCAGGCCCAAACATTTGACCCTACTCGAATCGAAGGAGTATAGGTCTTTGTAAGGTTTAGTTATTTCTAGGCCTAACCTCTCCATCACAACTTTGGGCATGAGATTATGAGAGGCACCGGAATCCAGCATGGCATTATGTGAGATTTTTTCATGTATGTTTAAGCTGATATAGAAAGGGGGAATGGCTCCTTCCTGATACTTTCCTTCTATTTTGGGTCCAAACAACAACTCAGGTGTGTCATCAGCCAAGTGCAAAGTGTCAGCATCATTTCCTATTTTTAGTACCTTCAACATATGAGACCTATACATTGGTTGAGTAAACAGTTCAGTGAGGGGCATATTTATCTTGATTTTGGCAATCTCTCCCTCAAAACTGAAAGGTACTAGTGTTTTGGATATATTTACATCAGCTTTATCAGTCATGAACCTTTCCACATTTTTAATCTGATGATCCTGATTTGGAGCTTTAGAAAAAACGGTTTTCTCAGGGTAACTGTTGGAGGTACTAGGACAGCTAAGGTATTTGTTTGGTTAGCTGATTTTCCCTTTGTTTGTTTTAGCTTTCTTAGCCATGGTGTTGACATTTTTTGTTGTTTTCTTAGGGGTGTTTTCAGGTACTTTCCGAACAGCAGTATCTATTTGGTCTTTCTTGGCTGAATCTAGGTATTTTTTGCTCCTAAGATCATACTTCTTATGGATTTCCATGATGGAATTTTCAAACCCCAAATGGTAGTCTTCAGAATCCTCATAGTTTGTGTCAGTTTGATCTGAGGAAAAGAAGCCTTGTTCTTCTTCAGTGGGAAAAACATCTTCTTCATTATCAGAACCTATTAGATTTATATGCTTTTCTTCAGGTTCTATAATTTCTCCTTCTTCCATCTACACAGTTTTGTTGAAAGGGAGGTTTAATTTGTTGATCACTTTCCCTTGGTATGATTTGAGGAGTGTCTCTTATGAAGTTATGAGCTCTATTTATGTTTTGGGTATTAGCTTGATTTTCCCTAGGAGGTGTCCTTTCATTCAAATTTATCCTTTCTATCATTCTCTCCATAGTTCTCATTAGGCTGTCCATTTTGGTATCATAAGAAGAGATTGAGGGCATGGTTTTATCCTTGTAGGTTACTCTCTTTTTTTATTTCAACCTGGCTCTCATTTTAATCAAGTTAACCTCTGCACTAATTGTTGCCCTTTGCATTTCTTCTAAGGTTTCAGAGTCTCTTTCTCTTAATTGGAAAGTCATGTCAAGGTCAAAACCTTCAGGGAATTTCAGTAGTGCTAGGCCTTGTGGAGGTTTCATGTGAGGTGGTAGGGAATTGTAGACATTGTTAACCCTGGTGCAATAGTCTTGCACGCTTTCCCTTACATTCCTTTTAAGATTGTTATATTCAGACATGATTTGAAGGGGGTTTTTCTTGATTTCCCACTTGTTTATAAAATTTTGGTAGAGGGAAGGGAGATCATGTATTTAATTAGGAGTTAATGCTTTGAACCATTTTTGGCCTCTCCTCCTAAACTTTGTGCAAAAATCCTCATTTTAATAGTTTCTTCTTCTATATCCATGTAATCAAAAGCATCATTGATCCTATCTACATGTTGTTGGGCAATGATGGATTCAACCCCTGTGAAATGAGGGATCTTGGACTGATAGTCATTAGGCAAAGGCACTAAGGGCTGAGGTAAGGCCAAGGGAGCATACCAAGCTGCCATGATGGGAGCTAATGGAGGATTTACAAGAGGTGGGTTTGTGAAAGGGGGTGTATGATGAAGTGGAGTGGTTTGCACAGTGGTGGTATGGATGGGTGTGGTGGAAGTACTTGGACCAACAAACTGATTTTGAGTGGATTTGGTATGGGAAGAGTTGAAGTGATGGAGAAGCTGAAAGTTAGGTGGTGATGGAAAATGCTTCTTCTTTAAGATAAGGAGAGATGATCTTCTTCAAATATGCTTCAGGTGTGATCCTTTCTTCAATGTGAGGGATACTACTTTTATTATTTTGATGTTGAAGTCTTCTTCTTGCTTCCTTTGGATGTAGAATGTGAGAGACTTCCCAAGATGCTTCAAATGTGTAGAGTCATTTCTTTGAATGGAGGTAGGATCCTTGAGGTCTTCCTTTCTTCTTTCAATAGTTCTTCCTTCAAGATTATAGAGTCTTTGTGATTTGTTGATTAGCCCTCCTTTATTCTCTTCTTCTTCAATTTGGTCCTTATGTATCCTTCTTCAATTTAGTGATCTTCAAGCTGCCTCTTTTTGTCACCTTAACTCTAATACTATGCTGAGGAATCTATGGCACCTAGATTAGGGTTATTTCTCTTTACTTTGATAATTGATTGTGATGTTCTTTCCTTCAACTTGTAGTATTTATAATTAGCTTCTTCTTCTCTTGATTATTATAGTGTTATTATCATCAAACAACTACCAAACTATGAAGATCAATGACACAAATGGACACAGGATATAGGCTACTAGTTAGGGCCAAAACCTCTCCTAGAGAGAAAAACCCACAAGAAATTCTTCTCTTCATATAGAATCTTCAAATGACGAATTCCAAGACCTTTAGACCCAATACAAAGACCACTCCAAGACCAAGTCAACCTTACTTCTTGGTGAGATTTCCTTCAAAGTAAAAACAACTTCCAACAACAAATTTTCAGCCTTCCATGTACCACTGCAATTTCAATCCCTAGCTACTTCTGCAACTTCGACCCCCAACATCTCCTACAACTTCGACCTAACAGTTTCTCCTGCAACTTCTCTTGCAAATTCAACTTTAGCAGCTTCACCATTTTGACCTAACAGTTTCACAACTTCGATCTTACAGCTTCACAACTTCGATCTTGTAGTTTCATGACTTCGACCTAGTAGCTTCTAGCAACTTCGACGTTGCAAATTCATAAATTCGACATTGCAGCTTCAAAAGCCCTAGTTCTCCTTCGCATGTGTGTGTGTGTGTGTGTGAGAGAGAGAGAGAGACCAAAAATTTTGATTCCAACTTCTTCCTTCAACTTTGCTTTCCCTTTTTACTTCTTTTCTTTATGTTCGAACTTCATCTCTTGCTTGATTGAATATTTTGGATGTGTTCTTCAAATGAGGTCGAATTCACTTATATATAGGCTTTGAAGGGGTACGAATTTCCTTCATGAGTCCGACTTCATCTTTTGTAGGTTGACTTGTTCTCAGTGTAGGCCGATTTGGTCCTGGAAGGACTTTTGACACAGTTTTGACTCAAATAAATTCTTTTGACTTGATACAAAATGCCCAATAAGGTATTTTACATATGCCAATGACTCTTTTGACTTCTTGACTCTATGAAAAGCTCTAGAAGCACACAATGGGTGCTTTTACCTACACACAAATTGAACTTGAGCATGAAACTCGTGCTATAAAAATAATAATAATAAAATTTTCTTTTCTTTTTACATCAAATACAGAAAATCGAGAATACATTATGAAGACCGAACCTAATTGCGTATTTCAACATGCACTTGGATATGGTACCTTGCACTAAAGTCATTCCCACTCCCTTGCCACCATTTTCACACACATCAATGGGTTGGTGGGATAAGTTGGGACATATCACTTCTGCTTGGGAATTGGAAACACCTAATAGGGTTATCGATCTAATCATCCTTAACATAAGGATGTGACCTATTTATGGGACTTGATCTAGTTATACATTTGAAGGTGAGCTTTGTGAGAATTATTATTGTGTCCCCAACATTAGGTATGGTCCACTATGATGCATCTATGGTTATTATACCTAATTATTGTTGATTTTAACATGATCGTGAGATGGTTTTTCAGGTGGTTTCGTCATAGCATCAAAAGCCTCTTGAGATGATTTCCTTATTTTCTCAATGACATTGCAAAGGTCGTTTTACTGATTACAAAGAGAGGATGTGACCTTGTTGATGCAAAATTGCTTATCCAAAGCAGAGTGTTGCATTACTTGATGACTCCATGTGATTGGCACTCCTAAGTACCCCCAAATCCTGAAGCAATGAGCCCATGAAGCTTGGTGTTGAAGATATTGATTATGTGCCCAATGGACCCAGGATGCTCTAGGCTAGTCTTGACACTATTTTATGGGTATTTCTTGTTCTAGAGTGAAAATGTGATGGTTATCCTTTAGATGATAGGGGAGGGATTGCTCATCACTTTTTAGCCCCAACGCTTGAGTAGGAGAGTGCCCCCTCTTGCCCTTTATAGGGTGACAATGGTAACTATGGAGATGATGTCATGGTACGGAGACATACCCATGATCCTAGAGCCACATCTTGGAGTATGGATCACTCATTATACCACATGACACTCGTGGAATTTAGATCTCATTTGGAGGATTACGATATAGTGGAGGAGGGTTTTCTCCCACACGTGTTGAAATTTATGGCATCTTTTGTTGTTTTTTTAGTTATTATGTTTGTTTGTAACCTCTATGTTGTGGAACACTCAAAGTCAATTTTTAATTAGGGATTTAATTGTATTTTTTGTAAAAATGTGGGAGTTAGGTATCATATAAAGAGATACTCCACTCATTTCTTTTCATCATCACACATTCTATTATTTTCCTCTCTAACAAAGTGTGAGCTAGTCTTTTGCACTACTATGGGAAAGCTTTGATCTTTTACGTGGTGCAACTTTCTTGTGGTATTTTTTTTTGCATGGAGATTTTATTCTGGGATTGATGAAAATGCCTTTTGTGGAGAGTTTTGTAAATTTAATGCTTTATCATCGATATTTTGCATGTTGAATTTATGCACTTCATCGATACATATAAATGAAACTTCCAACCAACCAATAATTATCTTATTGCATATTTGATTTTTAGCTACCTATTTCTTCATGGTATAGTAATTTTCAACACTAGTATGATTTGATGATTGGACACAAACTATCCTAGATCCATTCTAACTCCGGATCTATCGAGTTGAGAAGGATCAAACCTCTCAAGGTGAAAAACTTCAGGAAAGGTTTGCACCTCAAGAGATTGATCCCTCTAGAAGCTTGATAGATCCAAATTTAAGATGGATCTAGGTTGGTTTAATAATTAATAATACTAATTATAATTTTATTTATTTATTTATTTATTTTCCACCAAATGTTTTAATTAATACTATATATATAATTTGATCACATAACATAATAGGACAATACAACATCTCTTCCATACAAAGTGTCTCGTGGCCCAAACACATAATAAAATTAAATTAAAATTGTGAAATGAGAGATGGTTTTTGGGCATGTGGTATTGATGAACCATGGTATTGGCCCATGGTATAGTAACAAAACCTATTTACAAGTTAATAATATCCATGGTAAGGTGGAGGCGAATATCCATGGTTAAAAATGTTATTATATGGTAAGTATTAAGTTTTTATTTGCTTACTAATGAAATTTAAAAATGATTACAAAATTATTATTTTAATTTATATGGTAAAATAGATCTTAATTTATAGTGACTATTTATATCTTATATGTTTTAATGTGATAGAGGGTTTAATATCTCAAAAGTAATTATAATCTTTTTTCTTTTAGATTTAATTAAAAAAAAATGTTATAAAATTAAATTTAAATAAAATATTTAATATTCATAAAATATTTTGATTGTGAAATGAGAGATGATTTTTTGGCATGTGGTATTGATGAACCATTGTATTGGTCTATTTTATTGTAACAAAACCTATTTACAAGTTAATAATATCTATGGTCGTGACTAAAAAATTTTGTGTCCATCCGGGTGATATGTTGGATATGTTGAAGATGTAGTCTTCCCAAACTTACAAAAAAAATTATTTGTTATATTGTAAGTTTATTATAAGTATTAAAGTTTTTATGTGTTTATTAATTAAATTTAAATATGATTACAAATCTTTATTTTAATTTAAAGTAAATGTATCTTAACTTAAAGCTACTAGGTTCTATAGTTTAATGTGATATGTATATTATGATTTTCTTTTATCTAAAAAATTTAGTAATTTTATTAATAAAAACAAAATTACAATGTAACAAATTGAATTTTATTATTTTTATTACTTGTAACTTTTTACAGACGCATCTACCCCATATTGGGATCTATATTACTTTCAACCTTTTATTATATAGCTTGAGTGGGCTTAATGGTTAAGAGCATGTGTTCCCTCCTAAGAGGTAACTGGTTCAAAACTAGAGTGGGGTCAAATAGCTGCCAGGAGGTGGGTCCCTTGTCCCACAAACAAGGGGGTCTAATACACCAATTTGGTGTTTGGCTTGGTAGTGACCATAAAATTGGATAACTTCTCTTAAATTCAAGAAATTAATATAATATGTAAAAAAAAATTACATAATTACAATACATCTACACATCTAGTTTACATACTTACATTACACCTAAATCCTTAGGTCTTTTACATTCAAGAAATTAATATAATATGTACATTACACCTACACATCTACCCTATGTCTTGTAAATTCAACAAATAAATATAATATGTAAAAATGTTTCCCTACATTACACCTACACATCTACCCCAAAATGAAAGCAACCATAAATATAATATGTAAGAATGTCTACCTACATTACACCTACACATCTACCCTAGAATGAAGGAAGGTCATTCTCTTAACGATGATTCATGAAGCTATTACCCTCCTATTTTGCTCCGAAGTTGCTCCGAGATTATTCCATCTTTTGGAGCTAAAGTTGGTGGAAGAGCAAGACTGGGAGAGTATTATTATCCACAGGTTATAGAAGCAAGCGCAAGGTAGTTAGCAATTATATATCCACCGTTGTGTAAGGTCAGAGGCTACTATCCGTCATTACTATCCATCATATTGTCTATCATCCACCTATAAACACTTTATAGGTTTTGATTTAGGCCTTGGACATGGCCTCTAGAAACATTAAAAATATTTACATACTTACATTACACTTACACATCTACCCTTAAAATTGTTAATTGATTTAACATTTTATATACTTACATTACACCTACACATCTACCCTTAAAATTGTTAAGTGATTTAACATTAATTTTAAGAATATATGGAAGCATTATTACTGTGATTTCTATTATTGTAAGGTGATTTTCATATTTGATTTTAGCATGATAAGATTTCCCTTGAGGTATAAAACTTGTTACCCACATTGGTGTATTTTTATCTTAGATTGCCTTTGTCAAGAGGTTAAATATTTTTCATTATTTTCATTAAGAATCTTGCTGATTGAAATTTGAAATTGTTAGGAGGTAAAATATTTTCCATTGTTGTCATTGTTTTATTTCATAAAAGCCTTAAAGCTAAAAAATCATATGGCTTATTAAAGCTAATATTTTCTGAAGTTGCATTAATTACACTAGAATTAAGAAATTTATAATTTTGATGACTAAACAAGCATCTTTTATAATATTTTTTTTATTCACAATTAAAAATTCATTATCTATGTTTTAAAGACATCTTGACAAAAATCATTGCATTAAGATGCTATGAGATGTTGTGATGAAGCATTAAATCAAAAAATAATATTAACTTAATTAAAAAGGTGATAAAAAATCATAATAATACCAAGTCGATTCAATTCAATTTATTTTATTCTAATTTTGTTTTTATTAATAAATTTACAAACAATTTCTTTCTTTAAAAAACAAAATATACATATCATACTAAAAGGAATTTAAATAATAATGCAATATAGATTGGAGGTTTCTGTGGTGTAGATTTTTAGATATAAAATTCGAAATCTCCACAGTGTTCATTTTTTGTCGACGTTTCAAGTCTAAATCAAGACTCATCATCAGGACAAACCTGGTAAGGAATTTAAATAATAATGCAACATATTTGCAATCATAATATTTCATAACTTCATGTTTAAATTTAGTTAATAAAGATATAATTAGAAATAACAATATTTCTATATAAAGATGTGATATATTTTTCCATATAAATTGAAATAAAAATGATCTATATTTATAACCATGATTTTTCAGAACTTTATACTTACATTTAATTAATAAACATATAAAACTCAATACTTACAATAAAATCGTTCTTTTAGTTATAGGTTTAATAAACTTTTTTCTAAGTTACGAGTCTAATGGTTAAAAGAATATGTTCGCTTCTACAAAGTCACATGTTTAAATCCAAAAAGGGTATAGTATGCACATCTCATAACCTTTAAAAGTCAAATCGTTGTAGAGATGGATCACATATCCCACAAACAATGGGGGTCTCGTACAATGACAAATATCATACAATGACTAATATTGATGTTATAGTGCATGGTAGATAGGCCATCATATTCCAATTGTTTCAGAATCTCACAATCTATATATTATGCGTCACAATATTAAATGTTACCTAGCAACATATATATTGCTTGTTGTCTCATACAGCGATTTGGTATCTAACTTGGTTGTGATCTTAAAAATAAATTATTATTATTATTATTATTATTATTATTATCATTATCATAAAGTCAATGCTATGCATATCACATTATAAATAAATTAGAGAAATTAGAAAACATGTCAGAAAAATATCCAAGTCAGTGTATATAACTATATGTATCTTCATAGTTGTAGTTTTAATCAAAATAAAAATATTTTTTTTAAAATAAAATTAAAGATAGGAATATTGTTATAGAGATGTGAAATTTATATCAATATAAATAGTATTATTATGTTGTGAAACCAGCTCCAAAAATAGAAGAAAAGAGATATCAACGCCTTAGAAATAAGCCACTTCGAGGGAGCAACCTTCAATACATTACATGAATGAACAATTCTAGGATGATTCAAATTACAAAACCTTCTTTCTATATATAGGAGTCCATGAGGCCACAATGTAATCCTAGTGGGGCCTAACAATAATAATTTAAGGGCACAATAATAACAATATGGAGGTTACAAGAGTACAATAATAACAATAAAGGGGTTACACTAACAACAATAAGGGACTATACTAGTAATATAGGGACCTAACATGTCCCACTCCTTCAAAAAAATGTTGTCATCAACGCTTGAGTAGCTCTGGGTGCTTCTGTATAAAATTCTCATTCTCCCATGTAGAATCTTCAGTGGGTAAGTTCTTCCACTTGATGAGATACTCTGAAATTGATCGATTTCGTAGCTGTCGAGTTCTTGTTTCCGTGACCGCTTCAGGTTCCAATATGATTTTTCCTTCTTCATCAAGTTCTGCCAATATTGTTTGAACTGAAAGATTTTCACTTATAACCTTCTTTAAGCATGAAACATGGAAAATTAGATGCACTCATGAAGAAGCAAGAAGCTCCAATTTGTATGCCATAGTACCAATCTTTTGCAACCCCTTGTAAGGACCATAGTACTTTGGCAATAATTTATTATCCTTCTGTTGTACTATACAACAACCCTCCCTTTTTCTTAAATTTTATAATAAAATTCATTTAGAAATAGGGTCCCTTTTTCTTTTTATAGAAATAAAGATTCATTGTTTTGGAAAGGCTCATCTTTGCTTGTATACAAACCAAATACACCATTCAAAACTTCTGACCCGATCAAACATAAAAGACCTTATCATAAAAAACAAATCAAGTGTATAAATCCAATGAATAGTAATCGCAATCGGAGATCGGGGAAAACCCTTAGAGGAAATTTGACATAGAAACCCAAATCCTCCGATGCGATTAGTTCGATCGCAAAACTTCAATCGCAAAGAGTTTAAGTTAACCATTCACATACTTCCGATGCGATGCGACCAGTCGCAATCGCATGATCGGGATACTCTCTAATAAGCTCTTTGCGGTCAATTTCAAATTCTCCGATGCGACGCGCGTTATTATAATAAACGTTTTTCAAAAGAAAACAAACATTTGTTCGTTTAAATGACAAAAATTTTTATATGGTGGACCCCACCATCGGAAATCGGAGAAAGCTATTAACAATTCTTTTCGATTGAAATTCTCCGATTGCGATCTAAAAACCATCTAATCGGAAATCGGCAAAAGTTTGCAATCGCAATCGGCCAATCGAGAAATTTGTATTATGATATTTATGTGCCATTTGAAAACTTTCGATGCGATTGATAAATGACATTTATTACATTCGAAGAGTTCAGGATAGGTGAATATTATAATATTTCACAAGCGTCAAATCTCCATTTGTACGTGGGTATTCAATAGCAAATCGAATGAATATTGGTTGATGATTCAGTTTTTAATACGTGAGTGTGACCCAAAAAGAACATTTACGCGCTATACGAAACCAATAAATAATGAATCATGAGTTCATAATCGTTCCTTTCAAGTTGCTTGTTTATCACGACTGAAAGTTTATTGTCTTGCAGAGTCAAGGAACACCAAGCCCTTTCATTCACAGACAAAGGGAAGTAATATCAAACGCAGAAATGTCGAAGAGAGCGAGAAGAGCCAAGACCGCTATTCCTGTTAAGTTTGTTGAGACTCCTACAGTCTCAAAAGAAAAGCCAACAAAACTGAGATTAGTTACAGATACATCATGCCAAGGGCTCGGAAGAATGACGTGGGAAGGAGTTTACAATCTATTGGAGAAAGAAAACCCCAAAGTCACAGTGGAAAAGGCATCAGCTCCAGATGAAGATAGCTCAGATTCCGACTCTGAGATTACTGAAAAATCACTTGCAATTCATTTTTGCATCGAAATGCAGCCAGAGCAAGCATCATGCCTTATTATGATGTAATTCGATAGGTCATCGATAGTGTGAAAATAAAGGACAGAGCGTTTGTTTCAGCGTCTGGAGTGTCTTTTGGGTCATTTAAAGCAGAAGACATTAAGGCAATGTATCATCTTCCTGATCCGCAGAAGGTGTATAACAAAGAATTTATCAAAGAGTTTGC
Source organism: Pinus albicaulis (assembly GCA_034641835.2). Classification (NCBI taxonomy): domain Eukaryota; kingdom Viridiplantae; phylum Streptophyta; class Pinopsida; order Pinales; family Pinaceae; genus Pinus; species Pinus albicaulis. The sequence continues at coordinate 1,053,808,164 of CM076581.1, forward strand.
TGATAATAATAAAGTTCAATCTGATCCTATCAAAGATTGGAGGAAAAATCCTGAGAAGCACAGAAATGAAGCATCCAGTATGTATTATGTAGATTCCCTCTTACCTCCATATTACTATGTCGCTGCCATGATGTGTAGATTATTTGGTAATGACAATTCCGCCAGGTTTTCTATACAAATGGTCCCATTAATCTTAACTGTTGTAAATTCCGACATTATGGATTGGGTTGTTATTCTCTCTGATAGAATGGCTAATAGAATACTCGAGTACAGACAAGATAAAACCGCTGGAAATTCCACTCATTTTTTCTTTTGTGCCTATATTTTAGATGCTCTTTGTTTTAATTCCGAGTTTCCCTTGTTAGGATGGAAATGGACTCCCAAAGACCCTACCCCAATTCATATATATCATAAACTTCTTTGGAAAGTTCATTTCCAAGATAATGTGTATAGAATATGTCATGGTTTCCTTATCCCTGTCTTTCAAACCATTTTTGATCGCTTCCCTCCTAGACTCTCAGACAAAGCTAAAGCTGACTTATCCTCAATAGGAGATTGGTTTGGAGAGGAGAAATTCACATACATCAGGATTTTTGGGAGTATTGTGGAACCCCATGTTCTTCCTCTTATTGTTCCAGACAAACTTCTCGCCCAGGGAATCTCCTATCAATTAACAGTTGAAGGAATATCCAGAGCTTTAAACAATAGTAAGAAGAGAATGTGGTCTCCATTCCCATTCAATTGTGGCCAGTTTACTTTAAATGACTTCAAACATGCCGAAAAGGAAGTCGCCAAAATAAAGGGTTGTAAATTTTCAACCATTCCAGGGAGACAGTATGATCCACGACAGATAGCTTTCAATGTTACTGCTTCAGTTTCAATTGCTCGATTTGAGCATGAACCAGATGTGTTTGATGATTTGTTTGTTTCGTTGAATGATTTTCCTCAAATTTATAATTTGGCCAAGTCTAAATTCCAGCATGAAGAAATGAATAAATTTTTGTTATTTAGAAGTCAAAGATTGTTGAGAGTTCCTCTAGACCAACTGAGAATTCCTATACAAGGGTCAGAGACAGAGGATACATCTAGCAAAACACCAGGAGAAACATTTGCCGATAAAGTCATTACACAATCAGCTATTAACCAGCCCACTGTACATACTAAAAAGATGAGCACTGGTGGCAAACCCGATGTTCCAAAAGGGAATACTGATGGCAAATCTGGTGAAAATACTGATCAACAGTCTTCAGCACAAACAAAAGAAAAATGCACAAGTACTGATACTAATGTGCACAATCAAAAAGGAGGATCGGATAGCAAAACCATTGAACAGAGAACAGATGCAGAGAAAGAAGACACACAATCGGGTGGAAAAGAAACTACTGAGAAAATTATAGACTCTGCTGATCTTAATGTTTCCTCTCAATTATTGAAACAATATGATCAATTCGCTCAGCAATTGGGACTGCAGGATAAAGATAAAGAACAAGAGGATCAGGACGTTGAAATCATTCCTGAACATCCGACAGGGCAGATTGTAGTGAAGATTGAGGAGATCCCTCCTTTAGATGTATTTTACAGCCCTAAACATAAGGCTGTTGTTAGAAGACAGAGAAAAAGAAGAAAGATGGATCAGGACATGTTTTCTACTCCACAGGAAGAATTTATGAATATTGTTTACAAGAATACTGAAGTGAATCCATCTGAGGATCTCACTAAATTGTCCCAATATGCAGGAGCATATAGTGCTGCAACAGTAAATAAAGCTGTAGAAGTTTCTCAGATGATGACTCAGAAAGATCTCCATATAGCTTTACTTGAAGAGCAAGCTAAGGAAAGTCAGCAAAAGATTACTCAATTGGAACAACAACTACAAGATCAAGAACTCAGGTCCAAAGAGTTAGAAGAACCGCTTGCCAAAGAAAAGAAGAAAGTTGATGAGCAGGTCTTAGGCAAACAACAACAATTGAATGAAGAAATTTCCAAGTTGTTACACCATTTTTTGGTCATCTAACCTTTCATCATTAGATGGACCCAAGTACACCATGTAAGACCAGTTTTACCCCAAGTAAAACTGCTTTCACTATGTTAATTAGGAAAGCCCAAAAGGAATAATTAATTAAACCATAATTTAATTATTATTCCCAGTCATGTTTAACCCAAAAACAAAGAAATTAATGAGATAAACCCATAGTTATCTTATTATTTTCTAGGAATAATTATTTAAATAATATTCCTTGTTAAATATGACAAAATCAACCACCATTAATTAAATAAATCATTATTTATTTGATTATATCCCAACCACTTCCTTAAAAAGATAAATAAATCATTTATTTATTTATTCTTCACTAATCAAGGGATTTGACCGAAGTCAAACACCCTTTCCCTCCAACAAATAATAATAAAATATTCCATAGAGGTGGATCTAGATTTGATTAACATTATTTTAATCATGCACCAAGATCTAGAATGACCCAATATTTTGTTATAAATAGGAGGGTTTTCCCCTTCATTCTTCACCTTTTGTTGCCTATTAGATCACTCTGGATCTATACACTTGGTCTCATTTCCACCATTTGGCTCCCATTGAGCTCTACCTTCTACATTGGGTTTTCTACATCTACAAGAGAGAGAAAGCTTAGATCTGAAGTGCTGAGGACTACAAAGAACCCATCCCATTGAGGAGATCTGGATACACCTTCTTGTTTCCTCCCAGGTGCCCTGTAATATAAAAATTCATTCAAAAAATCGTGTTCTTGTCTTGTCCGTTGGATGCATGGAGCAAACTCTTTACTTTTCTGCCTAATGTCTTTCCATTTATAGATCTGTTTGTTGCAGCGTTTTAACTACTAATTACAGATCTGAAGATGTTTTGCAGCCTCTATTGTTGTTAGGGCTATTAGTTATGCGTAAGCTAAAGTGGTTCTTTTTCGTACACTTCGACAAAGAATTCATACTAACAAATGGCGACTCCACACGGGTTTTAAATTACGACCGCTGTCGTTTTTCATATTCCTGCATATCCAGCTACTTCAGGCCCTAGGGCTTCTTTTCAGCTGCTTAGTTTTCCTCTTTTCATGTCATTTTTCTCACATAAAACCCTAAAAACTTAAAATTTCTAACTTCCGTGTGTTTCTGGCCCTATTGCGCAGGTAAGCGACAGTGCCAGCGGGAGACGGCAACACAGAAAATCTGCCGCCGAAACAACCGGAACGGGGGGGTCGCACCTTTTGGCCCAAAACCTGCGACCTGGACGCACTTTTCAGCCTGTTTACTGCGACCTCAACTCAGATCAGGTCAGAACCTGCGACCTGCCTTTTTTCCAGCATTTTTTCTGCAATTTTTCTGGGTTCTGCTGCAGCCTCTGCCAGGGTTTTCCAGCCTCTGTCTCAGCCCGCCTTGACCAAGATCTGATCTGTTTTTACTCATCTAAGTGGGAACCCGGCCCCTTAGGGCTTTAGTACCCTCCACTTTTTGTGGAAGAGTTTCAGCTGTTTCAGCCGTCGGTTTCAGAGCTTCAGCCCTTTCTTTTTCCAGATCTGTGACCTCACTTCCAGATCCATCGAAATCAGCCTCTTTTCCTTTCAAATCACCTCTTGTCGTTTTTGTTTGGACCTCCCCTAAAGGCCTCTGCCTTGCCCCTCCCGACTTTTTGCTGATTTCCCTTTTTTCCAGCCACCTTGCCCCTGTCTCTTGGCTGTGATCTGCACCCCTTATCTGCAGCTTTATCCTCCGGATCTCTGTCCCCTTTGCCCCTAGATCTGTTGAGCTTCGTTTGTGTGTGTTTCCATAGTTTTTCCCTTTCTTTTCAGCATAGTTGTGAGAGACCCACCTTCTTGGGTTAGATAGATGCATACGTAGCCGTTATTTTTCTGTTATTTCAGCATTTTATTTCTGTTCTCTGTAGGTTTATTTTCAGCTACGTAGCACACTTTTTTCTTGCTCTCAAACAACGGAAAGGGTTTAAAATTAAAATCAACGCACACCACATACTGACCCTAAGTGAAGAAGCGCCTGGTTTACACCGCCTGGCAAAGACTCTAAAATCAATTGTCACTGCACCTTTTCTGCCCTTGACCTTCTTGATTTTGTCCCTTTCTGCCCTTGTCGGTTTCCTTCTTCCTATCATCATTGCGCCCCCAAGGCGCCTTTCCCGGAGACTTCTTGGCCTTCACCCTCAGTTTCCGGTTGATCGACCTGCTCCGCACCGCCGTCGTCGAGCCAGTCCACCTTCGAGTCCGCACTCCGACTCCTCTCCCGATTCATCGGGTCCCCCTTCTCCTTCCGGTTCTCCCCCTTTTACCTTCACCATGTCCGGATCAGGGCCTAATGCTAGCGGTTCTCCCGGCCCCAATGCCGGCCCTACTTCTAGCGGAACCGTCACAACCACTACTCCGGCCACCTCTGTGCTGCCGTACATTGCAGGCCTCAGCCTCCCCGATTTCCATCAGTTGATTAATGACCCCATTCACCATAATACTACCTGGCCCGCTATGCCCACCAAGTTACCCTCCGATATCCCTAAGTTCGAGGGCCTTAATGGCGAAGACCCAACCAATCACGTCCGGTCTTTCCACATGTGGTGTTCCTCCAACTCCATTACCGATGACTCCATCCGTCTTCGTTTGTTCCAACGCACGCTTACCGGCGAAGCTTCTAAATGGTATGTCGAACGGGCCACTTCCTCCCATACCACGTTCGAGACTCTTGCCCAAGCCTTCTTGTCGTACTTCCAGCTCCCTCTCCGATACGACACTGGTACGGAGCTCTTGACTTCGTTTAAGCAATCCTCTTCCACACGCCTTTCTGCCCATGTTCAGGAATGGCGACGAAGACGGAGCTTATGTCGAGCCCCTCCCTTTGAAGATCGGGTTTACATGGACTGGTTCCTTCGCACCCTCCCATCTCCCATCGGCAAAGATGTCGCCTCTCACTTTCCTCAATCTGAAGAAGCCGCCCTCCAAATAGCTTTAAAATATGACCCGATCTACGCTCAATCTGGTTATGTTTATACCGTTCTTCCTGACATCCCCAGGCCCGGTGGCGGTAACGCCCCGGGGGCATCTCATTCCGCCGACGGTATTGTTGGATCTCTTTCCCACCCATCTGCTCACCCTCCTATGGGCCATGGTCTCCCTCAGGGAGGGGCCAGCACCTCAAGCACTCTTCCCCCTCCCGGCAACATGTATCCAGGATACGGCATGCCTCCTCCTTTTGCCCAACCTCCTGCTTACCTCAATGTCGCCCAGCCCAACCCTTACTTTTATGCACAGCCTGGTGCGCCAGCTCCTCCAGCATATGCGCTTCCGCCTCCCTTGCCTCCTCACAACCCGCAACAGCACTTACAACCCCCTCCAGGGCAAGTATTTGCACAGCAGGGTGCGATTAATCCCCCTTCTTCTCAAAGAAGGCGGAGAGGCAACCAGAACCCATCTGCCCCCGGTAACCGAGGACCCAATTCTAGTATGGACCCTAACACTAGCAACCAGCCTCAGGGCATCCCGCCCAGGCCGGACAGGCCGCTTCGCACAAACAAGCCCTGTTCGTGTTGCAGTGTTTACGGTCACTACACGCACGATTGTCCTCTCTTACCCCAGATGCGACAGATGTGGGAGTCTCAAGCCACATTGCGCAGACAACACGCCTCCCCTCATGCTCCTCCTAATGTGGCCACTACCCAGCCAGCTGTGTTCACTGATCCTTTCCCTCAACAAGGATTCGTGGCTACCTAACCCCCCGACAGTCATGTAGCCAACCCCTCGTCCCTTTCTGGTTCCTCTGACTACCAGATCCTTATGATTCGCTCCGATCCTTCCGTCGACCTTCACCTTCAAACTCGGTCTCGCCAGTACCCCAAGCCTCCTGCTCAGTCTGCTCCCGAGCCTCCATCTTCAGGTTCTACAGAGCCTCTTTCGACATCCAGTGGCCCCTTACACATCCCTCAACCCAAAGTTGAGGTTCATCCAAAGATTCTAAAGGGACCATTACGCCGAAATGCTGCTTCCGGTCGAGCCGCTCAATCGTACAGTATAGTAGATGATTTGGCCTGATCCCTATTTTACTTACATTCCCTGCTGGAACTCCTCCAGTGCCCTTCTCAAAAGAAGGCTCTACTATCTGCCGTGGGCGCTGTTGATCCTGCTGATGACCAAATGATTGTTTTCGACGCCACTCAATCGGACCACCCTCCTCTTCCCCCTTCCGTTGCTTTCCAAATCCCAGTCAAAATCCGGAACGCCACTGTATCCCGGTGTATAATTGATGAGGGGGCATCCACCTGTGTGATGTCCGCTTCGGTTTGGAAGCAACTCGGATCCCCTGAGCTGGCCCCTTCCACGATCACCCTTCGAGCGTGGGACGGTCATGCCTCCCAGCCTATTGGCCTGTTTCGTAACTGTCCCATCACCCTCGCCAGTAAGACTGTTTGCGTTGATGTCGAAGTCATTGACGCCCCTCTAGACTACAACATTCTATTGGGGCGAAGCTACACCTATGCCATGTCTGCTGTCCCATCCGCGGTCTTCCGCAAGATGTCTTTTCCACATAATGGAAAGATAGTCACCATTGACCAGCTATCGTATCATGAGCCGCCGTCTCCATCCGTCTCCGAGACGACCATCTCTTCTGTAGCCAACAAGCAAACCGTCGATTCTTTGACCAGTGTCTCCCCCGGCGTCTATAAAGATTCCACCCTGCTTGGTACTTTCACTCATCTTCCCCCCCCTCTTGTTACTGACCCCAGCTTGTCGAATGTTTGCATGATGCAATCGTCTCAGGCCACCCGTGAGCGGCCTGCCTCGGCTAGTCCGCAACCTCCCCCCCGCCCTCTGCAACCCGCTCCTAGCCATTCCTCTCCGCCAGCCGGACCTCCTCCTTCTGGCCCTCCCCCTACAGCTGGTATCCCCGAACCTCTTTATCCTCCCGGCTCTGTTCCCCCTGGCCTTAACCATCTCGGAGCCGTACCTCCTGGTCATTACCCTGCTGGACAGATCCCCTTCTTGGCTCCCCCTCCTGGAGTATATTCCGTCCCCGTCATGGCCACCCTCTCCCTCCCTAACTTGACCTTGGGAATTCCGGTCTGGTACCTTGACCCCCCAGCCGCCACCCCCCCTGGTCACCCCAAACCTTATATGGCTTTGACACCGGTTCAACCGGTCCCCCTCGCTTCCTCCATAGCCACTGTGCCCCCAGCACCTCCACAGGACCCTTCTCCTGTTGTGACGGCTCCCGGGAAGACAGGCAAAGCCCGAGGGGGGGCAACCCATCACGATCCGGCCCCCCCAACATCCGTTACCCCCCCACGACCACCAAAGCCCGCCATTCGATGCGCTTTGTGTGATGTCGTCGGTCATGCCACTCACATGTGTCCCGAATTGCCCCACCTCAAGCTTCTGGTCAACGAGACATTCCCCGACTCTGATCTCCCAGAAGTCCATGTCACTATCCCCGACTCCCTCCCAAAACTCAAACACTTGCGCACAAACCACCCTTGTGCCTTGTGCGATTTTCACGGCCATTACACCCACCTCTGTCCCCGCCTTGACGAGTACCGTTCCTCCTTGGACTTGTACCGCCAATTCAAGACCGCTTCGATCGGACCAGAGGACATTCACATTCCGCCTCCCGCTTTTAAGCCAACGGAGCCCTCAGTCACCATTTTGTACCTCTCATCATCCATGAGACCATTGGGGAACGTTCCATCTGAATCCTCCCCTGTTGTTTCGCTTGACCTTCCTTCAGCGGTCATCTTGGGCTCAACATCGGTAGATCCGTTATCTACTTACTCTTCGGTCACCCATTGTGACGATGCGCATGTGAACCTCTCTTCTCATGATGATGATTCAGGCCACTTCACCACGTCAGGTGGTTCTTCTTCCACCAGTCACCCCATCTTCTATCACGATGACGACATTATGGAAGAAATTCCCACCCCTGACTTCATCTATTCCCCCTTACATCAAACCCATGCGTTCACACCACATCCACCTTGTGGTCATTACATCGAAACCCAATGTTTGGGTAAAGGGGCACCCACATTTGAGAGACCAAGAGAAGCCATTCTCCACCACTCTCCTAGTGTATCTGGTCGTGTTGACTCTAGACCCCGTATTCTTCCACATTTAGAAGAACCTCTAGAGTCCCATATCACTTCAGATCACTCTCGGGACGATAACCCTTATCGTTCCCTCATCTTACATCAGCAACCCAGTCTCTTAGACATTATTATTGACCAACCTATAGCTTTTCTACGAGAGCATCAGTTCATTATCTCCAAATCCTCCTTTTGGGATAGTGACACCAGGTATGCCAATTCGAAAACTTAAAGTCCATTTGATCCCTATATGCAGTACCAAAAGAGATTGGTAACACTCCATTTCCTTTCTCAAACTGCATAACCATAACCAGAACAAATGGCACACCACATCATTAAAATGTGTTTAGATTCCCATTTTTCTAGATACATTTTGGCATGACCACACCATGCTTGGGGGCACCTCGGCCCCCAACCATAACCCTCCTCACCTCGTTTTTGGAGAGGAGGTTGTCTTACCAATCGAGTGTGAAATTCCTTCTCTACAACTAGCCGTTGAACTTCTCCCTGACACCCCACCGCTAGAACAATGACTTATCATACTTGAGCGTGCCTCCGAAGACCGCCGTGTTGCCTTGCAAACCATGGAAGCGGCCAAAAAACGCACCAAAGCTCAGTATGACCGAAAAGTCCAACCTCGCACTTTTCGCGAAGGCGACCTTGTTCTAGTATATGACCAGGCCCATGATGTCCTAGGTCATGGGAAGTTTGACTCATTATGGCTAGGCCCTTACATCATTTGTAAGGATCTTGGCAAAAGGGGCATACCTCTTAGAGGATTTCGAAGGCCATCCCCTTCCTAACCCTCGCAATGCACTCTCTCTTAAGAAATATTACCCTTAGCATTTCCCCTCTGAAATGCATGTTTTATTTTCTTTTAGATAGCCAGCATCTGTTTTTTTCATTTTTCCTACTTCACCAAAATCCAACTCCCAGCCATAAAACAACACCAAACCCCCCTCATCTCCCAGGTCGCAGTTTTCTGCCATTTTCTGGACCAGGTCGCACTTGTTGCCCTAATACCTGCGTCCTGGGTCGTACTTTTTGCCCCAAAAAGTGCGACCTGGCCATAGAGATGAAGGAGGGGCTGTTTCTGGGGGTTTTGGGCCCTAAACTGCAAATGTAATCCAACAACATGCAAGAGCAAGGTTAGGCCTCTTACCTCCAACTGACAGATCTCGCTTCCAACGGTCGGTTTGTCCGCTACGTTCACCGCAAGATTTAGGGCCTTCTCTCCTCTCCACATTCACCACAGCAACAATAGCAAATGAATGATTTTGGAGGGAAAACCGCATCATTAAAAGAGAACCCATGTTTCTCCTTTTGACTGCTGCGACCACACCGTAGCCCCGTTCGACGAACCGTCAGCACCGCTGGACAGATCTCACCGAGCTCTCAAATGGGTTTTAATTAGTTTTTGGTGATTTGATACTTCACCCGGACACATTTTTTTTCCACGAAGGGTCACTTCACCACTCCTTAAAATCAAATTTCCTCACTTACGCCACTTGTACTTGGGGCACCATATCGCTCCCTTACTTGTCCATGTTCGTGTCGATTTTCGTCATGAGTTCCCACCTTGTACTCATGCTTCCATGACCCCCCATTGGGGCCTTTACTGTGTGGCAGCACTATAAAGTCGCCCTTGTTTAGAGCATCCAAGTCGAGTCATCATTGCATTCATGGAGTCTATCCTGCGTCCTTTTACACCCCACTATAGCCCTCCATCCTTCATTGCTTGGTCCCTCTCTTGCGTCGCACATTATGATCTTCAGCCCCACTATCCCCTGTCCCTTCCGATATTGTGTCAGTCGCTGCCATGTCATTCATGCCCTTTATGCTCTAACAAGGGAAGTCGTCCATTCACCACTCCATCCTTCCCATTTCCGCTATCATCATTAGTGTCAGTCTGTCCGTCGCTCTATTGTTCTTCTCTCGTGCCTTAGTTGAGGATCTCTCATTGCCTCACCTACGGCGGACCTCCTTCTGTCGACATCAGCGCATTTATTCCAGAAGCAAGGTCTAGAGGGCGGTGTACCTTGGTTCCAGCTTCCACTCTTGTTTGGTGCCTCGGATCAGGCAGGGGGATCTCTCACTTCCCTTTGACTTGATTGCTCCTCCAGCTCCTTTCCAAGATGATCGAGATTCAGATATCGACAAGCCCAGTTGACTCCAAGAAATCTATTGATGATTCCCGGGTGTGTGTGAGATGTCTCAACCCTCATGAGGGGGTGGCCCTGCAGGTAGCCCCCCACATGCCTGGATGACCTCTTCCTTGCAGCCTTCGATGCAGCTCCAGATATTTGATGATGTTGGCCTTAGCTACTTGCAGCGCCTCTTTGATTTGCATGTATCAGTCAGATTTTGTGAGCCCTTCCCCATTTACAGGGGGCATTTGGGTTGTATTTATCTCATGTACTTAGATATTATTGTACTAGTCCTGGCTGTTATCCCAGGCACAGCATGTATGTGAGACTCTTCATTGTATTTTTATCTGGCCCTTGATTATGCCAGCTGTACTCTATGGTTCGGTCCCTCGTTTACTGGACACACTATTCTTTTTTACTTTGTCACGGCGGGCATAGGTATGCCTCCCCCGCCGCCTTCAGCACAGGTACCCTCTCATAAAAAGAGACTTGTTGCACCTGCGAGTCTCGTCTCCTCAGGGTCTAGTCCTCCAGCACACTATCTACCTCCCACTTCTCTCTCTGACATACCCTTTTATCGTCTAGTGATTGTATTCTTACAACGTACTTCGGTCATACGATTCGCTCCTGACACTCGCACGCTGGGGGGCAATCTGTTACACCATTTTTTGGTCATCTAACCTTTCATCATTAGATGGACCCAAGTACACCATGTAAGACCAGTTTTACCCCAAGTAAAACCGCTTTCACTATGTTAATTAGGAAACGTTCTCAAAGGAATAATTAATTAAACCATAATTTAATTATTATTCCTAGTCATAAGGACCCAAAACAAAGAAATTAATGAGATATAATTATACAGTTATCTTATTATTTTCTTAATAATGATTTAAATAATATTCCTTGTGAAATTTGACTAAATCATTTATAAATAATTGAATAAATCATTATTTATTTAATTATTACTCAACTACATTCTCAAAATAAGAAATAAATCATTTATTTATTTATTATTTACAGATAAAGGGAAGTGACCAAATTCAAATTCTTTTCCCCTCCAACAAAAATAATAAAATATTCCATAAAAGTGGGATCTAGATTTGATTAATAATATTTTAACTATGCACCAATATATAGACTAACTCAATATTTTGTTATAAATAGAAGGGTTTTTCCATTAATTCACTTACCTTTTGTTGCCTAAAGATCACTGATCTACATGTTGCTCTGGTCTCATTTCCACCATTTGGCTCCCATTGAGCTCTACCTTCTACATTGGGTTTTCTACATCTACAAGAGAGAGAAAGCTTAGATCTGAAGTGCTGAGGACTACAAAGAACCCATCCCATTGAGGAGATCTGGATACGCCTTCTTGTTTCCTCCCAGGTGCCCTATAATATAAAAATTCATTCAAAAAATCGTGTTCTTGTCTTGTCCGTTGGATGCATGGAGCAAACTCTTTACTTTTCTTCCTAATGTCTTTCCATTTATAGATCTGTTTGTTGCAGCATTTTAACTACTAATTGCAGATCTGAAGATTTTTTGCAGCCTCTATTGTTGTTAGGGCTATTAGTTATGCGTAGCTAAAGTGGTTCTTTTTCGTACACTTCGACAAAGAATTCATACTAACACAAGTTACAAGGTTTGTTACAAAGTGAGAAGGATGGGAAGATAGTACAAGAAAAGGAATTTCAAACAGCTTTCGATAGGTTCAAAGATTTCCCTAAATTAAGTGAATTCAAATCGGAAGCTCTTGAAGTTAATAAACTGCTGTCTCAGCAATTGAATGAATTTTGTGCAAAATTATCACAGGCAGAACCATTTTGTGATATTACCTCATCCTTGATCCAGAACATTATTACTCTCAGACAAGAAATTGATGATGCTAATGAAAATATTTCTGAATTTCTTACTTGGCAAGATACAGAAAAAGGAAGAGAATCTAATCTTCCTAGGATAGAAGAAAGACATAAAGAAATCTTGTTTACAGAATGGGAACATCAGATAATGAAAGCCGAGAGAGCAATATCAAGAGCTAGGAGCATGATGAGTAATATCACGCAATTTATCAATGACAGAGTGTATTCAATCAATCTCATTTCAGACTGTGTTCCTGGCAGTTTACCTAAAGTGAAAGAAACTGAAAACTGATGGAAAGAAGAAATGATGAATAAAAGTCAACAAATCAACAAACTTCAAGCAATATCTTGGGAAAATATGTGGACATATTTAATTAAGCCAAACAATCAACAAATGGCTATTAAATTCCTTTCAAATGCTGTCAATTGTTTAATTCCAGAATTTTCTGATGCCACCTACGCTGGACAGCGGCATTCCGAGATGAGTCATCCACCGAGGCTCCAAGTTATGCTGAAAATTTGCAACTTGGCTACATCAAGCGAGAAAGAAAAGCAATGAATCAGTTTCATTTAAGATAGCATTTATGTTTTTAATTTGATAGATTGTAGCAGTAGTAGTAGGATTTTGTTTATGTAATTTCTTATTTAAATTCCTCTCATGCATTTAGAGAGGGATCCGGAGTTGTAATATTTTTTGGACTTTGAGCTTACATTTCTGTACTCCATTCCCTCTTATATTTTATAAAGGATCACATCTGGTGATTTTGTGCTGAAATTATCTTTGAAGTGTTGCATTTCTGTACCTTTGGATTTGATTTTACATCAGAGTTACTGGATTAGAGTATCAAATTTCATTTGACAGTCTTCAAGATGAATGAGGTATTTCTATCTATTCACTGTTGATTTCCTTTGTTATATGATATTCGCTTGAAAATTTGCTATCATTTATATATATTTGGTTTTCATAACGTTTCCTTCTATATATCATTTCTGAGTACAATTGAAATGTTATCTTTCATAAGCATATATAGATGGTATACAATGATGAATGCAATATGCTAATATAAATCTGTTTAATTTCTTAAACAGAGTTATCTTTATTCGTTTCTGCACATTTCAATTTAAATAATAATACATTTTCATGGTTATTGTTAAATTGGAACAATCTTAAGTTGTATTCACATATAATTACCCGGGTTAGTGTTAGAATTTCTTTATCAGCATTTAGTTTAATTAAATAGTTTTATTTCAGTAAATTTAGTCCCATTTCCACTCATCCAAATCAACCCCTCACCAACCCATTTAGTTATAAGGAAACTGGTCCTTTAAATCCAGTGGGAGCCACCATACCAAACGGAAAATGAGCTGTCCTAAGGTCCCGACCGGGTGGTTTTCCCCAATGTTTGAAGCAGAGATTTTCTAGGCGTCAACACCTTCTTAGCTTGCTTGAGGGACATTTGTTTGTATGGTTGTAGCCGTAAAAGTACCCTGTCTCCTACATCAAAACTTCTCTCGATGCGATGTTGATCTGCCTATTGTTTCATTCGAGTTTGTGCCAAATTCAGGGTGTCCTTTAAGAGTTGGAGAACTTCTTGTTGATGCTCGGTGTGATCTTCCACTGCTTGACCCTTCGAATTCTCTCTTAAAGATGATGTGATGGATGGTGGATGATATCCATAAAGTTTCATAAATTGGGTCATTTTTGCTGCAGTATGGAAGGAAGTGTTATACCACCATTCAGCGAGAGGTAACCACTTGACCCATTGTGTTTGTTTATCAAATACAAAACAACGAAAATATCATTCCAAACATTTATTTACTATCTCAGTTTGACCATCGGAAGAGGATGAGAAGATGAGCTATGAGCTAATTGAGTACCCAAACAAGAAAATAACTCCGTCCAAACATTTCCAGTAAAAATGGGATCTCTGCCGCTCATAATAACCCTTGGATTTCCATGTAGCTTTTGAATTGTGTCCATAAATGTAGTAGCAATTGTACTTGCTTTAAATGGATGAGATAATGCACAAAAGTGTGCATATTTGGTAAGTCTATCAACTACCACCATGATGACACTATTTCCTTCGGACTTAGGGAAACCTGTGATAAAATCCATTGAAATCTCCTCCCAACGTTGACTTGGAATGGATAAAGGTTGTACAAGACCCGGGGTCTTAATTGTTTCAACTTTATTCTGCTGGCAAACCAAACATTCCACCACAAACTTTTGAATATCATATTTAAGACCATCCCAAAAAAAAACTTTCTTCACCTTGTGGTAAGTTTTTAAAAATCCTGAGTGTCCTCCTAAAGGAGAAGTGTGCAATTCCAAAAGAATCTTTTGTTTTAGTTGGGATTTCTTACAAAGATATAAACGGTGATCTTTGTACCATAAAGAATCATTTTTCCAACTAAATGTATTAGATGTACTAGGATCTTGCTGCGACTTTTGAATGAGTGTCCACACTTCTTCGTCCTTCTTCCATTCGTCTCTTGCTTCGGTTATCCAATCTGGTTGGATAATAGAAATGGCACAAAGCAATGCTTCCACCTCTTCATTCTTTCTTGAGAGTGCATCTGCAACAACATTTAGCTTCCCTTTTTTGTAGATTATTTCAAAGTCATAACCCAACATCTTTGTGACCCATTTTTGCTGCTCTTCTGAAGATAGTCTTTGTTCCAAAAAGTGTTTAAGGCTATCATGATCAATTTTTACCTTGAAGTGTCTTCCCATTAGGTAAGTTCGCCATTTCTTTAGTGCATGTAGTATTGCTAACATTTCATTCTCATAAATAGGTTTCTGTAAATACTTTCCTTTGATTGGACGACTTTCAAAAGCAATGGGTCTTCCTTCCTGCATTAAAACAACACTAATTCCATTTCCTGAGGCATCACATTCCACAATAAAGGTTTTTGTGAAGTCTGGCGTAGCTAAGACCGGTGCTAGGCACATTGCCTCTTTAAGATGTTCAAAGGCCTTAGTTGCTTCAAGAGTCCATGAAAATGCATCTTTCTTCAATAACGTTGTTAGAGGTGCTGCTATTCTCCCATAATTCTTAACAAACTTGCGATAATACCCTGTTAACCCAAGAAATCCTCGCAACTGCTTTATGGTTGTGGAGACTTTCCATTCCTTAATGGCTTTAATTTTGTTAGGGTCTACTTTAACACCCTCGTGAGATACAATATGACCCAGATATTCCACCTCTTGTACTTCAAAGAAATATTTGGATTTTTTTGCATATAATTGTTTCTCCTGCAATAGTTTGAGCACCCTGTCAACATGTTCAACATGATCCTTCCAAGACCTGTTGTAGGTTAGTATATCATCAAAAAATACTAGCACAAATTTTCTAAGGAAGGGTTTGAAAATGGAATTCATCAACCCTTGAAATGTAGAAGGTGCATTGGTAAGGCCAAAAGGCATGAACAAAAATTCATAATGACCCTCATGAGTTCAAAATGTTGTTTTCGGAATATCTTCAGTCTTCATTCTAATTTGATGATATCATGAACGAAGATCCGACTTGGTAAAATAAATTGCTCCATGTAATTCATCCAATAATTCATCAATCACAGGAATGGGAAATTTATCTTTAATGGTGAGCTTATTAATCTCCCTATAATCCAGACACATGCGCCATGATGCATCCTTCTTGTGTACCAATACTACAGGAGCAGAGAAAGAACTTTGACTAGGTTGAATTATACCCAACTCTAACATTTCTCCAATCATACGTTCAATTTCGCTCTTTTGGACATAAGGGTATCTATAAGGCCTGGTGTTTGGAGGAACACTTCCTGGAATCAAATGAATAGCATGATCATGATCACGAATAGGTGGGAGTCCTTTGAGAGTTTCAAAAACCTTGGAATGATTGTCCAAGACTTTTTGGAGATCTGCAGAAATAGATGATTTTGATGTTGGAACTTCTAGTGAGCATAATTGTGCAATTATGCCTCATTGTTCTTTCTTTAGAAGCTTTGACATGACATTAGAGCTTATTATCTTTCATGGCTTCCCTGCAATAGCCTGTAATTCAACTTCCTTTCCTTCTGAAAAAAATTTCAAGAAAAGTTCTTGAAAATTAAAAGCTATTGTCCTCAAAGATTGTAACCATTGTACTCCTAGTACAACATCAGCACCTCCCATAGGAATGGAAAGCATTGAACTATTCAATACATATTCCCCCATGGTTAGCTTGATATTATGGCATTTTCCAGAGCAATTTATAGTTCCTCCATTTGCAACCATCACTTGACACTCTGATGCTGAGTATATGAAACAATTCAATTCCTTGGCTACCTTACAATGAATAAAATTATGGGTACTACCTGAATCAATCAACACTTTTACCTTTTTCTTCTTGATATATCCTTCTATCTTGAGAGTTTGAGGAGTGGTGATTCTTGCCAATGCATTACACGATATGGTCCGACTCATTTCTTCCTCTTCTTGGGTTGGTTCCTAGTGCATATCCTCTTCTTGTTCATTTTTTTCTTCCTCTTCACAATCTATGTAAAATAATTTCTTCTCAGCACACTTATGATCTTTAGTGTATTTGCTATCACAACTATAGCAAAGCCCTTTTGCTCTTTTTTCTTCCAATTGTTGTGGTGTCAACCTTGTCGGTTGTGGAAATCTAGGAGTAGCAACACTTCCCTCTTTATAGAAGTGAGTGGTAGGCTTCATTGTCGCCATAATTTTACATTCAATTTTTCTTGTCAACCTGAATGCCTTCTCTAATGAATCAGGTTCCAAAACGCGAACTTCATGTTGGATGTTATCCTTTAAAATACCTATGAAGAGATCAATCATATGTTCCTTTGGAATATCAGTTACCCTTATATTCAGTTTTTGGAAGTCCTCAATGTGCTCCCCCACTAAACCCTTTTGTTTGAGATTTATCAATTGGCTAAAGAAGGTGTTGCTCTTTGTATCCTCATAATGTGCTATCATTTTCTCCGTAAAAATTGATCAAGTGGCAATTTTTTTACGGGAGCAAAGTCATCGATACCATACAAATGTATTTTGTTCTAAATGTAAAGTTGCAATGCATACCTTTTGTGTGTTTTGCACATTATGGAGATCAAAATATTGCTCCATCTGTAGTATCCATGTTACAGGATCCTTTCCATCAAACTTCCTTATACTCATTTTTGGAATATGGTGGTTCTTCCCGCCAACATTAGATTTTATGAAATCACGATTAACATTTATTTTGTTCTCATCATGAGTTTCCTCTACTATCTTTTCATCATTAGAAAACATTTCTTGTATCAACTTTGTCAAACCTTCCATGTTTACTTTTAGATCATTCTTCATGTTTTCCATTTTCTCATCAATCTTAGCTTCCATGTCATCCATCTTAGATTCCATGTCATTCTTCAAACCATCCATCTTAGATTCCACACCTTTCTTCAAACCATCCATCTTAATTTCCACATCTTTCTTCAAAACTTCCATGTCATCTTTTGTTGCTCTTTGCGAGAGCGAAATTTGTTGCACTTGCTCTTATAATTTTGATATGTCATTTTGCCATTCTTCGTCTTCATGAGTCATAGTAGAGCCTTCTAAAGGCTTGATGGGTGTTGAATTCTTTTTATGAGCCATTTTAGAATCCAATACTAATATATATTCTACAATATGCCCTTGGAATCAATTCAACTTGATTCTTCAAACAAGACTTGTGCAATTCGGGAAAAAAAAAAAAATACACCTTTTACTTGCTTTTGAGGAGCTCTATATTGAAATTGAATTATCTATATAATTGCGGATTCTCAATATCTGAAACTCAGCCTTGTCGTAGCCCTCTGAAGCTTCTTTCAAATGTCACAGGTCTGACCTGATTTGGATTCTTCAAGGCAAAGATATGTCCAATCTCCCACAATGACCCAATTATGGACTGGTTCAGTAGAGCAAACTTGTACGACTTGCCACGTCTTCCTGTTTCTTCCTTTGGATCTAAAATTGATAAACATGAAACTACAGTCTGTGTACTTCCTGCCACTTTTTACAGCATTCCAATCCGATGTTCAGAGAGAGAGTTATGAAGATTTTCCCACGATAACCTCTTTGAAATGAAATTCGAGAGCCTGAAAAATACCTAACTTCCACAGATCATATCTCCGCAAATATTGTGAACCAAGCTCTGAAATTTTGCGAAGATGTTTCTCAGGATTTCAGCTTCGCTCTCCAAATATTTTAGCTTCTGAATCTTCGTAGAAAAAAAAGTTATAGCGAAAATGCCGTGATGACCTGTTTAAATTAAATTCAAGAGCCTGCAAAAAGCCCTAACTTCCACAGATCATATCTCCGAAAATATTGCGAACCAAGCTCTGAAATTTTGTGACGATGTTCCTCAAGAATTCGGCTTTGCACTCTAAAAATTTCAGCTTCTGAACCTTCGTAGAAAAAAAAAGTTATAGCGAAAATGCCACGATGACTAGTTTGGAGCAGCGAAAACCCTAGAATCCACAGCTCTGATACCAAATGTTGTGAAACCAGCTCCAAAAATAGAAGAAAAGAGATATCAACGCCTTAGAAAAAAGCCACTTCGAGGGGGCAACCTCCAATGCATTACATGAATGAACAATTCTTGGATGATTCAAATTACAAAACCTCATTTCTATATATAGGAGTCCATGGGGCCACAAAGCCAACTTAATTACTAATGAATCTATTATTAAGTACAAAGCCATCTTTATTATTGAGTAAAAAGCCAACTTAATTACCAATGGACCTATCACATGAGTACAAAACCAACTTCATTACCAATGGACAATTTTGACCAATTGACATTTTTATAACCATTTTTATAATTTTAAAAATTGACCATTTTTATAATATAATATTAACTATTATATTTAAAATTTAAAATTAATAACACCACCTTATCACATCATATCACGAGGACAAAGCCAACCTAATCCCATAGTCTAAAAAAGCAATGGGATGGCTTAGAACCTGACAAAGATTTTGAAAAAATCCAGCAAAAATTTTATTAGAATCTTGTTAACAGTTGTTAAACTTTAGTATTTTGAGTGCCCTAAAGGTTTTTGATAGTGCTGAATCCATTTCCACTATCAAAAATGAATTTCAAACACTCCAACTATCTGATTTTTTGAATTTTATTTTACCAAATTCCTAAAAAAACTGCCATCCAAGATATTTTGTATGCTGAGTAAACAACTTCCGAGGACAAAGCCAGCCTATTACCATATTGGTACAAAGCCACCCTAGTTACCAATTGACCATTTTGACCAATTTGACCATTTTTATAATATAATATTGACTATTATATTTAAAAATTAAAATTAATCACTAAGATAGTACGAATCAAAAGGTGTAAGGACTCCGATGGTCCTAAAATGTTCTAAAAAGGATTGGCCCATTCAAACATAAAGAAATGAACATTAAGATTCAACAAATAAAACACAAGTTTACGTTGGGTCAAACGTTGCTCCATTCCTACTGGACCTAATTTCATTGCAGCCTATCTTAAGAGCTAAAGCTACTACTCTGGCACCAACAAGCCTTCTCATTTACCCATCCTTGATTTGTTAAACGTTGGTCCATTCCTATTGGAACTAATTTCATTGTAGTCTATCTTAAGAGCTAGAGCTAAGGCTACTACTCTGGCACCAATAAGCGTTCTCATTCACCCATCCTTGATTTGTTGTAATAACAAATAAGGACCGTAGAAATCAGAACTCACCAATGCTCACAAAAGGATGTTATTGTTGCACCTGTTTTAAGAACTGTATACCAAACATCAAAGATCAAAGAAAACTAAATTGTCAACATTAATTTGCTCGTAGGAAAGGATTCATTGATTCAATAAACCCTTCCAAACCTCCCCACTAAATCATCCCATACTGTACAGCTCTCAAAACACAAACGTTTTCCTGTTTTTTATGAAATCCGAAATCACCGTTGGGGTTTGAACGCATTTTGTTTTCATATGTACTTGTGACAT
The DNA here is from genome assembly GCA_034641835.2 of Pinus albicaulis. Taxonomy (NCBI): domain Eukaryota; kingdom Viridiplantae; phylum Streptophyta; class Pinopsida; order Pinales; family Pinaceae; genus Pinus; species Pinus albicaulis. The sequence continues at coordinate 1,053,828,244 of CM076581.1, forward strand.
TGGTAGGCTGCCCCCACATTTTGTTAAAAAGCAAAATGATGTTTAAAAATGCTGGCACATTTTTATTAAACAACTGAAATCCGACATTTCCAAGTTTCAACTTTAAGAAAATGACGGTGAACGTTTCCCTGGCATTTATCAGTGACTTCCATATTTTGGAATCGTTTTCCGAAAAAGGTAAACTGTCCCTCGAGGGTCATTTCCACGCTCACCAGGCCATTACTCGGGATCCGTGTTTTGGAACCTCTCCCAGAAGATAAATACCCTCTTTAGGGGCATTTCCTATTGCAGATCTCTGCACTGTGTATTCTCTACTAAAGTTACTTTTGTCCGGAAAGGATTAAATCTATTGCTAGATCCCTAATCTCATTTGGTATCAAAAGACTGAGCTGGGATCAAATATCAATGATAGGATGTTAAGAATTCCATCAGATGTACGATTGGGAACCACAACTTGCATGATATGAAACAACTTCAAACATGAATACCCTGTATTGAGGGCTACAATGGCGATAGTTAATTTGGCCTGTTGTTTTTCTTCACAGCCAAGATTTCATGTTGGAGACATTATGTGCTTTGTTCAAGGCTCGAGTGGGCTGCTCAAACAGGATACAAATGCCGCTTTCAAGGTATTGTAACTGCTCATTATTGATTGTCCGTGAATGAAAAGGAAAACCCATATTTAGTTTCACTATCAAAAGGCAGCAAATATTCAATTAAATCTCATGCCCTTTTGATTACACCAACAATTTGATCATCGGGCTTACAGATTGTACTCTCTAGGCTTTCCGTGCTGCAACTTCTGAAACTCATTTCTTGCCTTTTTGGACATACAAAGCAAGTTATTCCATTCTATTCTATCCGTGAGAGCTTTTGAATAGTGAAATGACTCTGCAATAGAGCATCTTTCATAAGAGATGATATATTCAGAAATAAGCTTTAAATGACAGGCACCCCTTAAACTGACCACAAAGAAGTTGCTTGTACCCGCAATAGAAATTCAAGAGGCATATTTTCTGAATAAAATATTACATACTAAAGCCTGAAACAGCGGCATCAGAATTTGTACCCTATCGTAGAACCTATAAACCTATCACAGCTCTGATACAATTATACATTATTTTCTTTTCTTTTGCTACCTCCGGTATTCCTCAAACAAGGATAAGGTCCAGAAGTGATTTTTTTGGTTCATAAAATGCAACTAAAGAGTACTTACAAAACTTCTATAGAATATAACTGACTGCATCCTTAAGTTGTTATGTGGGAAATTCCAACCTTAAGTTACAAAACTTCTATAGAATATAACTGACTGCATCCTTAAGATGTAATGTGGAAAATTCCAACCCAAGTTACAAAACTTCTATAGAATACAACTGACTGCATCCTTAAGTTGTAATGTGGAAAATTCCAACCTAAGTTGCGAAGCGGAAAAATAATGAATAATAGGCATAAATAATGAAGAAAATATTGCCTTCGCCAGAAAACCTCTGCAGTTCTACAACAATCTCCGAAACCCACTTGAAGAAGGACTAAATACGCGTAATGTCACGACCAAACACAAACGTTGTAGCCCAGTTCACTGCCACATAAAACCTATTCCTCCAACTCAGCACACGTGTAAGATAAGCTGACCGCCATATTATCCAGCTTACGAAACCTGCCATTGATACACCTTTTGCCTCCTGCAAACGAGCATGGCACATTAGCAAGAAAACATTAAGGAACTAAATGACGCCGGACATTTTATTGTTTTTCCTGTGTTGTATTCCTAACGGAAGATTATAAACGGGACAACAGTGAACTATGCCTTACCTTGCTCTGGCGAAGATCAACTAATGCTTTGTACCGTCCAACAGATGCCATACTTCCAAAGTGCTTGTAAACAAACTGTTCACCAAAGTCTTTGTCTGAAGAACTTCCTGCCTTCCCCCCGCCCTTTTTTGCAAGCTGATTCATAAGCTCGGCCAAATACTTGCCCTCTCTCTCTGCAACCTGTCATTACAAAGTATATCATTTAAAATTGAAACTTTGGAACATCAATTTTAAACAAGAAATAGATCAAGGCACAGCACGCATAAACCTGAAGGTCGAATGTTTATCAGCTTATAAAGTATGGAAAAACAGTGCTCTTATATTGTCCAGTAATATTATGTAAGTCCTATATCTTGGTTGAACCACCCGCTACTAGAACAAGAGTATTGGTGCGAGAGGTATACAAACAGGTTTCAGGTGACTGATGTGGTTAAAAGTGAAAAGATCATGTTACATAGTCAACTGATTTGGTGTGCATGTATTCCTCAGACTAGGGTCATAAACAATAGGGGGGGAAGTGAAACTCCATACGTGATTTCTAAGACAAAGCGAGCAGAACAATCAAGTGAAATTATAAAAAGGGAAGAAGACGTCCTAAAATGACATCAAACTTATGAATCACAACCATAGAGAAAGATTTATATATAAGAAAGATGGTCATAACTTCATAAAACGGTTCAGAAACATCAATTTACAAATCATTAACAGTTAAGGACCAAGGTCATGGATTTAGACCATACAGGGCTGCATACCCTATGGAATGGACATTACGATATAGAATATGCCATAGATCCATACACATGGCAATAAGTCATGCACAATGCTTTTTATTTTTATCAGGATTCTCAGATACTGATGAAGTTCCGTGAAACCAGAGACTTTACAGTAGCTGTCTTAGGCTCAAGTACGTCTCTTACAAGGCTCTACAGTGCTGAAACAGGGTCAGAGACAGCATATACATTTAAAAATAATGTAAACAATGCGACTCTTGAAGAAATTCCCAAAAGTAGATCAGTAGTGCGACTTATTACAGCATATTTAGTAGAGGAAATCCATCAGCGTGTGAGAAAAGGGATCGAAAATCAAATAAAATAATCATGGCCTAAAGATCAGTTAACAAAACATGCTTGACCTTTGCAAGATGTATTCAAGACTTTGAATTGAACGGAAAAATAAATAGTGAATACTTCAACATCGAAAATCAAATAAAATAATCATGGCCTAAAGATCAGTTAACAAAACATGCTTGACCTTTGCAAGATGTATTCAAGACTTTGAATTGAACGGAAAAATAAATAGTGAATACTTCAACATTCCAGATTAAGCGCAAAAAGAATGTACAAGGAAAATGTTCTAAACAACACTACAGATAAAAGCTGATGTGAAAGGTGACCTGAGCCAAAGCTGGAAGTGGAGGCTTGCCAGTGCTTTCAACAAAACCTGCACAATCGCCAATGGCAAAAACATCTTCTGTCGAAGGAACTCGTAACCATTCATCCACACCGATCCTGTATTTAAAGTAATGCCAATTGATAAATACCATAGTTACAGAACTCCGAGAACTACAAATCAAACACATGATAAATAAATGAAATTGCCCACTTCACATTTACAAAGAATATTTATTTATTTGGACAGGAGAATACCTTCCCCCTAGGGATTTTGGAAAATTGAGGGATTTTATAAATGGAGAGGCACCAACGCCTGTAGACCAGACTAGCAAGCCATAGGGAACTTCACTTCCATCCGTAAGTATTATTTTATCGGGTTGAACATCCTTGACAACCCCACGCACAAGACGAACTCCTGCCTGCACAATCAATAAACCACCGCCGAAAGCCAACGTTATTAATAAATAATTCAGATATGGACAAAAGCATATCACCTCTAACCAATGTTTCAGTCTCTGCTTCTCTGTCAATTTGGTTAAGTGGGCACAGTGGACACATTTAATCCCCAAAGGCCATGATACGACCCTACACTGCCATTACCAGCTTCTTGCATCCATTATGGGCAGGGAATTTATGACATTGTGTGGAAAGCCTGGTGTGTGTCTGAACACAAGCATATCATGCAAAATTGGGCATCAACGAAGATATGTGATATAGCTCCTGGTCATATATATATATATATATATACTAACCTGAGTTTAGGTTGGGACAAACCCACATGTTATAGATATAATTAGAACAATCTCCCTAAACATGAGGATGTTGTCACTAAGGTTATGCAAGACTCAGTCAAACCTGGACAACCCTTGAGACAGTGTAACCCCCACAATTGGTTTCCACTCTCAACTCCTCCCATGTGATTATGTGATTTGAACATGAACTTGAGACCTGATGGGGACTAAACCCCACACAAACCAACTAGTCCACACCTCATGATCTTCAATTAGCCACACAAACGAACTGGTCTACACTTCATGGTTTTCAATGGGGCCAAAACCCACACAAATCCACTGGTCTACACTTCATGGTCTTCAATTACCCACACAAATCAACTGGTCTACACCTCATATAAAGCATCTCAGAATGTAAGGAGATTCTTCTTACCTTGGTTAAATGTCTAGTAGCGTACTCCCTTAGCCCCACATCGAAAGAAGATAAAATTTCATTTGCCTGCTCATGCAAGAAGCAAACTTTTGTTATTTCCTGCATAAATGTTCAATCACGCTTGTGGAAGGGAAATAATCATGTAAGCAATGAATAAACACCCTACGTACCAAATTTCACAACTAAATAAACATGCTCATTGACACTGATGATTAGATATAAAAACAATATATATCAACTCCCTACGAGCCAGTGAATCTCGGGTTTGTACCTCTATTAATGTGACATGAATGTAGTTTTTAACATGAGCATATCTATCATATACATCTCTTTTGATAAAGTCGCTTAGTTCACCACTGAACTCAACACCAGTTGGACCACCACCTACTACCACACAGTGTAAAAGTCGGCTTTTCTCTTCCTCCAAAATTCCTGTAAATTCAACAAATGTCAGAAGCCCTGGCAACCTATGATTAATTTATAAATACATTATGACAGAAATTGTATCTTCACAAAAATATTTATGCATGAAAATATTTGCAACTAGTCTAAATTTCCTGCATGTGCAAAGTCAGGGCAAAGTCAGGGCCTACATGAATATCATTGCCATATATTGGTTACGAATCCCTTTTGATGAAAATATGTACATTGATTAGTCTGATAAAAGATAGTTCTAGTAGACCAAAAGTTTGAAACCAATTTGTATTGCCTGTGAAAATCAGGATCATAAACATTTATTGAGAACAAAACTGGATTCAATTAGTAATCAACAAAGCCTGAGAGCCCCCGCACATGGAGAAAATATTTATGTTTAAAGAATGATAACCTACGTAACGGAAAAAGATTCAGCATAATATTATCAAGTCACTACAACATTTTCTGAAAGGCTACATAAGCTATTTTACCCTGTGATACTGTATCAATTCGCTCTCCTGCATATCTGCCGGAAAACACGCTAGATCTTTGCCTGTCATAGAATAAGTGAGGGACCATCTAGGATTCATTCCTAATCCATCTAAGACACTCTGCTGTGATAGATTCTTCGAAAATAAGGAAAACTCAAAAAAAAAAAGGGAAAAAATAACCTCGGCCCATAGTTTTAAAAACTGGCCGGTTTGAACCAGTAACTGGTCAAACCAGCCGGTCAGCAAACTTCACCCAATGATCCAGTAGAAAAATCCAGTTTGGGGACCAGTAGTATCAGATCGATGCCAACTCCAAACTGGGCCAATCAGATCTCACGTTTGTGAGATCAAACCAGCCGGTCAGCAAACTTCAGCCAATGACCCAGTAGAAAAATCCGGTTTGGGGACTATTAATATCAGATCGATGCCAATTGGTCTGAATGAGTCGGTTTTGCTCCAAACTGAGCCAGTCAGATCTCACATTTGTGGGAAGAGTCTGGGACTCACAATAGCAGTTTTTCTGGTTGTTTTTTTTAGAAAACTAAGGGTTGTTTACCTTACAAAAGGTTTGGTACGGTACCAAACCATTTTTAACCGGCCAGTTTCGCCATTTTCATTAAATTATATTATGTATGAGGGTATGGGATTGGCATTTAATCAAAGTACGAAGCCTTTTATGTACCTTGATGTTGGTGGTATTGATTGTTAAACTCCTCTCCCATGGTCTTAACAGAAATGTACCTTTCACTCAAACCAAGATAATTGGTTAGACATGTTAAGCCTTTTCTACCATATTATAAGGTTGAATATTATAAGGGTTGAGGAGATGAACCCTTCGCTCTCCACAGATATGTTAAGTTTTTCCAACCATATTATAAGGTTGAGGAGATAAACCCTTCATTCAAACCAAAATCATTGCTTAGGCATGTTAATCATTTTCAATTGATACCATAAGGTTGAAGCTCTTTCTGATGATCCCAATTCCAGTAGTGGTGAAGTAGTGGGGAATTGGTGATGACTTTGATAAGTGATCATGTTAATTAGTGATTTGTAATAAGCCAGTGGCCCAATAGAAGTAGTGGGGAATTAGTGATGATTTTGATAAGTGATCATGTTAATTAGTGATTTGTAATAGGCCAGTGGTCCAATAGATTATAGCATTGCTGTGATTTGTAATAGGCCAGTGGTCCAATAGATTATAGCATTGCTGCTTTTAGTGCTGCTTTTAGTGATGACTTTGATAAGCGATCATGTTAATTAGTGATTTCTAATAGGCCAGTGGTCCAATAGATTATAGCAATTTGTAATAGGCCAGTTATCCAATAAATTATAGTATTGCTGCTTTTGGACTCTAGAAGTCATTAAAAGTCTCACTGACTATGAATTTTGTTGTTGATATGTATTGCACTTGGTGCCATTTTGATATATTCACCCTTACATTGTTTATTGTTTGAGAATCATAGTTTGAAATCTTAAAATTAATTTTTTCATTAAAAATTAATTATTTTTTATATTTTTTTAAATCCGATTCAAATCCTGGTTAGGTAGATGGACTGGTTCAAAACCCAATTCCAGTTTTTAAAGCTATGCGTCAAACAAAAGAAAAGAGAACTATCATTAAGACATGTAACGTCATGCAGTTAGAGAGCAGTAGCAGACAAACTTTGAAGCAAAAGAATGATTTACAAAATAGTCGCTGGACATTTTCCAGCATTACAACCATACAAACTTTGAAGCAAAAGAATGATTTACAAAATAGTCGCTGGACATTTTCCAGCATTACAACCATAGTTACCAAATTTGCCCAACCTTCCACCATTGCAACTTTAGTTACCAAATTTGCCCAACCTTCCACCATTGCAACCATAGTTACCAAATTCGGCGAAGGTGCAAGTTAAGGTAAAGAAAAGTGCCAAAAATTCATTTCAATTTAATAAATTTCTCCAGTTCAAGTTCAGTACAGTCAATGTATCCTTGATTGTATCAAACTGTATTTGTATCAAAACAAATTAATATTAATATAACATACAAAATGGACCCACAAAAGTGTTAAAACGCACCCATAAAAAGAATAATTGCATTCTCTGAGATTTATTTAATCTTTTTCGCGTCTTTTCTCTTCTGCCTGTTGCAAAGTGATGCCAGCATGTACACAATAAACGATGAAACTCATGGCATGCCATATTGGTAACTGGAAGGATAGAAAACTGAGCATATCTCAATGCTCAGTTGTTGCATGTGAATCGTTGGAACCCAGCCAAGATCTATCTTAGCATGGAATTATCAAGTGTCAAGTCCAGCCAAAATCTATCCTAACATGGAATTATCAAGTGTCAAGAAGGATCAAATCTTTTGAAGTGCAAATCTTTTTCAGAGTGCAAAAATTGAAAAAAGATTTACATTTCAAGAAATTTGATGTCACTCGGCACATAAAAGATCAAGTTCTATCCTAACATGGAATTATCAAGTGTCAAGAAGGATCAAATCTTTTGAAGTGCAAACCTTTTTCAGAGTGCAAAATTTGAAAAAAGATTTACATTTCAAGAAATTTGATGTCACTCGGCACATAAAAGATCAAGTTCTATCCTAACATGGAATTATCAAGTGTCAAGAAGGATCAAATCTTTTGAAGTGCAAACCTTTTTCAGAGTGCAAAATTTGAAAAAAGATTTACATTTCAAGAAATTTGATGTCACTCGGCACATAAAAGATCAGAATTGAGATGTTTATATATATATATATATATATATAAATTTAATATTGAAATATATTAGTTAAATCGATATTCAAAAGACTGATATTCGATATTCGATATTCCATCTATCTCCATCTAAAAGAGAATTGCTATAAAATTATGTTGCTAATATAGAGATTGGAATATAAATACTTTGTTTATGTCTAATAGTGAAATATTTTTTTTAAAATACCACGTGTCAACTCTCATGTTAAGAGTGAAGAAATTACGCAATCTCCTTCATATTGAGTTTTAATATGAAGAAAGAACACAGCAAGCACAGTGAGAGTGAGATTATTAATGTCGAGTGAGATTATTAATGTCTTATAATGTTTTTGATTAAAACTAACCAAATATAGTATTCATTTTTATTTTTAATCCCCTTCATCTCTCCTCTATCTTGCTGACACTGGTTGTCTCTGCTCCCTATGATAGGTGTTGCACCCTTGTTATCAGATTCTCCTCCACCAAGCTACAAATCTTAAACGAGATCTCAACGTTCATAGCATCATTACACTTTATTATTAATGGCTCCCACCCCTAATCTACACCAACGTCAATCTTTTTATTTTATCATTTATGGTAAAGTGAAGTCTTTCGTTATTGGTACCTCATAAGGGTTTATGAGGGTTATAACCCACTTTAGATCTTGAACAATCCATGGAAATGGACCCAATTCAAGGCTATTTCATTTATATTTTTTTTCAGAGTTGCTTGCACTTAAAAAATAACTTGCGAAAGTGTTTAAGATGGTATTCATATTTCTTCATCTGATTTGAATACCCGTGGTTCTTATTTTAAGGTGCTACTTAATATCTGGTAGTAGCAACTCAATAGGCAAACAAAAAGACACATCCTTGAAGTAATGAAGCACTCCAAATTGATAATTTTATTCACATTATTAAACTTGGAAGCCTCCCACGACACTGCTAACTCTATCTTGCTGACTCTGGTTGTCTCTGCTCCCTATGAGAGGTGTTGCACCCTTGTTATCTGATTCTCCTCCACCAAGCTACAAATCTTAAACATGATCTCAACGTTCATAGCATCGTTACACTTTATTATTAAGGGCTCCCATCCCTAATCGACACCAACGTCGATTTTTTTATTTTATCATTTATGGTAAAGTGAAGTCTTTATTTATCAATTTTTTTTTTATTTTATCATTTATGGTAAAGTGAAGTCTTTATTTATCGGTACCTCATAATGGTTTATGAGGGTTATAAACCACTTTGGATCTTGAACAATCCATGGAAATGCACCCAATTCAAGGCTATTTCATTTAGAATTTTTCTGAGTTGCTTGCACATAAAAAAATAACTTGCGAAAGTGTTTAATATGGTATTCATATTTCTTCATCAAATTTGAATACCCATTGTTCTTATTTTAAGGTGCTACTTAATATCTGGTAGTAGCAACTCAATAGGCAGACAAAAAGACATATCCTTGATGTAATGAAGCACTCCAAATTGATAATTTTCTTCACATTATTAAACCTTGAAGCCTCCAGAGAATGGTTCATCATTCTTATCCAACTCTTCTTATTGGTATAACATTGTAGACACTATCAGTTGGAGAGAAAGAGTTTTGAATTCTTAATATCCAATAATATGTCTTCCTATTGAGAGGTGGAAAGGTTGCAAAAAAATGGCCACTGCTAGGGTTTCTCTCTGCTCTGCTGCCGGCGCTGACATAAAGGTTGCAACTCCAGCGACGGTCTCACTCGACTGTGTTGCCACCACCATAGTGGATCACACTGATATAGTGGTTGCATTAGTTGCAGACTCCCTCAACTACTCTGATAAGGACCCGATCTGGCTTCGGGCTCCACAAATATTTGCTGCCGTCGACAACGACGAGGGCAATGGTACAGAGGCTGCTACTCAAAGCTCTACTGCCGTCGCCGCAGTTGCACATGCTGCTACAGTGGTGGTTCAAGCCACTGCCCCCCTCGGCATCAAAGATACATTTCAGATCTGGCCAAGAGGCGCAGTTCTCCAACAAAATAAAGTCGCCCAAATGAAAGATGAACCCTGCACAGACAAATACGCAGACCGCTCCACAGTCGAGGCCCTGTAGCATCTCAGCCTCTCGGATCTGCAAGCTAGATGCCCACTGGTGCCACTGGCAGTTGAAAATAACCCGTTCCACTTTGACTACCCTCATCGTTCAGCCTCCTTCAAGGCCCAACTAGGCTTGACGGATTGGGGAAAACAGAGCTCAAGCACGATACAGACACAGATTTGCACTAGCAAGCAAGTGTTTTCAGATCACTCTTCCCCTTTTTATCAGATCCAGATCACGCTTCTCTCAGGCAAAACCATGATGCATTGGGTGCGCACAACGAATCTGGTGCAGAACCTTTCGCACGACCTTGAACTCAGGCTGGGGATTTCCTCTGCTCATCAAAGACTTCTTTGTGAAGGTAAACAACCAAAGGACCCTCTTCCCCTTTCTTTTTACAGTATTGAAAGAGATGCTTCGGTTGTGCTTACCCTACGTCTGAGAGGGGGCGCATCTGGGTAGCCATCCTGTAAATTTATGCAGATGTTCTATGCTCGATGCAACTTTACTTTTACCCCCAATATCAAACAACAATCACATAAACAATAAAGTAAAACGCTGATAGAACATACCAGTAGATCGACAGAAGACAAGCCAGAAATATATAAGTGTGTTGGTGAATTACGGCGGTCAACAGGATGCTTCAGCTTGACAACTTCTCTATTAGTCGGCGACCATCAATGTCACACAACCCTCTAGGACGGCCAAGCCGGTCAACTCAAAAGTCAACCCCAAATAAGTCAATGCTATCAGTCAACAGTCAATGCACACAACAGCAGCAACTAGGTCAACGTTGAAAAGTCAAAGTCAACATCTTGCCTCAAAAATTGTGCCAAAAAATGCGGATTAGGGAAATCGAAGTTCTGGGAGAGTTTCGGATCAAATCGACCTTGCATTGACCAAAGTCAACGCTTGTCAAACTTCTGTAGAAACCCTAGACCAAAAAACAGAAATTCCTGCCGCCTGATTTCCCACGTGTGGAGAGAGAAGAACCACCAAGATTATCGAACCAATCAAATGAGGAGAGAGAATGTGTGAGGATGAGATGAGTGAAATGTCCTCCAACGTTGACTCTATTTATATCAATCACTGAGGGTGTGTGACACTTTTGCTGGGGTACAAAACCTTAAAGCCGACCTGCACATATTTGAATATATTAGAAAATAAATTCAAAATAAATGATTTTCTCATCGGATCAAGATGATCTTTAGATCAATCTTGCACCTCTCCGAAAGAGGAACCCAATAAAAATATTGGTATCTTCATCTAAGCATCACAACATGGAGTTTGGACCTAGTTGTCCAATTTCAACACTCCCTCTCAAATAGGGAGAACTCCATCCACCTGTGCAACTCAACATCGTGCGTCATCCCGCCGTAACTTGCTTCGCTGGCTCTTTATTTCAGAACAGAGTTTCAGAACAGAGATGGGTCAGTCGCAAAGACATCATTCCCGGCTGACAGATTCAGCCTAGAGGTCCGAAACCTCTATAGGAGGACCGAAGTCAGTAGGAGGTCCGAAACCTCACTAGACTTTATCCCAGATCAAGTGGTTGGACCGTGCCATCCTAGATAGAGAGTACGACAATCTCTGATGCGTCCATCAGTCTTTGCTACTAGTCTTTAGCTTTTCCAACCTCATTGGCCAAATGAGAGGTACTTCCCATGAGCCCCGAACTCAATGGGTAGGATGCATACGGGGTATAGATAATGAGAGGTGAACCAACTCAATAATCACAATGGTGGGGCCCAAGCACACCAACAAGGTTCGGTAAGCCTTGCCCTGTGGTTGCTTATAGCTTCGAGAAGCTATCCCCAAAGCCCCCTAGAGCTCCCAGAGCTCATTGTCCAACAGGACCCACATCATAGGGTCATTCCACGATACCAAGACTCTCACGGAAGGTTAGGAACTTGACCTTCCCCAGGGGCTTAGTGAGTATATCCGCGACCTGCTCATCAGTTCCTATATGATCGAGCCTTACGGCGCCTCGTTGTACCATATCCTGGATAAAGTGGTACCTGATATCAATATGCTTGGATCGATCGTGGAACACGGGATTCTTGGACAAGCGAATCCCACTCTGGTTATCATAGAGTATCACAGTGGTATCTAGCACATGCCCAAACGGCTCTGAGAGAGCTTTTGTGTATACAACGGGCCATACTTGCTGCAATGTATTCGGCCTCCATGATGCTCAAGCCACCAACCTGCTTCTGCTCATCCATGATATCGAAGCATATCCAAGTGTGAAGTAGCATCCCGATGTGCTTTTACGATCCACCACCTTTGCCCGGCCCAATCGACATCCCGAGTATATCCAAGGAGTGTCACGCTCCCGGCGGTGTATCTGTTATGGTTTATTGTGCCCCAAAGATATCTCGAGAAGATTCTTGGCACCAACCCGGTGAGTGTGATGAGGGAGTGTGATGAAGCTCAACCATCTGTTGACTCAAAGTGTTCCCTTTACAAAACATATATGCGGAGCGGGTGTATATATCTGGACGGGGGGCCCCTACAAGTTGACGATACTCAGTAGGATTTGCTAACATGGGCCCAACAGCGCTACCACTCAACTTCTTAAAGTTGAGCTCCATCGATGTCGACACGGACTTACAGTCCACCATACCAAATCTTTCCAGAAGCTTCACAATGTGTTTTCTTTGAGAAAGGAAAATCTCGCCAAGTCTCTGCCAAACCTCCAGGCCTAGGAAGTACTGCATCAGTCCTAGGTCCTTCATCTCGAACTCAGCAGTGAGCTTCCTCTTGCACTGATGAATGAGAGGGTCAGCACCTGTCAAGAAGAGGTCATCCACATACAACACTAGAATGACAGGCTTCTCTCTATCAACCTTAAAGTAAAGGTTCGAATCAGCATTACTACGAGTGAAGCCCAGCTTCATCAGGTAGCTATCTATCCTCTCGTACCAAGCTCTGGGTGCTTGCTTCAGCCCATAGAGGGCTTTCTTCAACCTGCAGACATGGGTGTCCCGATCCTGGACTTTGAACCCCAAAGGTTGCTCTACATACACCTCTTCCTTTATCGCACCATGCAGAAATGCGGTCTTCATATCCATCTGATGAAGACTCCATCCTAGCATAGCAGCAAGGGCTATGATAGATCGAATGGTGGTGTATCGGGCCACAGGTGCAAATATGTCATCATAGTCTATGCCTTCCTTTTGAGAGAAGCCACGGGCAACGAATCTTGCCTTGAACTTTTCAGCACTCCCATCAAATCCATGCTTGATCTTGTAGAGCCATTTTGAGGTGACAATTGCTTTGCCCTCTGGTCTTGGAACCACATCCCAGACATCATTCTTCAATATGGACACATATTCTTCGTGCATAGCATCCTTCCAGACTTGATGCTTTACGGCTTCCTCAAAAGATCCAGGCTCAGATTGTACAATAGTACTCATGGCTACTAGATACCCTTGGTATCTATTCGACTTCTTGCTTTCACGGAATGTCCCCCTTGGGGCCATATGTCCCTCGGCATCCTCGAGAGTGTCCCTGAGCCATGATGGTCTCTTCCCCAGTGAAGGAGGTGGATCAATCGGGTCCATCGGTCCTTCAGCATCGGTCATTGTCTCATCCTTCGATTCTTCTTGATTTCTAGGCCTCGCCTCTTGATCTTCCTCAGATCTCGGAAGATTGATTGCTTTCTTTAGGGAAGCATCTTCGTCAAAAGTGACATCGTGGCATATCTCCACTTCCCTTTAACCAGGCACATAGACCCTATAGGCCTTCGAAGTTTCATTGTAGCCCACAAACATTCATTTCTTCCCAAAAGCATCCAACTTGCTCATTTTCTCTTTCAGCACATGAAAATAAACAGGACATCCAAAAACTCTAAAATGTGAGACGTCAGGCTTCTTACCAGTGAAAACCTCTTCGGGAGTTTTGGAGTCCAGTGCGGAATGCGGGCATCGATTTTGTATGTACACAGCAGTATTCGCAACTTCTCCCCATAGAAACTTTAGTAAACCCTGGTCACATACCATGGCATGGCACGAGCAGCTTCCACAATGGTCCTGTTCTTTCGTTCAGCAACGCTCAGGAGTATAGACAATTGTGGTCTCCCTCTTGATGCCAACTTCTCTGCAAAAGTTTTGCTCAGGAGTATAGACAGTTGTGGTCTCCCTCTTGATGCCAACTTCTCTGCAAAAGTTCTTGAACTCGTTTGTCTCATATTCAGTGCCATTATCGGTCCTCAATATCTTGATCTTCTTCCCTGTCATATTTTCCACCAAGGCTTTGAAGGTACGGAACCACATGAAAGCCTCATCCTTCTTCTTCAAGAAGTATATCTAGGTTTTGCGAGAGAAGTCATCTATGAACGTCATATAATAAGAAAATCCTCCCAAGGATGTCACAGGCAGCATACCAAATAGATCAGAATGGATCAATTGCAAGACATCAAATGTCTTTGTGACACTTGAGGGGAAAAGTCCCCTTGTATGCTTTCTTTCGGCACAACCTTGACATACACCTTCATGATTATTTGAGAACTCGGGCATCCCTGTCACCACCTTCCTTGCTTCGAGAAGGGCCTTGTAGTGAAGGTGTCCAAACCTCCGGTGCCATAGTTCAGTCTGTCGAATAGTATCACATGTCATCGCTCCCAATGGACTTCCTCCAACCTGGTAGAGTGTATCAACTCTAAACCCAATCGTGATAGCTTTCTTGAAGCTCTTCTTCCACATGTGCATCTTTCCATCAATGAATGCCACATTGAAACCTTTGTCTCCCATGGCCGTTATAGACACAAGGTTCTTCTTCAAATTAGGTACATAGAGTACATCCTGCAAGCGGAGGACTTGACCTTGAGACAAGTGGAGGGTCACAGTCCCTGCACCTTTCACGGGATATGTGGCATTATCTCCAAGGATAATTTCCAGATTCGTATCCTTCTCAACTATATCAGAGAGGGCTTCCTTGAACCCAGTGATGTGCCTTGAGGCACCACTATTTATCAACCAGACATCCATAGTGTCGGGTGGAGATGCAGCAAAGAGGGCAGATACAAGAATGAATTCATTTCTTTTATCAACAACATTTGATTCTTCATACCTGGAATTTCTTGACCTTTTGAAAGGTTGACCATTTATGCCAAAGGGAGCCTTCCTCTTTCCCTTCAACCTGTTGTTCCTTTGATTGCCATTCCTCCGGTTGTTGTTGTCATCACCATCGAGAGAATCCTTCTTGAAAGGGAATTCTCTAGCATAGTGACCTAGCCTATGACAAGTGTAACACTTGCCCTTCTTTCCTTGGGCCCATGCTCTTCATTTGTTCTTTGGCCCACCAAAGTTCTTCTTTCTAAAATGAGCAGCATAGGCAGCATTTCCTTCATTTTCATACTTCTTCATTCTTGACTCTTCTTGAACGCATCTCGATAGTACTTCGTCAAAGTCAGGTATCACATTATTATTGAGAATGGTAGTGTTGAACACATGCCATTCGGATGAGAGCCCTCCAAGTGCGGTGAGTACCATCTCTCGATCAGCTATTGTCTCCCCAATAGCCAGCAGATTGTTCCTAATCTCGGTCAGCTTCAGAAAATTTGATTCGATTCGCATTGTTGGCCTTGAACAGGTGGACCAACTTATCATACATCTCTTTGGATGTGCCTAGCTCAGAGATGTAGGCAACCAGACTCTTGTGAATTGAGTCCCTGATCATTAGCTTTGCTTTGATCTCCCCCTTCTTATACTTTGTTTTGGCGGCAACAGTTGCAGTGGATGGAGGCTCTTTAATTTTTCCCTACAAATAGTCCATGACAACTTGGTCTTACAATTTAAGATCCAATGTCATCTTCCAAGCATGGAAGTCATCCTTCCCAGTCAATTTGTCATCCTCCTTGAAGCCATTGTAGTTTGAGGAACCCATCCTCTTCTTCGGTGATTGTTACAAATTAGGGCTTTGTCTTCACCTTAAGCTCTGATACCATGTAAATTTATGCAGATGTTCTATGCTTGATGCAACTTTACTTTTACCCCCAATATCAGACAGCAGTCACATAAACAATCAAGTAAAATGCTGATAGAACATACCAGTAGATCAACAGAAGACAAGCCAGAAATATCTAAGTGTGTTGGTGCGTTACGACGGTCAACAGGATGCTTCAACCAGCAAAGTCTCAATTGGTCAGCTAACCAACAATGTCACACAACCCTCTAGGACATCCAAACAGTCAACTCAAAAGTCAACCCTAGAAAAGTCAACGTTGTCAGTCAATAGTCAATGCACACCGCAACAGCGACTAGGTCAATGCTGAAAAGTCAAAGTCAACGTCTTGCCTCGAAAATAATGCCAAAAAATGCGGATTAGGGAAATCAAAGTTCTGGGAGAGTTTCGAGTCAAATCGACCTTACGTTGACCAAAGTCAACGCTGGTCAAACTTCTGCAGAAACCCTAGACTGAAAAACAAAAATTGTTGCTGCCTGATTTCCCACGTGTGGAGAGAGAAGAACCACCAAGGTTATCAAACCAATTAGATGAGGAGAGAGACTGTGTGAGGATGAGATGAGTGAAATGTCCTCCAACGTTGACCTTATTTATATCCATCACTACGGGTGTGTGACACATCTACTAGGGTACAAAACCTTAAAGTTGACCTGCACATATTTGAATAGATTAGAAAATAAATTCAAAATAGATGTTCTACTCATCGGATCAAGATGATCTTTAAATCGATCTTGCACCTCTCCGAAAGAGGAACCCAATAAAAATATTGGTATCTTCATCTAAGCATCACAACATGGAGTTTGGACCTAGTTGTCCAAAATTAACACATCCTCTGCTCTTACTTTCTCCTACAAAGATGTTGTCCATGCACAGCCTCCCAAGAAATCTGATCAACCAACAGCTGAGGCTCCCAAGCCTTTTTTGGTGGATAAAATGGAGGAAACACCCTCCATCGAAATCTCCCATGCTTCGTTGGATGATCAATACCAAACGTTTGCAGAATCTGCCATCATTTGTAGATTTAATGGACTATGGCCTTGAACAGCAGATCTATTCCAATGGATCCACTCCAACTGGACCAACAACAACAAGGTCTTCCTTTGCTCGAAGGGTTTCTTCATAGTTGTGTTTGCTTTCAACGAAGATTATCAGAAAGCCTTAACGGGAGGCCCATGGCTTTGGGGAACAGCAGGGCTATTCCTCACCCCTTGGTTCCCAGACTTCGACCCCACTTCGGCAGTCATCACCAAGCTTCCCATTTGGGTCAGACTTCTGAACCTTCCTGCGCATTTATGGCACTTCTATGTCTTCCAAGCTATTGGAAACACTCTGGGCCGCTTTCTAGCAATGGACACCTCTAGGGGGGAGGAGAATGGAATATACACCTTTGCCAGAATCTGCGTGGAAATAAACATAAGCAAAGGTCTGCCCAATCAAATCAACCTCAAAATTGAGGATTTCCTATGGACACAGACCCTAGACTATGAGAACACGCCTTCCGATGTCGACATTGCCATCAAACAGGGCACCTTCAGAACACATGAGCCACGTTCCTAGCCCAAAAGAAGAAATCATTCGCAAATCAAAATCCAAAAGCTGGAAACCATGTGATCCACCCCCCATGGATGACATTGAGTCCTTCAGCTCAGATGAAGAGGAGACTGAAGCGGAAGGGGAGGATGTAAAGCAGATGAAGGAGACACCCTCAGCTAGCCCTGAGGATCCCTCTGAACCTCCAATTTTGCCGAAATGCACTCATGAGTCTTCCACCTCCGATTCAGATAAGGAGTCTCCTCCTTCAGCCCACAACAGTGTGCAAGTGGTTCCTGCCCATCTGCTCCACAACGGTTGGGTGAAAGTCATTAAAAAGAAAGGGAAAAAATGTTGTATGAAAGCTCCGACCCATTCTGGGTAGACTCCTATGTCTAGCCCACTGATTCTTGTTACCCTTTGTGATCCTTTTTTGCTTATTTCATGGTTACTCTTAGGGACCGAGGTTGATAGTTTATCATTTTCGGATCCCCTGCTATCCAACTTCTCTTGATTGTAATCTCATATTGTACCATATTGCTCTCTTAATAGAATTAGTCTTATTCAGGTAAAAAAAAAACAGTTGTAGAGAAAGAGAGTCATCTTTGAATGATGAGTCACTTTTATCCCCATAGAGTGGGGATCAATGGTTGGAACCAACTTTCATTTGAATGCACAAGATACTCCCTAACTCCAATTGTAACTTTACAAAAAAATTATCTGCTTATTCAAGAAATTCGTTGTTAGAAAAAGTGTAACAAGGACAAGTGTTTCCTAAGACATGGTGTCTTGCCTAGGAAAAAGTGTCCAACATGACACATTGATTTAACTTTAAGAGAAACCAAGTTAAAATGACTTTATGAGTATTAAAGTCATAAAGTGACTTTTTGGTCTAATTACTGAAAAAGGTGATGAGGGGATAAAGTGAGTTTATGAAGGGTCAATGAGAGATCACCCTTGATCTCAATGGCTAAGATTAAATCTTAGCCATTGGATCTTTAGGGCTTCTTTATGAAAAGTCAAAGGGAAGAGACACCAATTTCGGTTTTCTTCATGAGTCTTGGAGAAATCTTAGACATTGGAGAAATCTTAGCCATTGGATCTATAAGGGTTTCCTTATGAAAAGACAAAAAGTCAATGGGAAAAGACACCAACTTAAGAAAACTTAAAAGGAGAGAACACAAGAGGAGCTGAGCTGAAGAGAAAGAGAGCAGCAATGGGCACAAATTCGAAGGGAGAAAAATACAGTAGCAGAGGCACGAATTTCAAGGGTGAAATTGTACAGCAGAGGGCACAAATCTTAAGGGGGGAATTGTACAGCAGGTACAGCATGATTTTCCAAGCAGCTGGCATGAATTTCCAGGAAGCATGCACAAAAATCAAGGCAGGGTGCATCGCATTTAATATGCTGTTTGTACTGCAGAAAACAGGCACAAATTTTGAGGACTGTGGAACAAATTTCAAGGCAGGGAATTCCCACAGCAGCACAGAATTCGAGGGGGATGTTGAACATGAATTTCGAGGGGCTGTTTGCACACATTTCTGAGTTGTTTTGGCACAGAAATTGAGGGAGAAAAGTACAGCATGATTTCCAAGGAGTTTGGCACACAAATTGAGATAAGTTTGTGTGATTTTGCTGTCAAATTTTACTGCTGTAAATTATTTTCTGAGAAATAAAAAATCCCTCCTCTCTCTCACTGGTTTTTTCTCTTAGGGGTTTTTCTAGGATCATTCGACCAAAAACGACTGTCAAATGTTTGTGTGCATGCTTGTGTTTTATCTCAGCAAAAGTGAAAAAGTAGAAGTAGATTTGGCAAAGTAGAGTAAGACGTGTATAGTAATCCCATTTTAGGAACAATTATATAACAAGGATTCTTATGAAGTACTCCACACCCCAAAAGTTTTGCAATCTAAACGCTGGTTTTGGGGTGCAAATCCCCAGGTTGATTCATTAGCATCCACTTAATCCAGTAATGACTTAGAATATAAGAGCTTGAGTGCTTTGTGGGCCCCCTTGCCCGTGATTATTATCTTTGCAATACATCCACTTAAAAGTTAATCCAGTAATGACTTGGAAGATAAGAGCTTGAGTGGTTTGTGGGCCCCCTTGCCCGTGATTAATATCTTTGCATTGCCTTCTTAAGCTTAATAAATCACAGTACCATTTCACTTGCTAAGGATTTTGTTTCACATTATTATGACTGCTTAGTTGTGGCTCTACGCCAAAGATAACCCAATTGTAAAGCATAATAAATATTTTCTAGTCAAAATAAAAATAAAAATAAAAAAAAGGCCTTTACTACCAGAAAAAAGAAATGTTACACGCTTGCAATTTGGTAATGCTCTCTGCAACACAAATTCTCTCTGCCCTTGTAGTTATATGAGACCATCATAAAACGCTCTAGAATTAAATGATCCCATCTAAAGAAACGAATACTCTGATTCAAGTCTCAAATCTACATTATTGATTACCCTCCTTATATCATATAGATGGTATTTAATTTGATTTGCAAGACTCAAATTCACATTCATGATTATTCTCTTTAGAACTAATATTAGACTTGATTGTCAGAAAGATAAACATAAAACAGAATGATGAATTCTAGCATTGAAATACTAAGAACAGCCTCATTGATCCTCAGAAGAACAGTAAATGAAACAATGCGGGAATATTTGAACAAGGTATATATTGATTAGTAATTCAGATATTGAATTGTAAGTAATAAGGTTTCAATAACAACACCCCAGATAAAGGGATGGCAGAAGTGGATGGGAATTGTTCTGGATCCTGGAGGAAATCAAGAAAATATCTTTGAGCAAAATCTAGGGGTAGAGCATCAAACAATCAAGCAGAGGCATTGGCTCCATTTTATGGGTTGAAGTTTTTTTTGATGAAAGTCATATCAAAATATTTATTGTATTGAGGATTTGGCATTAGTTATCAAATTGATGCTCAAAGCCTCCTCTCTGAATGATGGCAAGATTATAAGAATTGTTAAGATATTAACGAAAAAAGTCAAAGGTGTTGGATACCACCATATCCTAAGGGAGCTCAAACAAAAGGTAGATCAACTGGCCAATAATGCTGCTCAGCTGCACTGTGTCACCTTAAGAACAAAAAGTAGGGTTTCAATTCCCCAGCCTCCTCCACCTTAAGTTTTAATCCAAAGTCATGCTTTGGAGTTGCATGAGAAACCAAGGGCACATTCATCAGCATGACCAACTTGACTATAACAAGCGACGACCAAAGAGCATTACCTTCACAATACCGTCACACACACAGCATTTAATGTGGGGCCAAGATCATATATTGCACTCAAATTTGAGTTTAATCGCAAGTCGCATAATGGATTTGGCTTCAGATTTGAAATTTGGGGAATTTATGTGTATTATTGCTGTATGGTTCCTTACCTGTTTCATCCTGGTCCGAAGTGGAGCTTTTCCTTTGACCTTGAATTGGGTTCTGGTTCTCTTTTGTAAGTTTTCGAGTTTGATTTCATGAATCCTGAATCGCTCAACTCTATTCAGTGGCTTTGTGGTCCTAGCTCACTCAACCCTATTTGATTCATTAGTTCTAGTGCATGTTGTTTCCTAGTTTAGCTTCCTAGAATTCATCTATTCCTAAAGCCTACGATGCCCCTTCCTCTCTGCGTGAGAAATCAAAAGGGTTAGTGGCTCAATCTTAAAGATGGATGGTCTTCTGCTCTATTATAAACTACCTAAGGGATTTTTGGAAAGGGGTCAACTTACTGATTATGACAGATTGTTAGCAGTGAGCAGTGGCAAGGAGGTTTACATGTTTTAGGCAGTTCCTTTATGATGGAACACGAGGATCCTTGGAGATGCCCATTATGGAAGACCACTAATATTCACAAAGCTCTGAGGAGGCAAGGAGATTTCATCACTAATAATAGAAATTCAATTCTCTAATACTGATAGAGTGCATTCCTAGGAAGAAAGCTGGAAATACTGAATATGCCTTCATTTGGAAACCTTACAATCAAAAGAGGCAAATTGAAAATCTTCAAATTGAGTGTGTTGCTTTTCAACGAATGGTCAAGTCTGGTCAAAAATCCTATTTCGCTGATCTCAAATACTGGGCTGTCAATTGGGTCTGCTGTGGAGTAAGTCTAAGGAAGATGAGACTGTTCACCATCAGCAGCAGGATGTGGAAATGCTGGTTGTAGATCAGATACCTAAGGGAATTTTGAAATGGGCTGAAGTTAGTGGTTATGATAGATTGTTAGCAGTGAGCAGTGATAAGGGGTTTTACATGTGTTATCTAGTGTCTTTATAATGGACCATGATCATCCTAGGAAATGCCCATTATGTGAGACCACTAATATTCACAGAGCTCTAAGGAGGCAAGAAGATTTCATCCCTAATAATAGGAATTAAATTTTCTCTAATACTGATAGGATGCATTCCTAGGAATTATCATTTACAGAAGAAGCTAGAAACACTGACAATGCCTTCATTTTGAAAATCTTACACCCAATCAAAAGAGATAAATTGAGTGCGCTGCTCTCCAACAAATGGTTAAGAGTCTGATCAAAAATCCTACTTACAGTTATAGCCAACATACCTTTGAGTTTATAACATATACAAATAGTAGCTGTCCAAATCCTTTGCAAAGGATTGTGAAAACCTTACACACAATCAAAAGAGATAAATTGAGTGCATTGCTCTCCAACAAATGGTTAAGAGTCTGGTCAAAAATCCTACTTACAGCCAACATACCTTTGAGTTTATGACATATACAAATAGTAGCAGTCCAAATCCTTTGTAAATGATTGTTTTGTTTCTTTAGCCAGTAAACTCCAATTTCGGACAATTTTCAGGATGTCTTTTTCGATAATTACTTTATTTTTGTATTATTATGCTGAACAGTGCAACTGCAGCAACTTTCTAATACAAAATATGGATGTTTTTGTTAAAACAGAAAACATAACACTCCAAATAAATGTGTAAAAGAACTGGACTTTAAGTTTATAGTGTGTTTTATCTATCTGAGATCCAACAATCCGGCATTTAATTCCAATGGTGGACTGTTTTTATTTAGGTTGTCTCGGGGTAATGTACAAGTGTAGCACCAAGTTTCTATTTAAACGTAAAAATAGTTGATCATAGAAAACTCACCAGGTACTTCAGAAAGCATTAAGTTGAGTAAAAGCTTCCTACGAATCTCTTGTGCATGGTGAACTTCCCGAAGAAATATAGCATGCTCCTTAACCCCATGAATTCCAAAAGTGAGTGCATCAGCCCCCGATGCAATGACAAGTTTGTCATATGCAACCTTAAAACGCCAATTTTGCTGAGAGGTTGATACATTGTTATCCCCAACAGCCTCACAGTAAACCTGAATCCAAAACAAAATTTTCTTTAGAAATAACTATTATCTTGCTTATTTTAGCAACTCAAGCTATATTCCAGTCCTACAAAGTCAATTATTGGACAACTGCTTCTAAGTCAATTATTGGACGACTGCTTCTCTAAAAACCACAAGCAATAAGCCAAGGAAACAAAATAATTCATATTCTTCACATATCAGGTCTGCAAGTATAAGTGAAGAAGAGAAAACATAGCCTCAAAAAGAGCTCTTTGGTGCCCTGTGCTCCAACACCATGCTTGCATTTGGAATCTGGATGTCTTCATTACAGAGAGTGCAAGGCTAACTCATTATATGCTTTAAAATTTGTTTGCAGTTCCCTTCTATGCTTTAGCTTGAAGATGCCTTAGAGGCTTAGATACTACCTTACCTTGACATATTAAACTTGGTGTATTACCAGTTCCATTGATGCATTTTGTTGATTCATGGACAATAGTCTTATTCGAGCTTGGAGATGCCTTAGAGGTTTAGACACTACTTTATACCTTGAGAATCGAGATATGTTGAACTAAGTTTATTTACCAGTTCCATTGATGCTTTTTGTCGATTTATGGACATCAGAATTATTCGAATTTCTGACATGTATCCTTCCTCTGTGTATTGCTCTTGTTGTAATGGATATTTTCTATATTTTTTTTTCCAATTGAAGTGATTTGCATATAAAGATTATCTTAATATACTGGAATCTTAAGTTAATTAAAATGGTTTATTTGAAGCGACATTTAGTACACACTCCTAACTCTTCTTCAGAGGGCATTAACTACTCGGTACTTGCTCAAAGAAAAGTGCTGACAAAGCCGATATAATGAATTGCGTTATTCTATTGAGTCTCGCAGAACCATATTAAACAGAATAGAGTCGTAACCAAGTTGAGGAGAGACCAAGAATATGATCAATCTAAATTTAGTAGAAGACCCTGCAGATTAAATAAAAACAGATTAGGAATTGCAGCAGGGCAGAGAACCTCCATGGATTTAGACAAATGAGATACCACAGCATTGACTGCCACTTTCTCAGATAAATGAAAGACCACAGCATTGACTGCCATTTTCTCAAACCCATACTGATATATAGATCAATACAACTGAAGGGATTAGCTGGACAAATGGCTGTCAATGTTGTCGGGCATTTGACTAGTTCCGTGCCAGCAGGTGACCGGCTTCAATTCCTTGGGTTGAAGACACCAATCTCTATGTTGACGTGTTTAGTGACGATATGCACAAACGTGGGGAGGGACACTTTTTGGTTTCCCATATGTTTTCCTTAGAAATGTGTATATATATTGTGGCTTGCTCCAACTTCATGAAAAATAAAAGCATTTTTTTAAGAATAAAACGAAACTGAAGAATTCCTGATTTTTTCAGTTTTCAGTGAATTTAAATTTTTAGTTTTAGTTTTCAGATGAATTTAAATTTTTAGTGAATTCTTCATTTTTTATTGTGTAATCTTCCTTTCTTGAATTTTCACTTTTCAGAAGAATTGAAATTTTTTTGTGGATTCTTCATTATTTGGTGTGTATTGACCCTCTACTCGGATTCTTCTTCGTTATTTTCTCTTGATTTCCAGGGCTCTTATTTATTTATTTAAGATTAGTAAAAATATATTAACATCAATCAAACGTTATACTAGAAAAAGAACGCTGACCCCTCAAAACCTATCAATCTGTGTTTTATGTTGGATGCACTTTCAAGAGAGCCTTTGAGTCTAATTGTGGCAAAACGGACCAAAGAAAAAAGGTGCAAAATCATCACCCCTGCAACTGGGAAATGTAGTGCACATGTTTGCGTAATGTCTTTCAGATGAACTACTATTTCAGCCTCTCCATTCCGTATGTAGAAGACTAATTAGAACAAATGCATAGAATGTTACTTAGATTCTACAGAGAATAGTTAGGATATCAATCATTGGAAGAAATGGAAATTTTCCCTTCAGGGGATTAAACATACCTCGTGTTTTTGTGCATCTACGTTGGTGCACTTGCCGAGAAGAAAGTAAGAATTCGGGGACTTGGATAGCGCAGGTTGAATTCTGCTAACTGGCTCTGCCACCGACCGAAATTCCAGAGTCCCAACGCATGTAGAAGCCAACAAAGGAGTGAAAACCATGTGATTACGTGGTGATATGCAGACAACATCGTACAGATTCGTATTCAGCCCTTTCATCAGACGACAACCGGCCCATCCTGTGCCGATGACTACAACCCGAGCCTTCTCGCCTGGCTTAGTCGGTTCCAAACCAGGTAAACACTCCACTTTGTCCTGTACATCACTCTCCCTGTTCTCCACCACGGGAACTCGCTCTGCCGAACCATAGTAGCTCTGCTGAGATGTAGAAATCCACCGACTAAGATTACTATTTAGCCGACTCTCTGTCCTTGTATAAGTCCATAAATTGGTCTTAGCAGACTCGGAAATACACGATACAGATAACACGCGCGCGGAGCGGGCAGACTGGAGTATCCTTCTTGATAGCGGCAGCCACGCCATGTCAGTATTTTGTCAGAACCACTTTGTGTCTAATCCTTTCTAACTAGTGATTGACTTGAATATTTAGTTTACAATCCATAAATGGTGCAAACCATGATTTGAAGTAGAACAGGAGCGAATTCTTAACAAGCAGTCTGATTTTGAGCACCAGTCGCAAGAAATAAAACAGCAGATCTCAAAAACCAAACCGGAACAGAGCTCCTGTGTATCTTTCAAAGGATGGCTCGAAAAGAAGTCGGTTGAGTGTTCTTGCAAGAGCAAAAATTATTTTACCGTTCTGCTGCTGCAAAACAACAGAAAAAAAGGGTCACTGTCAGTATGAGACAAACATTTATACGAAGGTATTTCACAGCGTTGATTTAGGAAAATGCCTGTATTAAGCATTGGCTGTTCAAGATGATGGCTTCGTTTTCTTTTCGGGTTTGGTGCAACTAAGAACGATTACAAACGTACAAAATCAGTGCTCTGAGGCCGTTACTTATGTTTTCTCCAATGACTGAGAGACGGCTTCCGACCTTCGTTTAGTTGAAAACACAGCACAGAGATACACTCTAATTAGACATACAAGGCAATGCGGGCTTTTGACATTCGTTTAGTTGAAAACACAGCACAGAGATACACGCTAATTAGACATACAAGGCAATGCGTTTCACCGATTGCACAACAGACAAACAAGCATCAAGAAAGAGAGACCCAAAAACCGGCCGCCGACATAAACTGTGCGAAGATCCGAAAAAATATTGATTCATTGAATGAAGATAAATATATAGACATTTAATTGAATAAACAACATTAGCAGCTGGATCCGGAGAATAGTGCGAGAATTCACTACATGGGAAATCTTACATTTGCCTAAATTTTCCTAAATGGAGGCTGTCAAAAGATACCAACGAAGCCGCGAAAGATTCCAACTCATTTAAAAAAAGAAAAATTTACATCAAACAAAATATTTGAAGAAAAGAGGTCAAAGACAAAGATAACCGCGTGTCACGAGTCGGTAAGACACTAAAAATTTACCAAAGACAAAGATAACCGCGTGTCACGAGTCGGTAACACACTAAAAATTTACCAAAAACCACCATCAAACAGGCAGTTTCTTAAACAAAAATCACTACCTTATTAACCTTACATTTTCTCAAATGCAGGCTGCATCAGAACAGAACGCAAAAGGACCGACAAAACCGCTAAAGATTGGGAGTCACTAAAAAGATATTTTACAATAAAAAAAAGTATACACACACATGAAGAACAGAGTTCAAAGAAAACCGTTTCTATGTTTCCTAAGAATATATTTCAAGCAGCATTTTTTCAGTTGTAACTAATGTCAATTATTCTTATTTTCGGAGAAATAGAAACGTGAAGACGGGCAAACAGAACCTAATCAAACATTCGGAAATTTCGAAATATAAATAGGTTGAGGAAAAGCTATGGAAGCATATTGCAAAATCATTTATTCATTTTCGCTTCACAGACTTCAATAAACCAAATAAGCTCGGCAGTACCAAATGCTTCAGAAATATACTCTCAAATTTTAAAACTCCACACAATATTAGTAAAAGTAGAGAATGAAAACCCAAATATACTCGTTTTTCTCCAGTTCCTAAAAAGATTTTCAGTAGCGTTCTTCCAATTGTGGCGACTTTAAATTCCCCATAGAAATAGAAACGTAAAGACAGGCACTGCAGACCTAATCAAACACACAAATTTAAAATGCAAGAAGGTTCAGACAAACAATGAAAAACATTTTTGTGACATCATTTATTCGTCTTCGCTTCAAAGGGTTCCATAAATGAAAGAAGCCCGGAAATAACAAAACCAGAGCCGCCTGAATCTCCTCCAAGCATTAAACTCCAAGATCTTCTATTTTCTAAAAAGCCTTTCTTGATAGATGGATCATTCACTGCTTTCGGTAGCAAATGCCTCAGAAATCAGCTCTCAAAACTTAAATTATTACACAATAACATCAAATATCGCCAATCATAAACAAACATACTAGATTTTCATCAATTTTTTTGAAGAAACCCTCAAACTATGCGTTACTGTCCGAAAGCATCAATTGTGGCCTCGTATTATAAATTTCCGAGCATCAAGCAAACATAATTAATAAGCACCAAAACTTACTGAGCCTTTCTCGGATCGCTTCAAAGACAGGTTCGAATTGTTCGAATTGAAAGCCAAAGGAGAGAAATCTTCGAAACAGGCACATAAGAATTCAAAAACGCTCCCGCATAACCTGCCATCCTCCCTCCACTGCCGTGCAGATATATATATATACACGGTTTCAATGTTCAACCTTCAATGTTTAACGGTGACGATATTTACGGTTCGCCGTCCACTCCTCCGCGTTATTCGACACGCTGCTCCTTCGAAGCTACGGCGTTTGATGACCTAATGTGCGTGCAGACAGCCTGGCAGTGTGACACGTAAGCCGACACATGTGCAAAGGTCGTGTGACAGGTCATGCGTACGTGGACTGCCTGCGGAGTTTGCTTGTTCACAAAGTAAAATTGTTCCCTATTTTTCGGAATACCTAATTCTCAAAATATCAGTAGCAGACCTGATTGCCCAAAATGTGGGAATCTTTGGCATGTCTGTTGGTAGATGAGGCACATGCTCGTAGACTCCGCCAGGAGGACTAGGGTTTTTCCACACTTAGGGGTCAATACCGATTTCTGTTGGAATCACCATACAACTGGACATTGACCCCCCAGAACATACAATAACCCATATTAGTGTAGTTCCTTTCAATTTCTCCCAGTGTATGCTTAGCTGTAAGGTTTAAATTTCGTATTTAATTATCAAATATTTATCATTTTGAAATTCGCATATCAAATTTTTTTAAATGAGTTTAAAATTTATCAATATTCATTTATATATATAAATTTATTTATATTTATTTATATATAATTTAATATTTTATAAATAAGTAATTTTAAATTGCATGAACATTGATTAAACATAATTGCATCAAATTATTAGCTAATTTGATAATAAAAATCATAAATAAATATATTTTATTTTTTCAAAATAGTATAAAATATATACATTTGTATTGTTACTTAGTTAAAATATATATATATATATATTTTTGTATGTTTGGTAGTACTTTTCAATTTTTCACTTTCACATTTTTTTTATTTTTTACTGCATTTTCATAACATGTCTAGATACATCACCCCGATCGGGGAAGGGAATTGAACCTGTGATGAATGCTACAACAGCCCGCCTCATTACCGTTTAGTTAAAATATATTTTATTATCCAATTAGAATTAAGAATTTTCTTGATAAAACAAAACACCAAACTTATATAAATAAAAAATTATTTTTATATTTACAACATAAATATTTATAAGAAAATATTTTTATATTTACAACATAAATATCTATAATAAAATCCCTGATATTTAAATGATAAGTAAAAGTAAATAGCAAACATGATGTGAAGTAGAGTTGTAAAAAAATTCAAAAAAAAAAATTTGACAAATAAAAATGTTTATTAAATTTATAAGTTATTTAAATGAAAATTATTGAATTTGTGAATTGGGTAGTTGTAGGGAATGGTTGTTATCTATCCACTTATAGTTAAATCTTTGCTATTGAGCTTTAATACCTTGATAAATATTGTTGTAATGGCATTATGAACTATAATGCATTGATAGAGATTATTGCAATGGCTTAAAATCTTGTAAACTCTTAAACAAGTATAACAATAGACTAACTTGGTATAACTTCACTCTAGCCCTTAAACTGAAAAGACTAATTTCTTTCCCCACACACATAATTAAATTTAAAATTAGTTTATATTCAATAATAAACATTTAATATAAAAATAAAAAGCGTTCATTTCAATAATATATACTTCATATCTAAAGGTGTTGTTTACAGGGATCACAAATTAGCCAATTTTTTTGTTGGAATCCAATAAAAATAATTTCAAAAAATGATAATGTTGGAGTGTTTCAACTTTTTTAAGGTGGAAATGGATTCAGTGTCATCAAGAATACACAAATCACAAATTAGCCAATTTTTTGCTGGAATCTAGTAAAAATAATTTCAAAAAATGATAATGTTGGAGTGTTTCAACATTTTTAAGGTGGAAATGGATTTAGCGTCATCAAGGACACTGGGGCACCCAAAATCCTGACTATAACCCAAATTTTCAAAAACTTATGGAGAAGATCATCATAATCTTGCCAAAATTTCCATTATTTCCATAATAATTTGTAAAAAAAATAAATCTGCACTATATTACTATATTTAAATTATATTTAAATTGCTATATTTAAATGATTCATTTTAACAACGTACCCTTAAACCTACAGAATATTCATTAAATGTTTCATATGGTTTGGTAAATACAATCAGTCATGTGGTTAGGTATATACAATCAGATATTTAATTTTAAATGAACAATATATACATTGAATATACAAAGCACTTTTTTATTATCGGTTTAAAATTTAATATACAATTTATGAAGTCGCTACGATAAATTGACTTTCCAATATTTAAGGAGAGCGGTAGAAGTTGGTGTGCTGGCCAACTAAATTTGACACATTTGTCTTCTTCCAGTCAAACTTTTGACCGGAAGAAGCACAACTCAACCCAGATTGCAATGCAATTTAAAATTATTTAGTTAAGGAAGCAATTTATTAATGAAATTTGAAATACCAAGTCAAGTTAGGGTGCAATTTCCACATCACATCTTGGCGTGTCCTCAAAATGTGACAGCGACATTTGTGAAGTTCCCCGATTTGGTCATCAAATAATCATGTGGCGGTGGCTCCTTTATTTCTTTTTTGAATTTGAGGGTCACATTGCTGGAGCCCACATAGAATATACCAATATTATTGATTCAAAATAAAGTATCTCTAGACTTTTCCACACGTGTTTGCAAGAGAGATAATTTCCTATTTTAATCTCAATTAATCATTTTAATATAATGTTTTTACATAAAATTAAATTGAGTCATTTGTAATATTTCATTTAAATACATTTAGAGGTGACCATGTTTTAAATATGTTAATGATGTAATGTTTTGATTAACATTTTCATTTAAAATAAAAATAAATTAAAATTAATAAAATAAATATAAATAAAAATTATAATTATAATTATAATTAATGATTTAATTAATTTTTTTTAATTTTAAATTAACTAAATTTTGAAAAGATGAAATCTTTTTAAATGCAAATTTATTTTTAAAATAAAAATCGATTTCATCTCTTTGTGCTTAGTTAATGATATAACATAGTTTTTTTTTTATAATACCATATTTATATAATTTGGAAGGAAAGGTTCATTTTTCCCCTTAAAGTTTGATTTACATTTCCAAATGGTTATATTGACTTACTCATAGATTCTTGGGGTTATTAGAGTTGTATTATTTAAATTTATCATTATGTTATTAGTAGAAAATATTGATGGCAAAATGGAAGATTTATTATGTATATTAAAGTAAATTTGAATTTAATATTTTATGAAAGTTACAATTTAAAAAAGGTTGAATAGTTAAAAGTTAAGTTTATTCTATATTAAAATTAATTTTATTGTTAATTGATAATTGGTGCAGTTAATTATTTATATATTTGTTTTCCAGGTTAAATTTGACGATACAATTTTTGGTAATATTATGATTTTTTTGTTATTTAAAATATGTTTTTGAATACACAAATGAATTCAACTTCCTAAAAATCGTGGCACTTGAATTTTGCATTCAACTTTCTTAAAACCCTTGTAACACTTGAATTTTGCATATTACATGGCTCAAATTTGAAATTCTACAAAATCTCTACTAAAATTAGAGCAAATTTGACTAAAAAATATATTAAATATCAAAAACATCTAATAATTAAACTACCTTTTACAATTTGTTATTCTCTAAAAAAATCAATTATTAATAAAAATAAATAAATAAATAAATCACATATTAATAAAAATAGATACACTTCTTATAATAAAATATTAATAAAAATAAATACACTTCTTATTTTATTATAAGACCATATAATTATTTTTTTATTTTTTTTACAATTTTTTTAAAATTATTTTTAATTTGGATCAAATCCTGAATAATAATAAATTATCGATACATTTGACACCATCAATCACAACCACTCGACAAACAAGGTCCATTTAGAGAAACTTAATTCATCTGTCTTATTTATCATTCTAGAGGTTTATGTTCTTAGAACACATTAAAAGAGGAGTTGTTCGTTGAAATATGGATTTAATAGTGCCTTTTTGTTACGTGATTTTAAGTGTTTGAGCAAACAAATATATTGAGGATTAGGTTAAGAGATGGCTCTCTTCCATGGTTATCCTTTTTTATCTCAAAACTAAAACATTTTAATTTATTTCAAAAAAAAATCTTTTACCATCTTGTAGTTTTCCACTAAGAAATCTTTCGAATTATTGCCATTAAACAAAATGCCATCACATGGTCAAAGCAAATTGCATTGCTCTTTTTAAAGTTTAAAGTTTAGACTTTGAGTATAATATTTAGTTATAATCATTATCACATAAATATACGTGTGATGTAGGTAAAAAACCGTGCTCATAGATGTGGCAAAGGATTTCCAAGATTTATTAATATCTCATAACTTCAACATTCCAAATGGACATAGGTGTTTCGACTTGGGATTGCTAGTAGAGTTTATGTATACATGTTGAGACAAAGTCTCTCTTAATAATGCAAAGCCATTTGTCCTTGGTGTTTATTTACTTTGAAAAAGAAATTTATAATAAAAAGAAAATTATGGTGAAAAATATATAATATTGTCATAAAACTTTAACATTTTAAATGTATTTTAAGGACTATTAGTTTTGTTTATGCATATAGGTTGAGACAAGGGTGTCAAAGTTTTATAATGTAAACCCAAGTCCTTTTTGTCAACAACTTGTGTTTTGTTTGACTTGGAAAATAATTACACTGTAAAAAAAAGTCTTTTGCATGTGAGCAAGATAATACTTCATAAGGGAGAAAATAATCCTCTAATTTTAATATCTAAATGGAGATTAAGTATTATAACCAATATTGAGACTACAGGTAAAGCTTATGTATGTAGGTTGAAACAAGGTTGTCAAAGTTTCAAAAAAATGCAGTCATCTAGAAACCAAAGCACTTTGTGGACAATTTGTGCTTTGTTAAACACTTTTCATAGAAAATAATTCCATTATGAAAAATCATTTTACACATGGTAGGAAAATACTCCATGAGCAATAAAATACTTTTCCTTGTTGACTTATGTTAATTCAAGTTTAAGAATTGAAGTTAATGCAATTTTCTCCACACTCTAGGATAGGGTTCTAGTATAGAGGATTTGGGTGAAGTGAAGTTAGGAATTGGTTGAGAATTTCTCTAAGCTTTTCCCAAATGAGGGGAAATTTCCTTGAAAGGAGGATTTTTATCCTTAATAACCTTAGTCATTGTGGAAGTGTTTGGAAGATTAGTAATGGAGGTTGTCCAATTCTCTTTGGTCACTTCATGCAAGTGAGAACCATCATGTAAGGTCGACTTCTTTCTAAAATTATATACACATAGTAAATAGTGATTGTCTAATTGCTTAAGTGAATAGAACCATTTATGATCCAAGGGAATCCCCACCTTTAGGTGAACCTTTCTCTTTGTAGTGGAAATTGAACTCTAAGTTTTCCTTTCAAAGTGAACACCCAACTTGCAAAGACTTCACAAAACTCTAAATGTCCTCTCCCCAATTAAAACAAGTGTCAAAGTACAATATATTACATGCCTTGCATGCAAAGCTAAGTATCGAGGATTCATAGTGGCACTTGTTTCTCAAATATCATAGAGGCATACATAAATACATCTGATCCAAAATAGAATTTTTGGATATCTCTTCTTTGGGAGCTATGTAATTTTATATCATCAAGATTGAGGAAAAAAATTGACCTCGATATAAGAAAGAGTTTGGAACTAAAAATCTACCACAACAAAAGAAAGATGACCATAATTCTTAAACAAAGGAGAAATGAAGGATAACCAACTCTGAGACATCCTTTGTAAGCATCATACAAACAAGAAGAACTTGAAAAAATAATGCAAATACAAATATATAACACTCATAAACGTCTTAAACACATAACAATGACAAATGTCACACAGAAATTGTTATTGAGCCAACAAAAAAATTTAAACTCCAATTCAACATTAACACCAGTAAAACCACAAATATGAGAAACATACATCAATAAATTTCCACATAATAGTGGTAAATATAAAGAATTATATTTGGTACTATTGATTTAATATTTAGTGTTGTTGACTTGATAACATATACTAGCACCATTGATGTAAATTAAAACTCTCTTTCTAAGATGAATTGTCCTTTTGTTTCCACTATGGTGGAGTCAATTTAATAAACAACTTGATGATTTTTAAGTAGATCCAAACACATTACATAGGGAATCGTTGTAATATGATATTTTTAAATTTAAAATTCAATTTTTTATGGTTATTCATTAAAATATGATTATGATAATGTTGTTTCAATTATTTTTAAGTATTGGAGCAATTGTGATTGTCAAATGTGTAAGTTGGCTTCTAGAGTTGAAGAGGTAGGTTAAACTTTAGAATGATTGTAGGCATTGTTGAAATGGCACCCAAAGGGAGCTTCTGATTTAATTTTCCCTTAATTAAATTGGAAGAGAAATTGTAATTTCATCTCATGACAACTTGTATTAGTTAATTGAGGCAGGAAGACCTAGTTAGCTTAGGAAATTTGAGTTGAGGGTCAGAGAGGAGACATGTAGACTTCTCCCGTGATTTTAGGAGGTCCAGTTAAAGTTATTTGTGAGTTGTAATTAGTTAACTCAATTAATTGAGTTAAAATCAGTTTAACTAGTTATAATTGAGAGATGAGCTAGTGATAGGTCCAATGAATTAAATCTGATCTAATTCACAAGTAGTGATCATCGATTAATTGGTAATTCACTATAAATAGTGGTTTCATGTCAGTTCTAAGGAAGACCCAGTTGAGTTTGAGGTTAAAGGGAAGATAACTATCAGTTGTATATTTAAAAACTTGTACAGGTCATGACATGTAGAGTCATCAGGAAGCCTTGAAGGAATTGCGCAATCAATTCTTGGGAATTTCCTATTTAATAGGGCGAAAATTCCTCCAAGAATGAGCGAGCAAGGCTGGTCAGATAGAGGTTAATAATTGGTTAAGTATTTGACTGATTTTTCCTAGATCAGAGTGAGACATTAAACATAGAGCAGAGTTTTCTCAGTGAGAGAAAATCATTGTATTGTTTCATAGTATTGACTTTATACAATATACAGATAGTGGGGTTTTGAGCAGTTGATTTCCCCATATACATCTTGTGTTATGCGGCTGATTATTTCTTTCTCTTACTTGTTATGTGATTGTGTGATTGTATTTGGTTTTTGCAAATTGTAGAAGGATTTAGTTTTTTTTTTTAGTACATTACAAGATTAGATTGAATCCCGTGGATAGATTTTCTACATGGTATCAGAGCGTTAGGAATCACAATAGAAGAGAAGAACCAAAGTTTGTTTTGAACAGGTACATCGAATTTGTAGTTTTATTCTTCGGGACCTAACAGCAGATCAAGATGTCTTTTAATGACTTGAGACTCAAATATTCCCTTGAGGGAAATTCGAATTACATAGCATGGAAGGAAAGGATGGAGGCAATGCTCGAGGACAATGAACTAAAGGCTTTCATAGATAGTGATATTCCTCAACCCGCAGCAGCAAATGCTCAATGACTTGATGCATGGAAGAAGAATGTAGCAAAGGCAAGAAGGATATTGTTAGAGGGAGTTTGAGATTATATTGTCTTAAGTCTCCATGGGAAGGTGACTCAATATGCTATGTGAAATTCTTTAACAGATTTTTTTCAGAATAGAAGCGACCACAGGAAGCTAGCGCTGAAAGACAAGCTCAGAAAGATCAATATGGAGAAGGGCAACACGATCCAAAAATACTTGACAAAGTTCACTCAATGTTGATATGAGCTTGGAAGTGTTGGGATAACTATTTCTTAGGATGATTTGGTGAGCCTAGCTCTTCTAGGCCTTCCCAAGTGTTGGCATGGCTACCAGGACTCTATGAATGGGAGAGAGAAGATGCCATATTGGGAGCAAGTATGGTTTGACTTGGTACAATAAGAGATTTGGTGGAGCACTAGAGATGGATCCTCATCAAAGACTGATGATGAAGAGAAATGTGCCTTGGTTGAAAATACGAAGAAAGGGAAACGGAAGGCATCCCATTCCAAATTGGATTATAGCCAGGCAGGCAAGAAGCGAGACTTGTTAAAGGTGAGATGTTTTCACTGTCATGAGCATGGACACTATTCCACAAATTGTCCACAAAATAATACCAACAAGAAGGCCTCATAAGGACCAATAGGTTAAGCGCTTGCTTCACAGTTCAAGTTGTATTTCACTCTCATCGCATGTAGGTGTCATCGGAGATGGGTTCTATGTGGTACTTAGATAGTGGAGCTTCAGTCCATATGACCGACAACAAAGAATTCTTCAATAGCTTGGAGGAGAAGGATCTCCATATGCACATTGATATGGGTGATGATGGGAGGTATAATGCTACAAGTGTAGGTACAGTTACATTTCAAAGGGAGTCAGGTAATCCACTCACATTAAAAGATGTCATGTATGATATTGGTTTAAAGAAGAATTTGGTTTTTGTTGCTATGTTGGAAGACCGTGAATATGATGTGATATTCAGTGAAGGAAATGCATTCCTTCGTCACAAAGCCACGAGACGGGTGAAAAAAAATTGGGTTCGACTAAAGAACCTCTACAAATTGGATGTAGAGGATTGTGTTGCTTTGAGCACAAAAGCAGAGAACATGGAGAGTCGAGACATCGGTGAGTTATGGCACAGGAGATTAGGCTATCTACACCATTGCACTTTGAAGATCATGCAGTAGATTTCTACAAGATTTCCAAAGGGTGCACTTGCACAAAGAGATACATGCAAAGGGTGTACATTTGGGAAGTATACCTAAGGCACCTTTCACGATAAAGAAGGTTGAGTAAAGACGATCCTTGAGAGAGTTCACTCATACGTGTATGGATTTTTCTCGACAACTTCCACAAAAAAGCACATGTATTATGTGATTTTTGTTGATGATTTTTCAAGAAAGTGTTGGATTTTATTCATCATGAAGAAAATCCAACGTTCTCCAAGTTTTGTGATTTCAAGGCACTTGTCGAGAAAGATATAGGGAAGAATGTGAAGGCTCTAAGGAGTGACAATGGTGGAAAACAAATCTCTAACTAATTCAAGAACTTCTATGCCTTGGAAGGAATTCAAAGAGACTTGATAGCACCTCATAACCCATAGTAGAATGGGGTTGCAAAAAGAAAGAACAGAACTATTGTGGGAGCAGCACGAGCTATATTGCATGATCAGGGCCTACTGTTACATATGTTGGCGGAAGCATGCAATACAAAAATATTTGTGCAGAACAAAAGTCCTCATCAAATACTTGGGATGAGTACACTAGAGGAAGCTTTTCAAATAAGAGACCAGATGTGTTGTATTTCAAAAATTTTGGTTTTTCCATGTGACCAAAGATGTCAGGAAGAAGCTAGAGCCAATAACAGAGTTGGGGATATTTGTGGGGTTCACTGATACACCTCATAACTATTGGGTGTGTTTTCCACACACAGGATGATAGTGGTCAAAAGAGATGTGAAATTCAATGAAGAGAAAGCCATGTGGTTGTCCCTTGAGCGGGAGCTTGAGTTGAATGCAGTTGAGGAGCTCTTGGCTCTAAAAGAAGAACCTTAGGATGTGGAGCAGCCACAAGCAGAGGAACAAAGAGTGGTAGAAACCACTCATGCAGAGCCATCCAATATAGGTGGAAGGAAACGCACCAGAGAGGCTGACAGATTGTTGCTAAATGCGAGAGATAATGTGGGATCCCTCACATCGTAGGGCAGGCAGAGGAGGTCCCTAGAGCGGTACACTTGATACATGGCTCTTATGAGTGAAGGTATTGAGATAGAACCATCCTCTTTTGAGGAAGCAATGTAGCATCCAGTGTGGTTTAATGCCATGGTTAAGGAGTATGACTCCATTATTAGAAATAGTGCATGGCAAGTTGTCCCTAGACCAGTGGGGAAGTTAGTTGTAGGATCCAGATGGGTCTACAGGGTGAAGCATGTAGCATATCTGAGTGTGGAGAAGCAGAAGGCTAGATTTGTGGCCAAAGGGATCTCTCAAGTGGAGTGGATTGACTATGATGAGACTTTTGCACCAGTCACAAGGTACTCATCTATCAGATTCTTCTTTGCACTCTCAGCGCAGATGGGATGACAGATACATCAAATGGATGTAAAGACAACCTTTCTCAATGGAGTTATTGAGGAAGAGGTGTACATTGAGCAAACAGAAGGTTTTGAGACCTTAGATAGGGATTCACATGTGTGCATACTCAAGAGAGCACTATATGGGCTGAAGAAAGCACCTCATGCCTGGTACACCAGGATCGACAGTTATTTCACTGGGTTGGGTTTCACCAAGAGTGAAGCAGATGCAAACCTATATCAGATTTTGGTAGATGGTAAGATTTTGATTATTGTACTTTATGTTGATGATATGATACTAACATGTGATGAGCAATTCATCAAGTCTTGCAAAAAGGGTCTTGCAAGAGAATTTGAGATGAAGGACATGGGGCTCTTGCACTATTTCATGGGATTGGAAATATGACAAACAGATGGGGAGCTATTTGTATCTTAGGGCAAGTATGCCAACTAGATTATGAGGAAGTTCCACATGGAGGGAAGCAAACCCATGGAAACTCCTCTGGCAGGAAACTGGCGGAAGGACGCTACTTCGGGCGAAGCAGTGGATGTTACTGTTTATAGGCATCTTGTGGGTTCACTCA
Organism: Pinus albicaulis; assembly: GCA_034641835.2. Classification (NCBI taxonomy): domain Eukaryota; kingdom Viridiplantae; phylum Streptophyta; class Pinopsida; order Pinales; family Pinaceae; genus Pinus; species Pinus albicaulis. The sequence goes on from CM076581.1 coordinate 1,053,866,595, forward strand.
TGTATTTGTTGAACACACGACCAGACACATGCTACTTTTTAACCAGCTTAGTCAAGCTATGGTTAAGCCTACCAAGCTCTTTTGGAAGGCAGGCAAGCATGTGTCCATGTGTTGAGATACCTCAAAGGCACTACAGGCACTATGGTACAAACAGACAGAGGGAGTGAAGCTTCAAGGCTTCCTCGATGCAGATTGGGCAGGGAGTCCATCCAGCATGAAGAGCACATCAGGGGACATCTTCAACATTGGATCAGCAATAGTTTCCTAGTACATTAGGAAATAGAGATCAATTGCACTCAGTTCAACAGAGGCAAAGTACGTGGTGGTCAGTCAGGCAACATGTGAGGCCATATGGATGAGGAAGATACTTAATGGTTTTTTTGGTCGACATATGGATCCAACGGTGATACATTTTGATAACTAGAGTTTCATCAAACTCTATTTAATCCAATTTTTCATGACTGGTTCAATCATATTGATATATGGTAACACCATCTCAGAGATTTTGTGCAAATGCAGATTATGTCATTAGAGTACATCCCCATGAAGGAGCATGATGCATACATCTTGACGAATGTGCTGGAAAGAAGAAAATTCGAATTCCATAGAGACAGGATCGAGGTAGAAGATAAACCCTTTCTTTTTGAGAGGGAGTGTTGAAATGGCACCCAAAGGGGGCTTCTGATTTAATTTTCCCTTAATTAATTTGGAAGAGAAATTGTAATTTCATCTCATGAAAAATTGTATTAGTTAATTGAGTCAAGAAGAATTATTTAGCTTAGGAAATTCGAGTTGAGGGTCAGAGAGGAGGCATGTAGACTTATCCTATGATTTTAGGGGGTCCAGTTACATTTATTTATGAGTTGTAATTAGTTTTTAGCTTAGGAAATTCGAGTTGAGGGTCAGAGAGGAGGCATGTAGACTTATCCTATGATTTTAGGGGGTCCAGTTACATTTATTTATGAGTTTTAATTAGTTAACTCAATTAATTGAGTTAAAATCAGTCTAACTAGTTCTAACTGAGAGATGAGCTAGTGATAGGTCGAGTGAATTAAATCTGATTTTATTCAAAAGTAGTGATCAATCAGTTAACTGATAATTCACTATAAATATTTTTTGCATGTCGTTTCTGAGGAAGTCCTAGTTGAGTTTGAGGTTAAAGGGAAGATAACTATCAGTTGTATATTTAGAAACTTGTACAGGTCATGTGTAGAGTCATCAGGAAGCCTTCAAGGATTTGTATAATCAATTCTTGGGAATCTCCTATTTAATAGGGTGACAATTCCTCGAAGAATGTGTGAGCAAGGCTAGTTAAACAGAGGATGAGAATTGGTTAAGTATTCGACTTATTTTTCCTAGATCGGAGTGAGACAGTCAACAGAGTGCAGAGGTTTCTCAATGAGAGAAAATCATTGTCTTCTTTCATGGTCTTGAATTTGTACATTATACAGATAGTGGGGTTTTGAGCAGTTGTTTTCCCTATATATATCTTGTGTTGTGTGATTGATTATTTCTTTCTCTTACTCGTTATGTGATTGTGCGATCGTATTTGGTTTCCGCAAATTGTAGAAGGATTCAATATTTTGTTTTAGTACATTACAATATCAGATTGAATCTTGTGGATATATTTTCTACAATCACTAAAGAAGTAGGCTCAAAGTTTTGTGGAGTATTTTTTTACTCTACTCGATAGTCGTTAATCTTCAATTTTTCCTACTAAGAGGTCTATATTCAAACTTTTCCTTACAAGGTCAAAGAAGACTTTTCCTTCAGAGAGGAAGACACCACACGACCATACTAAAAGATTTTTTTCAATGAAAAGTGATTATTATTTAGTCAAGTGTTCAAGCCAAATGTTTAGTTGCTACTTTTCAACACAATGCATTCAAAGAGAATAGTTGCTTGAATCTACATAAATAGATACCATGGTGTAGGTAGTAGAACCATACTCATGGATTTATGTGGCCAAGGATATGGATGCACCTAAATAATTGCAAGTAGTTATTGAGATCTCATAACCTAAATTATAAATGGAGATGAGATAATATAACAAATATTAGGGTTGCCATTAGAGCTTACATATGTGGAGTAAAGCATCTATTGTGATTTCATAAACAAAACAAATATATCTAAAAACTAAGGCCACCTTTCTTGACAACTTTTGCTATGTTAGACATAGAAATTAATCCCATAGTGAAAATAATTTTGCATGTGGACACATAATATTATATCCTCCAAAAATTACATGAGACCAAACACATAATATTTTTGTCAACAACTTGTGCTTTGTTTGACTTGGAAAATAACTACACAGTAAAAAAAGTCTTTTGCGTGTGAGCAAGATAATACTCCATAAGAGAGAAAATAATCCTCTAATTTTAATATCTAAATGTAGATTGAGTATTATGACCAATATTGAGACCACGGGTAGAGCTTATGTATGTAGGTTGAAACAAGGTTGTCAAAGTTTCAAAAATGTAGTCATCTAGAAACCAAAGCACTTTGTGGACAACTTGTGCTTTGTTCAACTTAGAAAATAATTCCATTGTGAAAAATTCTTTTACACATGGAAGGAAAATACTCCATGAGCAAGAAAATACTTTTCCTTGTAGACTTATGCTAAATGAAGTTTAAGAATTGAATTTAATGCAATTTTCTCCACACTCTAGGATAGGGGCTAACTATAGAGGAGTTGGGTGAAGTGAAGTTAGGAATAGGTTGAGAATTTCTCTAAGCCTTTCCCAAATGAGGGGAAATTTCCTTGAAAGGAGGTTTATCATTAATAACCTTACTCATGGTGGAAGTGTTTGGAAGATTAGTAATGGAGGTTGTCCATTTCTCTTTGGTCACTTCATGCAAGTGAGAACCAAACTGTAAGGTCAACTTCTTTCTAAAATTATATACACATAGTAAATAGTGATTGTCTAATTGCTTAAGTGAATAGAACCATTTATGATCCAAGGGAATCCCCACATTTAGGTGAACCTTTCTCTTTGTAGTGGAAATTGAACTCTAAGATTTCCTTCCAAAGTGAACACCCAACTTGCAAAGACTTCACAAAACTCTAAATGCCCTCTTCCCAATGAAAACATGTGTCAAAGTACAACATATTCCATGCATTGCATGCAAAGCTAAGTATCAAGGATTCAGAGAGGCTCTTGTTTCTCAAATATCATAGTGGCCTACATAGATACGTCTGATCCAAAATGGAGTTTTTGGATATCTCCTCTCTGGGAGCTATGTAATTTTATATCATCAAGATTGAGGAAAAAAATTAACCTCGATATAAGAAAGAGTTTGGAACTAAAAATCTACCACAACAAAAGAAAGATAACCCTAATTCTTAGAAAAAGGAGAAAATAAAGATAACCAACTCTAAGACATCCTTTGTAAGCATCATACAAACAAGAAGAAATTGGAAAAAAAAATGCAAAAATATATATATAACACTCATAAAAACCTTAAACACATAACAATAATAAATGTCACACTGTAATTGTTATTGAGCCAACAAACAACTTTAAACTCCAATTCAACATTAACACCACTAAAACCATAAATATGAGAAAACAAATAACTATAAATTTCCACATAATAATGGTAAATATAACATTAACACCACTAAAACCATAAATATGAGAAAACAAACATCAATAAATTTCCATATAATAGTGGTAAATATAAAGAATTATATTTGGTGCTATTTATTTAATATTTAGTGTTGTTGACTTAATAAAATATACTAGCGCTATTGATGTAAATGAAAACTCTCTTTCCAAGATGAATTTTTCTTTTGTTTCCACTATGGTGAAGTCAATTTAATAAACAACCTAGTGAATTTTTCTTTTTTATTGATTATTCATTAAAATATGATTATGATAATGGTGTTACTATTACTTTTAAGTATTGTAGACATTGTGATGGTTAATTGAGTATGTGATTGTTAAATGAGTAAGTTGATTTCTATAGTTGAATAGGTAGGTTAAACATTAGAATGATTGTAGTCACTAAACAAGTAGGCTGAAAGTTTTGTGGAGTTTTTTTTTACTCTATTTTATGGTTGTTAATCTTCAAATTTGCTTATTAAGATGTTTATATTCAAACTTTTTCTTACAAGGTCAAAGAAGACTTTGCTTTCAGAGAGGAAGACACTATATGGCCATACTCAAAGAAAAGTTTGCAATGAAACACAATGTTTATATAGTCAAGTCAAATGTTTGGTTGCTACTTTTCAACACAATGCATTCAAAGAGAATAGTTGCTTGAATCTACATAAATAAATATCATGGTGTAGGTAGTGGAACCATACTCATGGATTTATGTGGCCAAGGATATGGATGCACCTAAAGAATTGCAAGTAGTTGTTGAAATCTTGTAACTTAAATTATAAATGGAGATGAAGTAATATTGTTAGGTTTTGTAGCATTGGATGTGTTCTAGTCGCAAGAGTTGGCATAGAGGCTAGAATACATGTATCCTCCAATACCCATAAATCGTCTTTGGAAATTCCACCTAGAGATGACTTAATTAAATTAATTAGTCAGTTTTTAATATTTCCTAAGTCTAAACTTAGGAAACATGACTAATTAAAAGGAATTAATTAAGTCATGGTGAGAATATTCTAGAAAAGTGCATGGATTGATTTCTAGTTAATCTTAGCCATCGATTAAGATTTAATCGTGGCCATTGAAGCCTCAACGGAAGATTATAAGAAGAACTCAATGGTGCTTGGAGAAGACACGCCAAATTAGTTGAGTATTCGATTTGCTGGGAAATTGATCTCCATAGTAGCAACATCCAATTGTCGGAGGTGATTCAATAAGTCAAAGCAATGAGAGAGAAGCAGAGATAGTGAGGTCGAAGAGAGATTTTCTAGTTTCGATGAGTACATTGCAAAGAGGCAGTGATTGCCACAGAGAGGCAACAAAGAGCTTTCTTAGGGATATTTCGATTTGCTAGGGAGTAGGAGATATTTTGAGTTAGAAGTTGGGTAAAGGGTCCAAATGCAAAGAAGACCAGTCTTCCAGACAACAGTTGCAAAGACAACAAGAGGAGACACAGTTTCGAGCTTATGGGACACAGTACTGTGTAGGCTAATGCAGTGACTGCACAGAGGGGGCAAGGAGAAACTCAAATTGAGCTGAGGTCAGTGTTAGATCGACCATGGAGAAAGAAATTTTCTCACTAGTTTTATTTCCATTCATTTCTCTGTTTTGGTTTCTAGATTAAACATCCATAGATTGTACTCATATTTCACTACTGCATAATAATCAAACCCTCAGCTACTACACCGATTTTCCTGAGTAACTGGGTTTTTCCGGGGACTTAGTCCAAAAATAACAATGGCATATTGTGTGTGTGCATCTATTTTTCAGCGTTTATTCTTCTTCCCCAGTATTTGTTTTGTGAAGGTTGCAGTGAATATATTTCAATCTTTGTCATAGCACACAAAAAATAACTTGTTTAATTAATTTAAAAAATAGAAGAAATAACATCAATTGTTGCAATAGAATTTAGGGTTCCCGACTTTTAATAAATATAGTTGATATTAGGGTAGCCACTATAGCTTACCTATGTGGAGTAAATGAAGGCTACTATGATTTCATAAACAAAACAAATCTATCTAAAAACTAAGGCCACCTTTCTTGACAACTTGTGTTATGTTAGACATAGAAATGAATCCCATAGTGAAAATCATTTTGCATGTGGACACATAATATTTATATCCTCCAAAAAAGACATGAGAAATAGTGTTTTCCATATGTGGAGTTTTTTCATGTAAGGTCGTAGGTTTTTTAACCTATAAATTATGCCATGAGAAAGAAAATACTCCACACAAGAGGATGGGGATAGACACCTTGCTTAATACCTTCTCGGTAGAAAAGAATAGGATATGGAAATTATCTAGTAGTGAGGAGGAGTTGGTTGAAGAGAAGCTAGGAATAAGTTGGGAATTGCCCCAAAATTTCCTTAAACAAAGGAAACTTTCCTTGAAAGGAGGAGTTTTATCCATGATAACCCTAGCCATTGTGGAATTGTTTGGAATATTAGTGGAGAGTGCCCCATTTTTTTGGTGACTTCAAGCAAGCAAGAACCAAAACATGAGGTGGAATTCATTCTATAATGATACTCACACATCAAATAATGATCTTTTGACTACTTACCAAAAAAGCGCAATCATTTTCGATCCAAGGGAATCCCCACCTTTAGTTGAATATTTTTCTTTGTATTAGCAGTTAAAACTAGAGTGTCAGGTCTAAAGTGAATGTCCATCTTACCAAAGACAACAACAAAATTTGTACTCCCTCTTCTCAATGAAATCATAGTGTTGGGGTTTCTTAAAACAATTTCCTAATGTGCTTTTGTGTTTGAACTATTTATATTAAAGGGTCTCAACAATGGGAATTTGATCTATGTGGTAAAAAAGGACAAGTTATAAACATGCATGAAATTGGAAATTTTTGGGCCCTAAACTTCCAATGCATTTTAGGGACCTTCACATGTGTTTTTTGAGTTCTTACATCTAATGGTTTGACATCCAAGTCAATGTGCAAAGCATATTTCAACAAAGCTAAAGAATACCTAAAACAAAGCAACTAGTAAAACGTTATGGTGCCAACAAGGCTCACTTTTTTCCAAATGGCTCAATGTTATCCAACTCAACATGCACCCTTATGAAAAAATTAATTTTAAGGTTAGGACACTTGAATCTGAAGGTTTTTTTTTTTCAATTTGGCTTTTTGGGCATAAAATTGTGTTTTTCAATCTCTTGTTAGGGCCCTTTTTGGAATGAGTGCAGAACACATTTCTTCTCATAGACAACTACCACCATTCTAGCCATTATATTTACATAATGTTTTTGACCATTCTTTAAATGATAGAATTTCGTTTTCATTTTATCTTTGTGTTAATTTCTAGCTAATGTTATCTTTTATTTTTTTCTCAACATAATCTAGAGAAACGGTATCAAATCAATTTGCACTTTCTTGATTTCCCATGCACGTTCCTCATGAGGTAAAAACATAGGGACTTGGGCTTCAATCTAACTAAGCTTGGTGAATATATTCCTCATCAGCCCAAGCAAACTTTGAAGAAATTTAAATAGAAGACTAAGTAGGAGATCATGTCACAATTTTTCTGTATGTATCCCTTGAGAGACACGAGAGTAAGATGAAGAATATCCAAATGGAGATTGAGTATTGTGACCAATATTGGAACCACAGGTGGAGCTTATGTATGTAGGTTGAAATAAGGTTGTTAAAGTTTCAAAAAAATGTAGTCATCTAGAAACCAAAGCACTTTGTGGACAACTTAGAAAATAATTCCATAGTGAAAAATTCTTTTACACGTGATAGGAAAATACTCCATGAGCAAGAAAATACTTTTCCTTGTTGACTTATGCTAATTCAAGTTTAAGAATTGAATTTAATGCAATTTTCTCGACACTCTAGGATATGGGCCAACTATAGAGGAGTTGGGTGAAGTGAAGTTAGGAATAGGTTGAGAATTTCTCTGAGCTTTTCCCAGAGGAGGGGAAATTTCCTTGAAAGGAGGAGTTTTATCCTTAATAAACTTAGTCATGGTGGAAGTGATTGGAAGCTTAGTAATGGAGGTTGTCCATTTCTCTTTGGTCACTTCATGCATGTGAGAACCAAAGTGTAAGGTCAACTTCTTTCTAAAATTATATACAGATAGTAAATAGTGATTGACTAATTGCTTAAGTGAATAGAACCATCGATGATCCAAGGGAATCCCCACCTTTAGGTGAACCTTTCTCTTTGTAGTGGAAATTGAACTCTAAGTTTCCTTCCAAAATGAACACCCAACTTGCACAGACTTCACAAAACTCTAAATGCCCTCTTCCCAATGAAAACATGTGTCAAAGTACAAGATATTCTATGCCTTGCATCAAGGGTTCAGAGTGGCACTTGTTTCTCAAATATCATAGTGGCCTACATAGATACATCTAATCCAAAATGGAATTTTTGGATATCTCTTCTTTGGGAGCTATGTAATTTTATATCATCAAGATTGAGGAGAAAATTTGACCTCAATATAAAAAAGAGTTTGGAACTAAAAATATACCATAACAAAAGAAAGATGACCCTAATTCTTAAGCAAATGAGAAAGTAATAATAACCAACTATAAGACGTCCTTTGTAAGCATCATACAAACAAGAAAAAATTGAAAAAAAATATATGTAACACTCATAAAGCCTCAAACGCATAACAATGACAAACGTCAAATAATAATTGTTATTGAGCCAACAAACAACTTTAAACTCCAATTCAACATTAACACCACTAAAACCATAAATATGAGAATATAAACTTCAATAAATTTCCACATAATAGTGATAAATTTGAAGAATTATATTTGGTGCTATTGATTTAATATTTAGTGTTGTTTACTTAATAAAATATACTAGCGCCATTGATGTAAATGAAAACTCTCTTTCCAGGATGAACCTGAACTTTCCTTTTGTTTCCACTACGGTGGAGTCAATTTAATAAACAACCTTGTGATTTTTAAGTAGATCCAAACACATTACATAGTGAATCATTTTAATAAGATATTTTTAAATTTTAAATTTATTTTTATTTATTTATTTATTTATTTTATTATGGTCATTCATTAAAATATGATTATGATAATGGCGATTCCATTACTTTTAAGTATTGTAGTAATTGTGATTATTAAATGAATATGTGATTGTTAAATGAGTAAGTTGATTTCAAGACTTGAAGAGGTAGGTTAAACATTAGAATGATTGTAGTCACTAAAGAAGTAGGCTCAGTTTTTGTGGAATTTCTTTTTACTTTATTTCATCGTTGTTAATCTTCAAATTTGTTTATTAAGATGTTTATAATCAATTTTTTCTTTGCAAGGTTAAAGAAGACTTTGCCTTCAGATAGGAAGACACCACATGACCATACTCAAAGAATAGTTTGCAATGAAACACAATTTTTACATAGTCAAGTAGTCAAGCCAAATGTTTTGTTGCTACTTTTCAACACAATGCATTCAAAGAGAATAGTTGCTTGAATCTACATAAATAGATATTATTGTGTAGGTAGTAGAACCATACTCATGGATTTATGTGGCCAAGGATATGGACACACCTAAATAATTTCAAGTCGTTGTTAAGATCCCATAACCTAAATTCTAAATGGAGATGAGGTAATATTCTTAGTTGTTGTAGCATTAGATGTGTTTTAGTCACAAGAGTTGACATAGAGACTAGAATACATGTATTATCTAATACACAGAAATCGTTTCTAGAAATTCCACCTAGAGACGACTTAATTAAATTAATTAGACAAATTTTAATATTTCCTAAGTCTAAACCTAGGAAATATTATTAATTAAAAGGAATTAATTAAGTCATGGTGAGAATCTTCTAGAAAAGCACATGGATCTATTTCTAGTTAATCTTAGCCATCGATTAAGATTTAATCGTGCCCGTTGAATCCACAACGGAAGATTATAAGAAGAACTTGATGGTGCTTGGAGAAGAAACACCAAATCAGTTGAGTATTCGATTTGCTGAGAAATCGATCTCCAGAGTAGCAACATCCAGTTGTCGGAGGTGATTTAGTAGGTCGAAACAATGAGAGAGGAGTAGAGATAGTGAGGCCGAAGGAAGCTTTTATAGTTCCTATGAGTACATTGCAAAGAGGTAGTGATTGCCACAAAGAGGCAACACAGAGATTTCTTGGGGATATTTCGATTTGCTGGGGATCAGGAGATATTCTGAGACGAAAACCGAGCAGAGGGTCTAGAGGCAAAGAAGACCAGTCTTCCAGACAACAGCTGCAGAGACAGGAAGAGGCGATGCATTACTGCGTATGCTGACGCAATGACTGCGTAAAGGGAGCAAAGAGCAACTCAAATTGAGCTGAGGTCAGTGTCAGATCGACTGTGGAGTGAGAAATTTTCTCACTAGTTTTATTTCCAGTCATTTCTCTGTTTTGGTTTGCTAGATTAATCATCCATAAATTGTACTCGGATTTCACTACTACATAATAATCAAACCCTCAGTTGTTGAACCAGTTTTCCTGAGTTGGGTTTTTCCGGTTACTTGGTCTAAAAATAACGATGTCATATTTTGCGTGTGCATCTATTTTTCAACATTTATTTTTCTTCCGCAGTATTTGTTTTGTGAAGGTTGCAGTGAATTTATTTCGATATTTTTCGTAGCACACAGAAAATCATTTGTGTAATTAATTTAACAAATAGAAGAAATAACACTAGTTGTTGAATGGGATTCAAGATAGATGTAGAAGCTTTAGATAGATGGTTAGATTAGCTTGAGGGTTACTACTTTGCCCACAAATTTCTAATAATAAGAAGATTATCTTTGCACCCTTGAAATCTATTCCCTAAGTCAAACATTAGTGGAACATATACTATGTGCAACATGCATTATGAAACGTATGGGTAGAACCCACGTGGAGGGATTTGGTCGATGTCCTTAAGGAGGACCATCACTCCATTGGAAACTATGAAGACAAATACATGAGATGGACAACCTTTCCCTCAGGTAAATATCACGATATGTTAGAGTACAATAACATCTTCCATACTTAGTGTGCAAAAAATAAGTATTAGGACTTAGATAAACACTTGGTTTTCAAAATTCCAGAATGACCTACATAGTACATCCAAATCAAAATGGAGTTTATGGTCATCTCTTTATTAGAAGCTGCTCACAATTATGTGGACATGAATGAAAAAAAAATGGCATAAAGGTAAGCAATAGTTTGGTGCTGAAAAATTACCATATCAAAAGAAAGGTAAATATAGCACTTACTCTCACAACAAAGGACATAGCAAGGATACCCAACCTCTACCCAACCAATTTGAGCAACATACAAAGAATAAGAATGTAGAATTGAAGGAGGACATGTGCAAATGACATGACACCCATAAAATCCCTTGGCACAAAAAAGCTAAATGTTTCTAACAATTTTGATTTTTTGAGTTGTAAACCTCAAATTTTGGTTCACCCTTAACATCACTAGAGATTATGGACAGGGGAAAATGGATCATTAACATGGAACCTAAAATTACTATTGTCACTACAAAGGTCTAGTGAGAGGAATTAGAGTAACCTGAGGAAGGATAACGGATTTTTGACTCAAAGATATGGAAGAGGACATTGTTATATTTCATTATTGATAGTGGCAACTAGAAGAACATGACCTCGGTGGAGGTGATCAAGAAAATGAAGCTAAAAATGACATTAAATATGAAGACATGCAATGTCTATTAGCTAATATAGGGATGAAACATCCACAGTAGTCACCCATTTTGTTTGCAACATGGAATGAAGCCCTTCAAATGTGAGGTATTGTATGATGTTGCCTTGCCTAAGATATGTTGTGTTATTTTAGGACTACAATATATGTAGAAGCATCAGGATGTTTACTAATCTAGGCCTTCCGATTTCATAATTACCTATGAAATTAATTATACATGATACTAGAGGTAGCCCCAACTACCAACACAATCTCTTTGATCACATCCCAACAATTCAAGAAGATAATCTCTCAAATTCAGAGATTTGTCCTTTTTATTGATCAATCAATGGAGAAAAGAAAATAATCCGCCACTCCAAATAAGTCTTCGCCCATCAATCTCCATTAATTTACGTCAAGTTTTTCCTAATCAACCAATCATGGTTACAATTATGTTTGTGTGGTTTTTTATCACTACTCTAAGATGATGATTTTAGCATCTTGGCATAATAGTATAACAAAAAAAATCACTAGTAAGCTCTATTGCAAGCATGTTTGGGTTCATTTTGGGTGGGCTAAAGATCACAATGTCATATTGATAAATGGTACCTAAGTATGTTCTAGTCCAACGTTTGGTCCATTAGAACACAAAATTGACCAAATCAATTGCCTTTCATCCCCAAATTTATGGAAAGATAAAGTTGGTCAACATGATGATTATACATACCCTCAAAATGTATAGATCCGAGCACCCATCTACATGGAAAAAAAACCCTTCTATATGTTAATCCATCTATAACAAAAGTCCTCACTATTAAACATATCCATTTTAAATGGTCTAAAATTCCAACCATTAACCTTAATTATTGTAATTTTTCTCATTACATCAACATAGAAAAGGTCCAAGTCCTACTATATTGTTCATAGGTTTGACGACTGAATTTCAAAACTACAAATCCATTGAGAAATTAGGATTAATTCTTTATTGCATTTTGAAGAACTTTACCAACATTATAATTATGTACACTTTTTATACCTATTTATGGCAATGTATATTGTAATTACTTCTTGATCAAATAGTTTTGACTATCAATTAGTTGAAAATTATTGTATTTATTAATTTTAATTTTGTCAAAATTAAAAATATTTTTTGCATTTATATAATTTGAAAATATTGATTTTTTATTGGTTGAAAGCTATGATAGGACAATTTTTAGCTAGATATAAAAAGAATTAATTTTAAATAAAATTTTAAAAATTACCTCTAGCTATAACATTTAATATCATTGTTTTTGTAAATAATTAAAAACAAGTATGCATGCCCAAACCAAACACATTTAATATATAATAATGTATAATATGGATGGATGATGGTGTGAGGGGCCATTTCGAAATGACATTATGGTTGCTTAAGTTTCCAGAGCTAGTGTAATGCATGCAGACACCTTTAAATCTAAATCAATGTTTGTGTGTGTCCATGTAGATCTAAAATCCCAACCAAATTTGCAATAATTATGTACAGGATAGTGTTTTGCATTATGGACCAGGTTCTCTCAAATCCTCTTGAACATAGATGAATCAAATGAGGATAAGGAGAAGGTGATTGTTTCTAGTTATTTACTTGCCAAAGGAATTGAATCTCTAATAAATTATTGAGTGCTATACTTAGTCCCAATAATTTAAGATCCATCCCCTCAGTCATTGAGAATGAATGGGCCATTTCACTATCAATAACTAGTTGTTTTCTTTTTCCAAAATAGCCACCACTCTATTTTTTTGGTAGACAAAACTTGAATATAAACTGATATGTGAATAATTAAGAAAAGAAAGGACTTGAATAACAATGGAACTAAGAGCAACAACTCCTAGATACAAATAAAATTCCTCTTCCATGCCTTCTAGATATCCCATAAGAGCAATAAAATAACTAAAAGCACGAGAACGTGAGGTCTTGTGTCCTAGGAAGAATTGTATTTGGAATTTGTATGTTATTTTTTAGTAGACGACCTTTCAAAAATACACAAATGCTAATAATTATAATTATAAATTTGAATTTCCCTGATTGGGGTGGATATCGAAGGAGGGTAAGAGGTTTGAGGCTAAGGCCACCACCCCACCGACGAGCAAAACATTTATGGGGGTGGTGGCATGGCCATCCCCTTTCATGCACATACATGTAAGCTTTCATCGTTTAATTAACATGGCAAGTGTTCAACCAAGTTTTTGATATGTTTGTAATACTCTTCCTATGTGTCATTAATGGTGGAATATGCCCTCGCCCTCACCTCAGGTGGGATTTCTTATAGAGGCCAATGGCGATAAGGGGCCAATACATGAAAATTCTACTATTCTCCTAGGGGATTATTTCCTGCTTTTATTTGTGAAGAGTTTGATTTTACTTGTTATTAGCTATTTGGAGGTCTATTTTTGTTTGGATGACATTTTGGTCTCTGTTTTTTGGAAGGCTTGGTGCCTATAACATGAGTGGGGAGGAGGAATAAATGATAAGGCTAGTTATATTGATGGGGTTGTTCGTTTTTCAAAGTGCTTCTTTGTAGGAATGGTGTCTTATACAATAGTGGTTATCTCGTCACCTCTATCCTTTTTGCAATTTAAAGTTGGAACAAAGGCAAGCATCTATACAAGGGTACTTCATGATTCTCTTGCCTTTGTTGTTATCTGTTAGGTCCCTATAATACCAGTGTATCCCCTTATTGTTATTGTTAGTGTAGCCCCCTTATTATTATTGTTGTTCCTATGTAGTCCCCATATTGTTATTATTATTCCCTATATAAGCCCACTATTGTTATTATTGTGCCCTTACATAATTATTGTTATGTCGACTCTGATTATATTGTGACCCCTTAGACTCCTCTATATAGAAAGGAGGTTTTGTCATTTGGATCATCCAAGAATTGTTCATTTACGTAATGTAAAGGATGTTTCCCCTAGAAGTGGATAATTTTTAAGTTGTTGATTTATATTTTATTCTATTTTGTGAGTTGGTTGCATAACATTTAGTATCAGAGCTTTGGATTCTAGGGTTTCGCCTCTTCAAACAGGCCATCTTGGAATTTTCACTATAACTTTTCTTCCCAAAATTCAGTGTCAAATAGGTGACCTAGGGAAAATCATCATAAATTTTGTTTCAAGCATCAGATTTGAATTCTGTAAAACATGGCTAAATGTGCATAGACTGTATTTTTTCATGTATAAATTTTAGGGCCGAAGGTAGAAACAATGACATTTCGCACACCATACATTTTTTCTCTATTGAACTAGTCTATAATCAGGTCATCGTGCGAGATCGGGCATAACTCTTTGCTAAAGACTGAAATCTCAGTATTACTTGTGGGGTTAGAATGTAGATTTAGAGGGTAAAACCAAGACCTAATTTCATACCTTGGAGATCCAAAATTACATAGTTACAACCGTTTCAAAAAAACCAGTTTTTTTCATAACTTTTGTTTGAAAAACCAGTTTGAAGTTATTCCATAGGCATATTGAAGCATAGATATTAGTATTGGGAACTATAAAATCCCCCCCCTCCAAAAAAAAAAAAAATATCCACACCCATTAAGCCCTCATAAATCTCTACTATGACACATGAAGAGGAAGAATTGTAACATGATATCTCAAAATTACAGGACCAAGTGCAACAAATTTCACTCTCATAAAGAACAACCAAAAATGAACTAAAATATGGCATGGATGGTTTAAAATAAGAGATGAAAGCTAAGATGTATGGTTTTAAGGATGGAATCGAAGCTAAAATGGAGGGTTTGAAAGCAAACATGGAAGGTTTGAAGGAAGGTTTGACAAAGTTGTTGCAAGAAAGGCTTCGAGGTGGTGAAAAGGTAATACATGAAAATAATGACAAGGATAAAAGGAATATAATTGTGATTTTAGAAACTCCAATGTTGGTTTTAAAAGCCACCACATTCCAAATATAGATATGAGGAAGTTTGATGGTAACTATCCAGTAACATGGATACTACAAATGGAGCAATATTTTGATCTCCATGATGTGCAACACTCACAAAATGTACGCATTGCCACTTTATATTTAGAACCCAATCAGTTTTTATGGTATCGATGACTTTGTTCTCATAAAACACTTGTCACTTGGTCAATTTTTATGGAGGAAATGATAGCACATTATGAGGATACAAAGAGAAACACCTTCTTTATCCAAATGATAAATCTCAAACAAAAGGGTTCAATGGAAGAGAAAATTGAGGACTTCCAAAAATTGAATATCAGGGTAACATATATTCCATAGGAGCATATGATTGATGTCTTTATAGGTACTTTAAAGGATAACATCCAACATGAGGTTCAACTTTGGGAACTTGATTCATTAGAGAAGGTATTCAGGGTGGCAAGAAAATTTGAAAGAAAAATTATGGAAACAAGGAAGGCTACCTCTCACAACTATAAATATGGAAGTGTTCTTGCTCCTAGCCTTCCACAACCTACAAGCTTGACACCACAACAACTGGAGGAAAAAAGAGAAAAAGGGCTTTTTTATAGGTGTGATAGAAAATACATTAAAGGTCATACATGCACTGGAAATAAATTATTTTACATAGATTGTGAAGAGGAGGAAAAAAAGGAAAAAGAAACATCAAATGAGGAAGATATACACCAGGAACCAACCCCAGAAAAAGAATAAATGAATCCGACTACATATTGTAATGCATTGGCAGGAATTACCACTCCCCAAACTCTCAAGATAGAATGATATATCAAGAAGAGAAAGGTAATAGTGATGATTGATTCGGGTAGTACCCATAATTTTATTCATTGTAAGATAGCCCAATAATTGAATTGCTTCCTATATCCAGCACCAGAGTGTCAAGTGATGGTTGTAAATGGAGGAATTATAAGTTGATCTGGAAAGTGCCATAATATCAAGCTAACCATGGGGGAATATTTATTGAATAGTCAAATTCTCTCAAATCCAATGGGTGGTGTTGATGTTGTACTAGGAGTCCAATGGTTACAATCTTTGGGGTCGATAGCTTTTAATTTTCAAGAACTTTTACTAAATTTTTTTGGGAAGGAAAGGAAGTTGAATTATAGGGTATCACAGGGAAACCAGGAAATATAATCAACTCTAATGTCATGAAAATTATTCTGAAGAAAGAACAACAAGGCGTAATTGCACAATTATGCTCACTAGAGGTTCAAATATCAAAATCATCTATTTCTCCATATCTCCAAAAAGTATTGGAAAATAATTCCAAGGTGTTTGAGACTCCCAAAGGCCTCCCACCTATTCGTGATCATGATCATCAAATGAATAATTTGATTCCAGGAAGTGTTCCTCCAAACATCAGGCCTTTCAGATATCCTTATGCCTAAAAAAGTGAGATTGAACTCATGGTTGTAGAATTTCTAGAGGATGGTATAATTCAACCTAGTCAAAGTTCTTTCTCTGATCCAGTAGTATTGGTGCACAAGAAGGATGGATCATGGCATATGTGTCCGAATTATAGGGAGATAAACAAGCTCACTATTAAAGATAAATTTCCCATCCCCACCATTGATGAATTGTCGGATGAATTACATGGAACAATTTACTTCACTAAGTTGGATCTTCATTCAGGATATTATCAAACTAGAATGAAGACTGAGGACGTTATGAAAACAACATTCAGAACTCATGGGGGTCATTATAAATTTTTGGTCATGCCTTTTGGCCTTACTAATGCACCTTCCACATTTAAAGGTTTGATGAATTCCATTTCCAAACCCTTCCTTAGAAAATTTGTGTTATTATTTTTTGATGATATACTAATCTATAGCAAGTCTTGGAAGGATCATCGTCAACATGTTGAAAGGGTTCTAAAACTATTGGAGGAGAAACAATTATATGAAAAAACCTCCAAATTTTTCTTTGGAGTACAGGAGGCAGAATATTTGGGTCATATTGTATCTCATGAGGGTGTTAAGGTAGACCCTAACAAAATTAAATTCATTGAGGAATGGAAAATCCACACAACCATAAATCATCTTCGAGGATTTCTTTGGTTGACAGGGTATTATCAATAGTTTGTTAAGAATTATGGGAGAATAACGACACCTCTAACATCAGTATTGAAGAAAGATGCATTTTCTTGGACTCCGGAAGCAACTAAGGCCTTTGAACATATTAAAGAGGCAAGGTGCCAAGAACTCATCTTAGCTACGCTAGACTTCACAAAAACCTTTATTTTGGAATGTGATACCTCGGGAAATGATTTTGGTGCGGTTTTAATGAAAGAAGGAAGACCCATTCATTTTGAAAGTAGTCCAATCAAAGGAAAGTATTTACACAATCCTATTTATGAGAATGAAATGTTGGAAATACTACATGCACTAAAGCAATGATGACCTTACCTAATGGGAAGAAACTTCAGGGTAAAAACAAATCATGATAGTCTTAAATAATTTTTGGAACAAATATTATCTTTAGAAGAGCAGCAAAAATGGGTCATAAATATGTTGGATTATGACTTTGAAATCATATAAAAAAAAGGAAAGAAAAATGTTGTTGCAGATGCACTCTCAAGAAAGGATGAGGATGTGGAAGCATTTATTTATGCCATTTATATTATCCAACCTGAGTGGATAACCAAAGCAATGGATGAATGGAAGAATGATGAAGGGGTGTGGACAATCATTCAAAAGTTGCAGCAAGATCCCAGTACATCTGATACATTTAGCTGGAAAAATTATTCATTATGGTACAAATATCGCTTATATCTTTGGAATTGCACACCTCTCCCTTAGGAGGGCACTCAGGATTTTTAAAAAATTACAACAAGGTTAAGAAGAAATTTTTTGGGATGGCCTTAAATCTGACAATTAATACCTTGTGTCTGTTACAACCTTTATTCATTCCAAGTCAACGTTGGGAGGAGGTTTCAATGGATTTTATCATAGGTTTACCCAATTTCGAAGGAAAGAGTGTCATTATGGTGGTAGTTGATAGACTTACTAAGTATGCACACTTTTGTGAATTGGTACTATGGCATACAAATTGGAGCTTCTTGTATCTTCTCGAGTGCACCCAGTTTTCCATGTTTCATGCTTAAAGAAGGTTATAGGTGACAAACTCCCAATTTAAACAAAATTGAAGAGGAAGGAATAATCATATTGGAACATGAAGTAAACACAAAAACAAGAACACGACAGCTACAAAATCGATCAATTTCAGAGTATCTCATCAAGTGGAAGAACTTACCCGTTGAAGATTCCACATGGGAGGATGATAATTTTATACAGAAGCATCCAAAACTACTCAAGCATTGAAGAAAATTTTTTTTTGAAGGAGAGGGGCATGTTAGGTCCCTATAATACTAGTGTATCTCCTTATTATTACTATTATTGTAGCCCCCTTATTGTTATTGCTGTGCCTATGTAGTCCCCATATTGTTATTATTGTGCCCCATAAAAGCCCACTATTGTTATTGTTGTTCCCTTACATTATTATTGTTATGTCGGATCTGATTATATTGTGACCCCTTAGACTCATAGATATATAAAGGAGGTTTTGTCATTTGAATCATCCGAGAATCGTTCATTTATGTAATGTAAAGGAGGTTTCCCCCTCGAAGTGGATAATTTTTAAGTCGTTGATCTATCTTTTCTCCTTATCTTGTGAGTTAATTAGCTCATTTTAAGATGGGTGCACCATATTTTTTTAGGTTATGCTTGCATGATTGGTAGTTTCTTGTCAACAACTTGAAGTATTTCCCTTTCTAAGGCATTCCTTTTTCCTTCTTGTTTATTTATACCCTCACTCTATGTTGGTACTTTTTGTTCTGGTTGTCACCTTTCCATTCCAATCTTTATTTAATCCTCCCTTCTCTTTGTCCCTCTGCCTTTGGTGTATTGTGTCTAGATCCCTAGCCCTTTCCATTCCTTTTGCAACCTGCCTCGATAGCACATGCGAAAATACCAAGCGACAAAGGTCGTGTCCCCCAAGGACGAAATCCCACCTAGACTCAAGTCCAGGTGAGGGTAAATATCATGACACCTTGGGGAGATGAAGGGTGGATATGGTTTTCTGTAGAGTCCCTTGATAGCCAGGGATAGATGTTTAGCCCTTTAACACCTAGTAAGGGAAGTTTCAGAGTCTCCTTTTTTTGTTTTATCTATTTTCTGACAGTGGTTCTAGTTTCCTTTTATTGGGTGGAATCACCATGGTATATGTTGCATGGTGTAGTTGAAGCCTCTAGATTCCATGAAATTGATTAGTTGTTAAACAACTAAAGGGTGGAGGTAGCAGGCCTATAGATTCCCTATGAATTTGGTTGATTGTTATTTGGCCAGTGGGTGGAGGTGGGAGGACCTTTGGAGTCCCTATTTCAACCAACATTTGATATTCAATCCCTTGTGAAAACCTTCTCAATCTCTGGAATCCGACTCGGGGGTGATAGTTACAAGTGAGAACCAGTTGCAACTTATATATGTTTGGGTGGGAATTTTTTGTTCCCAAATCAGTTTTCCATCTTCAGGTTTAAATTCAAGACAATTTTCCTCACATGTATGATCTGTTATGAAATGTATGTGTATATTGTTAATTTGGCCCTGTGGTTGAAGGAATGAGATTTTGCTTTTTAGTGCCTTATTACTGTGAATTTTCATTAATGTTCTTAATGCAAGATATGATATATATATATATTGATGTGAGTGTTGTATTCACTGCTTAATACAATCGTGTTGTCTGAGTATGAATAACAGGTGTGTTCAGTTCACAAGTCATAATTAATCTTTGTGTGTATTTCTAAGATTTGATGAAATTGGTGAATTTCATGTGTTGGAGACATCTCTATGTATATGTTGTGTGTATTATTGGTAACAACACGAACATCCCTACAATGTTATTAAGGGAATTGGTTGAGTTCCTTGTGGTTCGATGAAGGGAAATAAGGTGTCTGTTCTATTTAATTTAATGGGAAAATAGACTCCACAAGTTCTGTATTGTCCCAACGAATTATGGAAATGAATTACCCGTGCACATCAATAACTCTTATTAATTACATGGGAAAAACGAGCCATGGTTTCCATAACCATAGAATGTGGAAAGAATCTATATTTTCAGAGGCTAAGTCTCAATAGGTCGTGGAAGTTTAGCCTGCACGAGATTAGTTGAAATTCATAGAAAAATTTATTAGTTTAAAATTGCCTACCAATAGGAATCAATCCAACTATGGGACTTTCGAGGTTAGGGATCTGAAGGTCGAATGAAAACATTGAAGACAATTAAGTTCATTCTAGTCCCAAGGTTAGCGGGTTGAGTATTCAGGTGGGCACGCAAGTTAGGAGTCGAGCCAGGTTGGGGGTAGGGTTGGATCCCCAGGTTGGGGTCAAAACTTTGTTAGATCTAAGTTTTGTGGATACGCTAAGTCAGACCGACCTTTGAATCATGGGTTAGAAGGCCAGGGTTAGTTCTCGTGCATTCACCATATTGGGAGTCTGACCCTAATTGAACGGTATAGTTTTAACACACTAGATCGACGGTTAAGCGGAGGCCCTACCTCAACGAACAATAATAACATGACGATGAAATCAATGGTCCAAATCAATTACGCCACACTCACACTATGACATCAATATGTAAGGGGGGGTAGCATTATTTGTTATGCACCGTTGGATGTTAAGACGTGAGGAGGATCATTAGATTGATCGTCGAACCGACGAGTTAAATCCATGATAGTGAAAGGCCCCCGCCCTGACGTCAGTAGGAGTGGGGGTGGGGGAGTGCAACCGGAGGGAGCCATCGACTGATAGAAGTATTACGAGTCATCGAATGGTTGATACCACAAGCCAAGTGATGCATGTGTTATGCACACACACACATACATAATATAGGGCAATACAAGGACGTGGCATCAAGTGCACCTCGCGCCAAGGTGATGTGGAAAATTGGTAATTTTCCACGTGGTAGAGAAGAGAAAATGACACATTAAAATTGATAAAAATTTAGGGGATCATAAGTTGTGATTGATTGATTGCATGCATGATTTCTTTGCTCACCTCGTGACATAAGTATGTAACATGGTACTAATGAATGGATCCATAGATCAAGGGTGGAAATCATCTCTAAGTGTAATATATGAATGTGATTATGATGGTATCCTACTCATAGTGTTGGATTGGATTGCACATTAAAGTCAATGATGTTCAACATGTTATTTTGGCAATGCATGTACTTGGTGGCTTCCATCATGAAGGTCTAGACAACCGGTGGTTGTGACCTTATAAAATTGTCATTTTTGGTAATTTTGCAAAACCCCTGCAGGGCAGTGAGCATGGTTATTAGAAACATACCATCACCATTGGTTGAGTGATGTGATATTACATGCTTGGAATGATTTTGTGTGAGAATTTTCATGCGAGATGAGGGATTTGGAGAAAATCTCTGTGTGAAGTGTATTGTGCACAACACCACCTAGTTCTATGAATGATAGACATGTGTATTATATGTTGGTTGGGATGAGGAGATCCCATGGTACGCATGTGGTAAGAGGACAAGAACCTCAGTGGAGGTTGATTTTTTTCACACATTGATGTTATGTTTTCCTTTGTAAGTCTTTTTCTTCGTTGTAATGTATTCCTTGTTTAAGGAATGGGGTGCAACAAGTAAAAATGGTTGGTTGAAGCCTGTGAGGGATGTTGTCTCATTTTGAGAAGGATCATCTATGTTAGATACTTAGTTTGGATGGGTTCGAGGGCAAGGGTCCTATAAAGAACTTGTGAATAGAGGATCATAGCTCCACTAAAAGATGAGACTGTAATAATAAAGTTATTCTTGAATTATCTGGAAGTCCCTTGTGCTTTATCACCCTTTCAATCATTACTTATTTTGTGCATACGGGGTATTCTTCTTATAGAGTAGATAAATCAATTGAATAATGTGGCATAGATAATGAGGACATGGTTGAAGATGTTGATAATATTACTATGTATGGTGGTCAATTTTATGAATCGCCTTACTGTTATTAGCTTTGAATAATAGGTTGATTTTAATCATGTTGTTAAGCTGGATTATGGAGTTGATGCTCTTAATAATAGAAAACCTTCTCTCTATTTTCCTATATTGTATATGATGTTAATATTTAGGACGCAATTGTCCATTTAGGAAGGTTATTTTTCTATCGTATGTTGACGAGATGAGGCCATTGGAATGTGTATTATGTTGATTCTGATTAGAATGTTGGAGTGTGATTATTTTAATTATTTTCATAACTAAGGCTATATTCACTAGCAATGTTGTGATCTATCCTTGGCATCATTCATGTCCCAAAACATTCCAGCATTATCCTCAAAGGTTACTGTCTTGTTTACCTACTACAATGTCGACTTGTCAATATTTCAAAATACAAGAAGACAGGACGCATATGGGAAAACATTGAATAAAAATATGAAAGTTATTAATGTTATTTAATAACACTAAAATTAGGATTATTTCAGTGTAATATTATAACATCTGCATGTGGCGATGTCGTAGTTTTTGGGACAGCTGAATCTGCTAAAACTACACGATGGTTGTTAGGTGAGCCATAAAATGTAAAAGTAGGTTCTGTTGGGGTCCCCATGTTTTGGCCAGATTGGCAAGACCAAAAGATGAGACAACATCAGAACCACTTTCAGACCTCAGGATCTAGCCCTCCTGGGTCCAGAGAGGGATCTCTCTATGTAAGCAAAGGTTTTATGTCTTTAAAGCTCAGTGTTAAGATATTAGGCTAGTTAGGAGGCTCGGAGTTTGTTTGTTTGATTGTTGGTTTGGTTGTTGGTAATCAGGAAAGAAGGGTTCAATATGAGACAAAGATGAGCAAAGAGGATTTTAGGCAAAGGAGAGATATTCCAGGGAACATTCAAGACTGTTGGGCAATGGAGTCAGGAAAGGGTTTACTTTCTATTCAATGTGTAGGCTTTCAGTTGGGCTAGTCATCTAAAGCATTGGATCTTAAAGATGATAGTGTGGCATGAAATGATAAGAGAGGAGGAAACAATAAAGACTTAGAACAAAAAGTTAAAGACCTAAGATAAGAGAGAGACTTTGAACTCTCAATGCTTCGGCCTCCAGCTTGAGGGATCTTAGTAAGGTTCAATTAATTGAAAAGGATCCTAGTGAGATAAAGATAGAGTTCTAGACCTCCCAGTGTTCCCAATTCATTCAATTAAATCCTAACAAGAACATCTAAGACCAGATTCATTTAATTCATACATCAGCTAGCAGGCAATGACATCCACTACACTGGTTAAATTAACTGAAATCAACCCTTAGATAACACATTTAGTAGAAAACATCAAAGGCAAGGAGAGCAGAAACATAGGGTACCTAACAAGGGTGAATCCTATGCCAGATTTCTGATGCGAGCCAGTAGAAATGAAATGAAATGAACTGAAAGTTAAAAAAAATACAGAGATAGGAAAACATCACTACTGCTTTAGATCAGGATCCAAAGAAATGTGCTTGTCATATTAAAAAGCAATACCAGTCAAGTACAAAATTACCAATAGCTGGATATTCAGTCTGAAAACATCTTCCTCAGCCTATCTTACAACTTTACACAGAGACTATGTCTCAAAAGAAATAGCTTGCAATTCTCTGATAACTGATCAAAAACCTTTACAATGAGTTCCTTCATGAATTTATAGCTCGAGTGGAGCAGAGAAGGTAGATGGAAAACTAAATGCAACATTAAAACTCAGAAGAGGAAGAGAGCCGAGGCCTCGTTCTGTTTTAAATTCTAAGCATTTATCTCTGGTACTCTTTGGGTGAAATAGTGGTCTTAGTCAGGCTTCCATTTACTCCAGGTATGTCTCTGATGTACTTGCTGTAACACTTTGGTGAACTAAACAAAAAGGTAGAATAATGTTGCTAAGGTCTGCCATACTGTGTAACAAATGCTTCTGATAGCATAGGACTGTTGTCAGGGCTGGAATTTCCTCAGGAACACGGTATAGAATGGAGATAGTATGGGCACTTCGTCCTTTGTGGAAAGGACATACTGCTAATGTGAAACCCTGATAGTATTGTTTTCTACGCTCTGGGCCTTCCATGCGATCCATGATGTCTTTGAACTGGTACCTTTGCCTTCTAAATCCCTGAAAAAGGCTCAAAATATTCTATTACGTGCCTTGAACTCTCTGCTGCTCCAGTACTGTCTTTTTTTATGCAATCTGAGCTTTAATGGCGCCGGAGAGGTTTTGCAGAGTTTGAACTCTGTCCTTTGATGAAATTTATGTTACAGACGCCTTTCCGGACATTTTCCTGTAATATCAGGCTCTAAATTCAGCTTCCTTTGTGCATTGTGCCACTACAATAATGTATATGAATCATGACGTTTTTCCGCCTGCCTGTAACCCTGCAAAACACGAAAAATCGTTAAGAAAAATATGCATGGGGTGGGTGGCGTGGATTACTGCAAGAAATGGCAATGTGGCATGGGTGGAGACGATGAATGCAAAGGATTCAGTGGAGAGACATGGTGGATCAACGGGAGACGCTTTGGAGGACGGCGAGGTGGAAAATTTAACGCAAAACATTAAAATTTGACTTATGAATGAAATTATATAGGGGACGGATGAGAAAACGACAAACACACGTGGAAAAATGACGTGGCGGGACCGGGTCAACGACGGGGCATGCAGTTAAATTTGGACCATCTGATCTCAGAAGGAGATCGACGGCTGAAAATGCATCAGAGGGTGACAGACGGTGGGCCACAGGTCTATTTGATTTGGACTAACTCACGCGCATCTTCGTAGCGCGATCGCCGTTGGATGGGCGGCTCTGGATCGGACGGTGTATGTGCATATAGCGCCGAGTTTTCTGCCGAATGTTAATGCGCGATGGAGGGGCGGTTTTCAAATAGTGTCTGAGACACGTGTCGTTCGGCCAGTGGAATCGCTCCGAAATTAAAAATACTGCCCGACCTCTGAAGGCGGTGCGATGAAATCGGCGGATTTTGAAAAGTGACTGTGGCGCGTTTGCGAGGACCACCGAGTGGGTGAAAGGCTGACCGTCGATTTGGTGGGTTAAACGGATGGTGGATGTGTGATCGGGGCGGTGAAAAGGTTGAACAGTGGACGTTGTGGGGACGTGACGACCATCCGATCTATACAAATCGACGGTTTAAAATGCTCTCGATATAAATTTTCGATAAGCGCCTTTCGGGTTAGCGCCAGGTTCTAGCGCCCGGGTCGCGTGGAGGGAAAATTAAGGGGGCTGGCTTGAAGGGGGCTAAACCCCATATATGTTAAAATGTGGGTTTCTCAACCTTTTCAATGCGATTTGAGGCCAGGAAAAGGGTAATGGTAGAGGGAAAAAAGGGGATTTTAAATGAAACAAAGTGTATTTGGAAGGTTTAAAGGGGATTTTAGGATGGTTTAGGAGGACTAGGGGAGGGATTTGGGGGTAAAAAAGGAGAACTTTGACAAAGGGAAAAAGGGTTGAAATGGGACATTTTGCAGGGATACAAGGGGAAAATGTAGGCCTTTAGGAGCACAATTTATCATCTTCCGTGAGGCTTATTGACTCAAGAACAATAGAGGGAAACAATCAAAGGGCAGAGAGCATGAAAAGGCTTCAAGGATGATGTGTTTTCAAGAGAAATGCATTCCTTGAAGGCTCATAAAACAAATTAGCCTCCCTTGCTTGCTTGTCAAGGAATTTATAGGGGGCTAATAGGTTCAACCTTGCATTATTTGGAAAAAATTTAGTTGCTTTCTTTTATTTATGGGAAGTTTAACCCATGTGGAAATATTCGAGTATATGACAGTAATTGGTTACAACGTTAGGGACAGGAACTAGGTGCAGAATAATTATAGGAAAATATGAATATCACTTAAGCATAATGACATTATTTGCGTTGTCCTGAGATTTCCTATAAGTACCATGATTGTTGGACACAGTAAGAAGACCAAAATTCTCAAAAGAGTTTTAACGAAGGATAAAAGGGGTCATGTTAAAAAGGCTGATAATAATTAAAGCCAATAAATTTGGGAAAAATGTTGAATTTTAATCCTGTAAAGGCGTGATAGTGCATGAGCTAATGTTGGTATGATAAATAGTTCTAACTAATCATATTAAGGTTTTATATGCCTTGATTACTAGCCTTGGTATAAAGGTTGAATTTAAATTTTGTCTGATCTTGGTACAGAGAATTAATGAAATTAATGATGTTGGTTTGGGCATAATAGTTGATTTCCAATTATAGTTGAACTCGTCAAGGAAATTGAAATCTTTTGGGAGCTGATATATGCATGTGCATATAAATATTCTGGTTTTTGAAAATTTATGATAAGAAAAAATATATATGCTTATTCATGCCATGGATTTTGAGACATGTGACTAATATGTAAACTGAGATAGGTGTTCATTTGTAGGGCAGTGTGCTTGGTGGAACACGGTAATGCAACTGATATATTGTTATATTTAGTAATGCACTGACAATTGTGTGTATATGGTAGTGCCTTGGAAGGAATTATAGGGAAATAGAGGCTTCCATAAATTTTGAAGAAGGCTCAATCTGAGCTTTTATTAATGAATTGTTGCAAACACCGAGATTCACGGGGATCAATTCATTGTGTTTGTTGAAATTTTTGAGAAATTGGTGTTTCATGATTGGTATTATGCCTGATTTATGATTTTGACTGTGATTGGTCCATGGCCATGCCACTTTGTTGATGGTTTTGTATTGTTGTTTGGACTTCTATGTTTCCTTTATTTTATTCTTATTATGGAATTCTATGTTTCCTTTATTTTCTTCTTGTTCTTTCCTTCTATGTTTTTGGGGTCTTGGGAATTTGTCAGGGAAATAAGAAAACTAACGGAGCTCAGGAAGAGCTAACTGGAACCCAACAAGAAATGTAAGACTCGGATAAATCCCAATGCATGAATAAAAATCAGCCAAAGGCAAGAAAGAAAAACATGACATTGAGTTGGGCTAGTTGATCCATAGGGATAAAGGGATAGTGGCTAGATAACCATGAAAAAATTAATAACGAAAGGTAAAGTAAATGAGATTTGAGGTAATAAACGCCTTGGCCAATATGGGAACTGTGTTTCTCAATGTTGTACATGCTTTGCATTGATAAAGGAAGTCTCTTAACCTTGACCTTGTGAACATATGTTATTGTGTTGTGTTCATGATCATGTTGATGATTGAATAAACATATATGATGCCATTGTGATTGACAAATTTTTGTCTGGATCGTTCTTGTGAAAGAATGATTCATTATGATTATGCATTTAGCATGTGAATGGATGGCATGTTTGTGATTCCTGACAATGTGAGGAATCAACTGGGAAAAAGTAGCTTTGGATGATATATGACTTTAATATCATGTGAATATGATTAAAATATTGTTTATATTATCAACAGGGAATGTTGAAGGATATATCAACAAAAGGAAAGCAGTGTGATTTGCGACATGCTGGGACAAGCATGGATAATTAAAATCACCACAATCTTGGATTAGAATTGTGGACAAACATGGTGAAGCGTGGGTAAGACACTAGAGGTAGTTTGGCCTGGTTCACATAAATAGAGATGGAGTGGTCTCTAAATTCTATGTTACAATGTGTTTATTCATGTATATATGTGCATGTGTTATGTATATGTGGAACTGTGCCATATGTTTGTGTATTGTGCCATGTGTATAGTTATGTGTTATGTTAAGTTGTGTAACATTTTTGATGTAGAAATGGGATTTTCCGGGCCCTTGTGCTGTGTAATGATTCAGGTGGAGGTGGGATAACCTCTGGATTCCCAGTGATAATATTTTGTCGACAGAAAACTACCTAGTTTGGTACTAACTACTTGGGTTGGTAGTTCCCATATTCGCGGGGTATGGAAGGGGCTTATATATAAGGGTTGGTGAGCCTCTATATATATGTATATCATAGGGTGGAGGTGAGCCTCTAGATTCCTATGTTTCCTTGGGAAACCGATCTAGTGTGTGTACAAGGTCAAAGAGAATAGAAGGAAATAGGTGCTTATTAGTTTTGGCAATTGATCTAGAGTGTGTACGGGAAGAGTGAAGGCTATTGGATGCTTTTCAAGTATGACAATTGATCCAGTAAGGGTAAAAACAAGAAACATAGACTAAATTAAAATAAGTGTTAGTATTTCATTTAGTTTTGAATTTATAAATTATGACCATAATCTAAAGTTCTGATTTATGATGGCTGGATTTTGAGCTAACTAGATGTGATATTTTGTATGGGCTAGTTCGACTCATTGTGATAGGAACCAAATAGAATTGAAAATGTCACCTCATTGGTGAGATACCAATGAGGTATGATTTAAATTTATTATTTTCTTATGGTGAATCTAATGGAAAATTTATGTGCTTTGATGTAGGAAAGCATGGAAATTTCTCGATCTGGGTGGTTGGATGTAGCTGCAAGAGCATTAACATTAACAACAAAAGGAATTTGAGCATGCAATAGTATGTTGGTAAAATACCTCAAGAATAGGGTCATTGTGGGACACTACCCAATAGTGTCCATTGATTTCCATGAAGCATGTTATCACCGTTATGATAGTTTTGAGGTAGGGGTATGACTTGGTTTTGGGACCCTTTCAATCGAGGAAACCCTGCCAAGGAATGGATCGCCCGAGCCTAAATGGGAAGTAGAAAAGGGGATGATTGAACTTGGAAGGCGAGCGACTATAGAGAAGGGGGTGACTAGATTTCCGGGGGGACCGGGAAGTAGAGAAGGGAAGGCCAGGGAATAAATTGGTTTTTGGTCATTAACATCACTAGTTGGAATCATAAGCACATTGGGAGTGTGATTGAAACAATGAGAAGATAATTGTTCACTGAAGGAACTTGGAGAAAAAATATTGCAGTGCTAGACATTGGAGACAAGCAACACTCCAAGGAAAATAAAAAATCCAAGATGGATTGAACACGCCTAAAGCATCGAAATATTGCAAGGAGTACCATTAGAAGATGGTTGAATTATAAATCGATGTTTATCATATATTTTGTTTGTTGGTTGAAGCAAATGCGTAGAACATTGTAAATATTGTATAAGAGTTAAGTATATACAACTCCATGAAACAATATGATTGTTTTCAATTGTGTCTTTTTTTTATATATGTGTCATTGAACATCGAGGATAGTGTTCCCCCAAGGGGGAGGGTTTTGTGACGACCTCAGTCATTTTCCATTTTGAAATGCATTGTGTGTGTGTGTATATATATTAAATTTTTTTTTTACAAAAAATGTTGAGTTCAGGGATACAAATTCCAAAGTTTGGGGGAGGTTATTTTCTTGTGATGTTGGAGTTTTTCTTGTTGCAAGAAAGAAAATTTGAACTGGTTATGTCAACTCTTGAAGGCATGTTGGAGAATTTTAATAGCCTAGTGTTAGGTGCCTATAATACTAGTGTATTCCCCTTATTGTTATTGTTAGTGTAGCCCCATATTTTTATTTTTGTTCCTTGGTATCCCCCATGTTGTTATTTTTGTGCCCTATATAAGCCCACTATTGTTATTTTTGTACCTTTACATTATTATTGTTATGTAGGATTTGATTATATTGTGACCCCTTAGACTCCTATATATAACAAGGAGGTCTTATCATTTGTATCATCCAAGAATTGTTCATTTATGTAATGCAAAGGAGGTTTCCCCCTCAAAGAGGCTAATTTTTAAGTTTTTGATCTATATTTTCCTCTATTTTGTGATTTGGTTGCATAACATTTGGTATCAAAGCTTTGGATTCTAGGGTTTCACTTCTTTAAACATGTCATCTTAGAATTTTCGCTATAATGTATTTTCAATGAGGCTTCAGGAGCTAAAATTTAAACCACATGGAGACAAAATATTGGTGAAATTTGTGTGTGAATTTAAGATCTTGTTTCACTATCTTTTAGGATATATGATCCAAGGAAGTTAGGGTTTTTGCAGGCCCCAGAATTCAATCTCAAACAGATGACCTAGGGAAAATAATCGTAAATTTCTCTCCGAGCATTAGATTTGAATTTAGTAAAAAGTGACTGAAAGTGCGTGGAATTTAATTTTTAGTGTATCATTTTCAGGGTCGAAGGTCGAAACAGAGACATGTGGCACTTTGTAAAATTACACTCTATTCAACTAGTCAATAATCAAGACATCGTGGGAGATTTGAAATAACCGTTCCTTGAAGAATCCAATCTCAGTCTGACTTATGGGGTTGGAAAGAATAATCATAGGGCTACCATAGGATGAAATTTTAGACCTTGGAGATCCTAAATTACATAGATACAACAGCTTCAATATCGAGCTCCTAAAAAGCAAGAAAAAAATGTGTATTTTTTAAAATTTTAACCTTTGTTTGAAAAAACAGTTTGAAGTGATTCAAAGGGAATATTGAAGCATATATATCAATATTTGGTTCTAAAATTTCTCCCAAAATAATAATTATCCACCCATTAAGCCCTTAGAAAGCTCTACTATGACTCATGAAGAGGAAGAATTACAAAATGATATATCAAAATTACGAGACCAAGTGCAACAAAATGTGCTCTCACAAAGAGAAACCAAAGATGAACTAAAAGGGGACATGGGTAGCTTAAAAGGGGACATGGATGGCTTAAAAGGTGACATTGATGGTTTAAAATCAGGAAAAAAAGGCGACACAAATGGTTTAAAAGCATAAATAAAAGCATACATGGAAGGTTTGATAAAGTTACTACAAGAAATGCTTCCTAATGTCGAAAAGGTTTTCCATGAAACTCATGAGGAGAACAAAATGAATATGAAATATGATTTTAGAGACTCCAATGTTTAGTTTAAGGCACACCACATTCCAAAGATCGATATGAAGAAGTTTTATGGTAAGGATCCAGTAACGTGGATACTATAGATGGAGCAATATTTTGATCTCCATGATGTGCAACACACACAAAAGGTATGCATTGCATATTTATGCTTAGAATCTAATCAGTTTGTATGGTATCAATGGATTTTTTCTCGGAAACCACTTGACACTTGTTCAATTTTTATGGAGAAAATGATAACACATTATGAGGATACAAAGAGCAACACCTTCTTCAGCCAATTGATAAACCTCAAGCAAAAGGGTTCAATGGCGGAGCACATTGAGGACTTCCAAAATTTGAATATCAGGGTAACTGATATTGCATAGGAGAAAAGGATTGGTGTCTTCATAGGTACTGTTGTAATTCCTAGAGACAGCCTTGAGTTGTGAAAGACTAGTGCCTAGGACATCTTAATTAGCAAGGAACATATGGTTTAACTTGTGAAGGTTGTTCAGAAAAGGGCTCTCATGCTATCATGTATAAACAGGAAGGTTTGATTAAAATGGAACCGAAACTCTCAAAACTTCAGCACAACGAAAGTAATATTGCAGAGGCAGAGTGTGAACTTTGATAAAAACATATCCGAAAATTTTAAGACAACTTTCTGTAAAGGGGGTTGGATTCTAAAGCGGTTCACAAAGGTAAATAATGGGGATTACTGTGTATGAAAAATGGAAAGTGTACTAGCTATAATAGAAACAAATATCAACATATACTGGGCTTATATAGTAACAAGAATCCATACATGAAAACAACTTTAAAGATAACATTTCCTCGCTGCTAATACCGGAAGAATTATGGCAGAAGTGAAAGATGAAACAAAATATCATGCCTGAGCCATATTTAAAGCGCTAGACACATTTTAGCATGAGTATCGACAATAATAAATTCATACCAAGACATGTGAGCACTCACATTCCAGAACAAGATATAGGATATGTGAATGTAAACGAAATGAACATTTAAGCTATAAAACACAAGAGAGAGAGTTACAGACTGTGAAGTCTTAAGACCAGAATCCCCAATAAAGATGAAACTCCTTATCTCCGAAACCCAACGGGCTCTTCAACTTTTGTATCAAAATTTCAACAAAATGCATACAGAGTTCTTTCTTGGTGTGTTCTTCTGAAAATCTGGAACCTTTTTTCCATCTCAGTTTACTACTTATATAGAATTACAAGGACAGATGTGGGAAGATATTTTGGGAAAATATCTTCCCCGCGTGATAGTGAGAAGTTTCAGGTCTTAATCAAAATAACAAAATTCATGATGAGGGAGAACGCTTCTCATCATTTACAATTAGGCTCATGGCCGTTTCAAAACAGCATATTAAAACTGTTCTAACAGAAAGTAAATGCAAGAGTGAAATATGAAATCCACTCGGAACTTGAAAGTAGAAGTAAAAATAAAACTGAAGGCCATGACGGCCGAATCATGAGTTAATAAACTTCACTGGTGAGAAGGAGTTGAAGCAGTGGTTGACGCAGGCGGCGAGACAGTTGCTGAAGAGCTGGTTAACAGGTTGGCATATTTTGTGCACCTCTGCCAGGTGTCTGATGCAGGTTCAGGCATCGTGGAAAACCCCTCTGCTTTGATGTAGGCTTCGGTGAGTTCATCATAATTTGCATCAATAGAAATTTTATACTTCACTTGGTGCAGGAGTGCAAATTCTTTACCAAGGACTGAAACTATAGTTTCAGGTTTGAGCCGAGTAGATTTCTCAGAAGGTATATTGGTTTGATTCATTACCTCTTTCAGACGGGCCTCGTACACTGGTAACTGCTGTAATACGGTGTGGGTGGGATCCGAGCATGATGGGAGTCCAGCAAGTGTAATCTCAGCCCAATCCACCTCAAACCGTTCTAAACTGGCTGCCACTTTCTCTAGGGAATTCAAGGCCATACTGCGAGCAACCTCTTTTTCTATTGCCTCTTGACACTCCGTGGCTTC
Organism: Pinus albicaulis; assembly: GCA_034641835.2. NCBI lineage: Eukaryota > Viridiplantae > Streptophyta > Pinopsida > Pinales > Pinaceae > Pinus > Pinus albicaulis. The sequence continues at coordinate 1,053,899,605 of CM076581.1, forward strand.
CTTGAATAAGCTCAGGGGCACTGAGTCTGCGGTGGGGAGGGTTGTGAAATGGGAGTCGGTTATGGAGGCAATGAAATCGCTCTGTTGCCTCCATGGCAGCTTTGCAAATTGAGGAGATAGCATTATTTCACTAAAATAGGCATAGTTCGAACTGGTAGGAAAACGAAGGGATTTTTTAATGATTTCAAGAGAGAGAGAGTGAATATTTGTTCCCCTGAGCTGAGAGGAACATGCCCCGACGTTCATCGTAAGCGTCCCGGAGCCAACAGATGAATTCGACCACTAGGTATACTGGGGGGGTTATTTGATGATACAGACCAGACAAAACGACACAGAACCTATCTTTATCCTCCAAATGTTTCCTAAACAGCTCAGGCTTGACGCTGCTAATGAGGAATGGGTATTGCGGGTCATGGATGTCGGCCTGTAAATCTATGAAGGGTTCAGGCCTTGGAACAACTCTAGATTCACGGGCTTGGGGAGTTTCCAGCTCTGATTTCTTGGCTGAGACTTTACCCATGACCATCATGAAAATTTAAAAAACAAAAGGAAACCAGATGGAATGAGAGGGACGGAATACCTGCGAAGTAGTAAATTTATCGGGAAAGTGACGCAGGGGTACTGAAAATGACTGGGCAGACCTGGTACTGGGCGCCCACTTTTGCTTATAAAGTAGTAGAAAGACCGGAGTATTTTACTACAGTAAAAGACGTAAGACAGTTATACAGGCCTGAGGCAGCTTGAGAAAAGAAGGCGGGGTAAAACGAGTAGGGATGACGTCATAAGGACGCCGACTGTGGGACACGCGACATAACAGGATTAGGTGTGAGACTTTTGTTAGGTGAATACCACGTGTCGGGTTAAATGCTGGTACTGGCCTCAGTACCAGGTGTCCTAAAAACTTACCTTACCTTCATATCGTGGTGACAACTATTCCTTAGAACTTGGCCCTCGAGGGACACGAGATGAATTCCGTAAAAGCTCTAAAGCCCATACCCTTTTCTCTGTAAAGTGCTCGCCTCGTGTCATGCATCTTGACACGTCATCAGAATTCCAGAGGGGGGGAGCTCCGCCTTATCCCTCTCATTTGTGACCCCCCCAGAATTGTACTTTCAAACTCCTTTCTGTGCGTGTATAAAGTATATGCGGGCCCCGCCTTATATTTTCTTGCTTTGCGCCCTTTTAAACCTTCGAGTTATTTAGATTCAGGATTTTAACATATTCCCACTTCATTATAAAGTGCGCTTTACCATCATTTCGCATATGACTCATCTTAAATTTATTTCTCCTTCACAGACTTTGAAACTCTTAGCCATTTAAATGATGTCGGGTAATCTGCTCCTTATGACCTTTATCAAAATATTAAAGGGTGAACGACATAATCAACAAGTACTTTGAGGATAACATCCAACATGAGGTTCACCTTTGGGAAGTTGATTCATTATAGAAGGTATTCAGGGTGGCAAGAAAATTTGAAAGAAAAATGATGGCAACAAGGAATTCTATCACTCAAAACTATAAAGATGGAAGTGTTGTTGCTGCTATCCTTCCACAACCTAAAAGGTTGATGCCATGAAAATTGGAGGAAAAAATAGCAAAAGGGATTTGTTACAACTGTGATATAAAATACACTAAAGGTCATAAGTGTGCTGAGAATACATTATTATACATAGATTGTGAAGATGAGGAAGAAAAGGAACAAGAAACATCAAATGAGGAGGACATACACCAAGAACCAACCCCATAAAAAGAAGAAACGAATATGACCATATCTTGTAATGCATTGGGAGGAATTACCACTCCTCAAACTCTCAAGATAGAAGGATATATCAAGAATAAAAAGGTAATAGTGTTGATTGATTTGGGTAGTACCCATAATTTTACTCATTGTAAGATAGCCAAGGAATTGAATTTTTTCCTATATCTAGCACCATAGTGTCAAGTGATGGTTGCAAATGGAGGAAATATAAATTACTTCTGAAAGTTCCATAATATCAAGATAACCATGGGGGAATGTGTATTGAATAGTCCAATGATTTCCATTCCAATGGGTGGTGTTGATGTTGTATTAGGATTCCAATGGTTACAATCTTTGGGGGACGATAACTTTTAATTCTCAAGAAATTTTCTTGAATATTTTTTGGGAAGGAAAGGAAGTTGAATTAAGGGGTATCACATGGAATCCAGGAAAGATAATAGGCTCTAATACCATGAAAACACTTTTGAAGAAAGAAAAATGGGGTATAATTGCACAATTACGCTCACTAGAGGTTCAAACATCAAAATCATATATTTCTCCAGATCTCCAAAAAGTCTTGGAAAATCATTCCAAGGTATTTGAGACTCCCAAGGGACTCCCACCTATTCGTGATCATGATCATGCTATTCATTTGATTCCAGAAAGTTCCAAACATCATACCTTACAGATATCCCTATTCCCAAAAGAGTGAAATTGAACGTATGGTTGCTGAAATGCTAGAGGTTGGTATAATTCAATCTAGTCAAAGTTCTTTCTATGATCCAATAGTATTGGAGCACAAGAAGGATGGATCATGGCGTATGTATTTGAGTATTTTGATACATCTAACCTATTGATGAGATGTGACAAGTAAATCCTTCTCAAGGATCATCTGAGATGCAGGAAAAGATGACTAGTAAAGGAAGAGAAGAGCTATAGTTTATCATGACAAGGAATTTGACAAAGTTCTCCCATTGCCTATGTAAAATAGGAAGGTGCATAAGTATCTGTATACGAAAAGGTATGTATGGTATATTGTTTCAATGTCATGTTTCAATTATAATATTGGATGGCAAGGTAAGCCCTAAGTTATGGTGAGAATGTCTCCTTCACAAATGGCTCATGTATGCATATGAAAGGAATTTTGATTCTTGATATCTATGATGAATTTCTTGATTCTATGAAGCTACTTAATATTGATCTTTGATATATTCGTATACTTGATGTTTGGCTAACACCTATCATTTTGGATATCCTATAAAGAGGCTAACACCTTAATTCTAATATATGGTAACTTGATACTATTAATAATGAAAAGCATGGTAGCCATGATGATAGAAGTGTAACAAAGAGATTGATATTCATGATCTTCTTGTTGACCGTGGTTATGTTTTGATTATGGAATATGGTAAGATTGAATACATTGACTTGATAGATTGAGTTATGTGATGAAGGAGTAATATTGTGGTCATGGTTCGTGAAGTATACTCATATTAGCTATTTAGTCTTGATGGAAAATTTGATGTCATGATGTAATGGTGAAGAATTTGATGTTAACATATATGACCATGATAAATATGTGATATAGTCTGACTTTATGATCTAACAAATCTGCTCATGCATGACAATATTATTGACAGGTTGATAACTTGAATGAAGATGACTAAAGTGGCTTCCCATTCAAAGGGAGAATCTCTCCATAAGATCCTTACTCTTATTATCATTTGAATTGTATGTAAAGAATATTCTTTATTATTGAAGTAAGATTTACAGACATGAATATCCAAATATCTTATATTGTTGATATGCATCAAATTTATGGTCTAAGAAGAGAGAGTTTTCCTTACACTAAGTCTTAGTCGCATGGAAGCAAGCCTAAGGGTGCGACTGCAGCCTCTCAGCCGCACATAAGTAAGCTCAATTGTGCGAATATGGGTGCAGGACACAAAAGTGAATCTTTCTTCATGAAATCAAAAGTTCACCTAAAGGATGTCAGTCCTATAGACATGGAGCAGACAATAAAGTTTTATGAGTAGGGAAGTTTGAATGTGTTAGGTTCCTATAATATAGGCAATTTTTTTGTTTAGTTATCTATTTTGGAATTTGATGGTAACGTTTAGCCTATGAATCACTAGGTGTCATAGCCTAAAGGTTTTATTGTCCAAGGAGCCATTTAGTTCTTGAAATCTAGTGTCCAAGATAAAGTTTGGATGTTTGGGAATTTTTTGCATATAATTCCGGGTCAAATCATATGGTAGGTGTTTTCATGGTAAAGTGCTCAGAAGAAGATTTCCAATGGTATATCTGGTGCTTCAAATCAAATTCCGGATTAAGAGATAGAGAAAGTTGAAGTCTGCTCCTCAAAACCACAAAACAAAGAAGAAATTTGAAGCCTTATGAAAAAATAAAAATCATGCTTACAAGTCAAAATGCAACATTAGAGGTTAATTAAGCATGTTTAATTTAATAATTATTGCTTTTAATTGCGATTAATCAAATTTTAATAAAGATTTTGTTGATATGACACTTTTTGGCACATGTAATAATGTGGGTGCACCTCTCAACAGGCACGATCCACCCTACTCAAATCAACGACGGGGGATCGTTTTTGGGCCCTGCGAGCTCCTTCATGCTTTATTTATTTATTTATTTTTTTGGGGGGGGTCAAAAAGGTGGGACCTACCAGGAAATGAGGTAGTGCCACAAAATTTCATACCCCCCCCCCCTTTGAAAACTGCCATTCACCTTCCCGCCAAAAAAAAATACCGTTGACTCTCACGTCACTCATCCCATCCACTCACTAAATGACACGTACCCTCTGTCATTCCCAGCCTCCATCTCACCTCCCACCTCCATGTCATATATCCATTTCATCTGACTCCTACCAAATCAATAGTGAACGTTGACAATTAAAGTCAGCACCAAGTTGGAAAGATGGTAAGTTAAAACTATTTTTTTTCCTATATACAACACAATAATTTCAAGCATGGTTTACAAGAAAATTAGAACGCATTTCTAAAAACCAAAATAATTTTTTGTCCGAAACAAACACATTTTGAAAAACCTCTCTCAATTTTCTAATGACTGTTATGTTGAATATTGCAACAAGAAACAGTGAAGGAGGCATCCTGAAACATCTTTCCTGATCCTAGTTGGAAAGTGATCACCAAAACTAGGTGGGGGCCACATAGGTGATTTTTGTCGCAAAGTCTATTTTTAGACATGTCGATCATATTCTATGAGTTGCAGGATGCTATTTGTGGATGGTTGGTCAAGTTGGAAAAATAGATGGATTTCTATTTTTAGACATATTGGGCGGAATCTATTTTTAGATTGCCAGTCTAAAAATAGATATGTGGAATATTATTAGCTCTTAATAATATTTGGACTCTAAACATTATCTTATTCTCTTGGAGCACTTCAGTTAAGTGCACAGATGTGGCACAGGAGCTGACAGAAGGAATTACGCTATTCCTAAGGGTTAAGTGGAGCTATTGCATGGATACTTCAGTTAGAACTCAAGTGACAGAGTTTGGTGGAGTTGATTGAGGAAGTTAGTGGAGTTGTATTCAGTTTAACTAATCTAAACATAGTTGAGCTATTTGTATTCAGTTTAACTAATTGATACAATTAGTGAGAGTGGTGTGAACTAATTATTAATTAATTCACTAATTATAAACTCGTAAATCAACTAAAGAATGCATCAGTTAACTTCAGTGCATGGACAGTTTCAGTGGAGACCAGTGCAGAAATAGGTGAAAGAGCAGGTTAACTATCAGTTGTGACTATACTGTTGCTATTTGCAACACACAAATAGGTGGAGTAATCAATGAGGATTGTGCAGTTCAATATAGGTGGTTTATCTATATAAAGAGACCATCCCATAGCTTGAAAACGCAATTCAGGTTGGCTATCAAGTGGCTAAAGGTTGGAGCATGAGTTTTGCTAGATCTAGCTTGATAGTGTGTAGCAAGGGAGGTAGTGCATGAGAGCTTGCGAAGAGCTTTGTACTATGATTGTTACATGATCTCCATGACATGTATAATATACAGATAGTTGGGGGTTTTCAGCTTTAAGCTTTCCCATGAAATACTGTGTTCATATGTGTGAATTTTTATGGCTTTAATGTGTGCATGCAATTGATTTTATTTCCGCATGTGATGATCAAATGGTAGAAGAGATTCTGTATTATGCATGAAGCTAAAATAGTGTGTGATCAGGAGAATCTCGGTGGATAACATATCAGTTATTCAAATTTCTACATGGTATCGGAGCGATATTGATCATTGGAGCAATTGCAAAGCATTGAAGTGGTTGAGTTTGAGGATAAACTCAAGAAACATAAAGATGGAGAAAGCCGGAAATATACATGCATATTGTATATAATTTTCTACATGGAATGAGAGCGAGAATTTTTGGGTGCGCGAGTTTGTAGGGAATATATGAAAATTTTTGGTGAAATATTTTCAGAAACAAATAGCATATTTGGATTCCTTGCGAAAAAATACCCAAATTGAAAAAAAAAAATCGGTCGAATCGGAGCTCGGATGAGGGAGATATCATCGATTTAAAATCAGCTCTTTTTGTTAGAAAATTTTGCGACGGTGGGACAATTGCAATGTGCGCGAGCCAAGAATCTACATGCACTAAGGTACAAGATGCATGCAAAGCTTTGAGGTGCAAAGCAGAGGTTAGTGACTTGGTGGTTGAGAGGGATCCTCTCAACATGCAGCGTGAGAAGCAGTCTCAGAAGGTTGTGGAGCAGCCACCACTGGAGATGCACAAGAATCTTTATAGATTTGATGTAGATGGGATTTCTACGGAGCTTCCTACTGTTGGGAAGCAGGAGAAAGACATGCAACTGATGCTTGAGAGGGATCAAGTTTTGCATGTAGGTGATAGTGAACCTCGGGATGTGGAGCAGCCACAAGAGGATCATGGAGTGGAAGAAACCACTCATGTAGAGAAATTTCGTGCCAGACGGGCAGAGGGAGTGCATGCAGCTATACCACCAAGTGAGAGGTGGGGCGACATGCATGATTAATCCCAAGAGGAGATTTATGGGCAGGATTCATGGAGATGGTGTGGATCTCATGGATTAAACCTAGCTACGAGGTGCCCACAGCGCAGCAGTAGCAGATCAGTTGGAGTGATGCAGGCAGATCAAAGTGACAGTGTCGGATACTAGAGCGCGGATCAGAGTTGACAGCAAGTGCAAGAGTGCATGGGTGCAAGAGTTCAACAGCGCAGTGGTTCCTGATGACATGTGCAGTTGGCCAAGCAGAAGTCGAAGACTTTGATGATAGATGCTAGATGCATCAAGATTGATTGAGTTGTTTGGAGCCTATTTAGTTTCAGAGGAGTTGCAGAGCAGATGCATGGAGTTGCATGGCGCTTGTGAAGGTTGCAGGGCGAATGCATGGAGTTGCATGTCGCATGCAAAGACAGTCCTTTCTTGTTGAGAGGGAGTGTTGAAGATTGCAACAAGAAATAGTGAAGGAGGCATCCTGAAACATCTTTCCTGATCCTATTTGGAAAGTGATCACCAAAACTAGGTGGGGGCCACACAGGTGATTTTTGTCGCAAAGTCTATTTTTAGACATGTCGATCATATTCTATGAGTTGCGGGATGCTATTTTTGGATGGTTGGTCAAGTTGGAAAAATAGATGGACTTCTATTTTTAGACATATTGGGCGGAATCTATTTTTAGATTGCCAGTCTAAAAATAGATATGTCGAATATTATTAACTCTTAATAATATTTGGACTCTAAACATTATCTTATTCTCTTGGAGCACTTCAGTTTGATGCCTAGATGTGGCACATGCAGCTGCCAGAAGGAAATACATTTTTCCTAGGGTTTAAGTGAAGCTATTGCATGAAGACTTCAGTTAGAACTCATGTGACAGAGTTTGGTGGAGTTGATTGAGGAAGTTAGTGGAGTTGTATTCAGTTTAACTAATCTAAACATAGTTGAGCTTTTTGTATCAAAGTTAACTAATAGATACAATTAGTGAGAGTGGTGTGAATTAATTATTAATTAATTCACTAATTATAAACTCATAAATCAACTAAAGAATACATCAGATAACTTCAGTGCATGGACAGTTTCAGTGGAGACCAGTGCAGAAATAGGTGAAAGAGCAGGTTAACTATCGGTTGTGACTATACTATTGCTATTTGCAACACACGGATGGGTGGAGTAACCCATGAGGATTGCGCAGTTCAAGATGGGTGGTTTATCTATATAAAGAGGCCATCCCATAGCTTGAAAACACAATTTAGGTTGGCTATCAAGTGGCTAAAGTTTGGAGCATGAGTTTTGCTAGATCTAGCTTGATAGTGTGTAGCAAGGGAGGTAGTGCATGAGAGCTTGCAAAGAGCTTTGTACTATGATTGTTACATGATCTCCATGACATGTATAATATACAGATAGTTGGGGGTTTTCAACTTTAAGCTTTCCCATGAAATACTGTGTTCATATGTGTGAATTTTTATGGCTTTAATGTGTGCATGCAATTGATTTTATTTCCGCATGTGATGATAAATGGTAGAAGAGATTCTGTATTATGCATGAAGCTAAAATAGTGTGTGATCAGGAGAATCTCGGTGGATAACATATCAGTTATTCAAATTTCTACATGGTATCAGAGCGATATTGATCATTGGAGCAATTGCAAAGAATTGAAGCGGTTGAGTTTGAGGATAAACTCAAGAAACATAAATATGGAGAACGCTGGAAATATACATGCATATTGTATATAATTTTCTACATGGAATGAGAGCGAGAATTTTTGGGTGCGCGAGTTTGTAGGGAATATCTGAAAATTTTTGGTGAAATATTTTCAGAAAAAAAATAGCATATTTGTATTCCTTGCGAAAAAATACCCAAATTGAAAAAAAAAATCGGTCGAATCGGAGCTCGGATGAGGGAGATATCATCGATTTAAAATCAGCTCTTTTGTTAGAAAATTTTGCAACGGCGGGACAATTGCAATGTGCGCGAGCCAAGAATCTACATGCACTGAGGTACAAGATGCATGCAAAGCTTTTAGGAGCAAAGCAGAGGTTAGTTACTTGGTGGTTGAGAGGGAGCCTCTCAACATGCAGCGTGAGAAGCAGTCTCAGAAGGTTGTGGAGCAGCCACCACTGGAGATGCACAAGAATCTTTATAGATTTGATGTAGATGGGATTTCTACGGAGCTTCCTACTGTTGGGAAGCAGGAGAAAGACATGCAACTGATGCTTGAGAGGGAGCAAGTTTTTCATGTAGGTGATAGTGAACCTCGAGATGTGGAGCAGCCACAAGAGGATCATGGAGTGGAAGAAACCACTCATGTAGAGAAATTTCGTGCCAGACGGGCAGAGGGAGTGCATGCAGCTATACCACCAAGTGAGAGGTGGGGCGACATGCATGATTAATCCCAAGAGGAGATTTATGGGCAGGATTCATGGAGATGGTGTGGATCTCATGGATTAAACCTAGCTACGAGGTGCCTGGTAACGAGCGATAACGGATCGGTTGATGCGAGGACGAGATCAGAGTGACGAGTGTCGGATACTGGACGCGGATCGAGTTGACGACAAGTGCGAGAGTGCATGGGTGCAAGGTTCAACAACGCGGTGGTTCATTGACATGTGCGGTTGACGGAGAGTCGAAGACTTTGATGATAGATGCTAGATACATCAAGGTAGTTGATATGTTTGGAGCCTATTCGGTTTCGGAAAGTTGCGGAAAGCGGTGCATGGAGTTGCATGGCGCTTGTGAAGGTTGCGGGGCGAATGCATGGAGTTGCATGTCGCATGCAAAGCAGGTCCTTTCTTGTTGAGGAGGGAGTGTTGAATATTGTAACAAGAAACAGTGAAGGAGGCATCCTGAAATATCATTCCTGATCCTAGTTGGAAAGTGATCACCTAAACTAGGTGGGGCCCACACAGGTGATTTTGTCGCAAAGTCTATTTTTAGACTATGTCTATTTTTAGACATGGTGAGCATATTCTATATGTAGCAGGAGGCTCTTTGTGGATGGTTGGTCAAGTTGGAAAAATAGATGGATTTCTATTTTTAGACATATTGGGCGGAGTCTATTTTTAGAGTCTAAAAATAGATATGTCGAATATTATTAGCTCTTAATAATATTTGGACTCTAAACATTATCTTATTCTCTTGGAGCACTTCAGTTAAGTGCACAGATGTGGCACAAGAGCTGACAGAAGGAATTACGCTATTCCTGAGGGTTAAAGTGAAGCTATTGCATGAAGACTTCGGTTAGAACTCAAGTGTGATTTAATTGGAGTTGATTGAGGAAGTTAGTGGGTTGTATTCAGTTTAACTAATCTAAACATAGTAGAGCTTTTTGTATCCAAGTTAACTATTAGATACAATTAGTGAGAGTGGTGTGAATTAATTATTAATTAATTCACTAATTATAAACTCATAAATCAACTAAAGAATACATCAGTTAACTTCAGTGCATGGACAATTTCAGTGGAGACTAGTGCAGAAATAGGTGAAAGAGCAGGTTAACTATCGGTTGTGACTATACTATTGCTATTTGCAACACACAGATGGGTGGAGTAACCCATGAGGATTACGCAGTTCAGGCTGGGTGGTTTATCTATATAAAGAGGCCATCCCATAGCTTGAAAAGGCAATTCAGGTTGGCTATCAAGTGGCTAAAGGTTGGAGCATGAGTTTTGCTAGATCTAGCTTGATAGTGTGTAGCAAGGGAGGTAGTGCATGAGAGCTTGCAAAGAGCTTTGTACTATGATTGTTACATGATCTCCTTGACATGTATAATATACAGATAGTTGGGGGTTTTCAGCTTTAAGCTTTCCCATGAAATACTGTGTTCATATGTGTGAATTTTTATGGCTTTAATGTGTGCATGCAATTGATTTTATTTACGCATGTGATGATCAATGGTAGAAGAGATTCTGTATTATGCATGAAGCTAAAATAGTGTGTGATCAGGAGAATCTCGGTGGATAACATATCAGTTATTCAAATTTCTACATGTTATGGTTTCGGATATTCAAATGCATCTTTGAAGGCATATTTTCCAAAAAAATCTTGTTTTAGCCACAGTTTTCCAATGTGGTTTTTGAATAGGTGGAAATGAATTTAAAAAAAATGAAAGAGGTTTTTGTTGGTAACATAATCATATTAAAAAACCTCTCTTAGTTTTTACACATATATATTTGATTGAGATATTCAAAGGGATAACTGGACCCTATTTTCATATTTTCGTGAGGAAAAAGATCATAGACAGTTAGTGACTTGGATTCCACCTCATTAAATTAGACTTGCTATCAAATTCGAATTGTTGTTCCTTACCAACATAAATCTTCAAAGATAGTGCCAAGAATCTACAAAAATTTCATATCTCCTACAATTCTGTTCTATCTTTGTAAAGCAATTTTTGATATTTTGAAAAAGATCTTGAGATTTTCACTCAAGGTATTTTTGATAGTTTTGTATAAATACTTCCAAATTTGATGTATTATGTGTGGAAATTGTATGAAGAAAGCAAATTTTTGTGTAGAATTATGAATTACGGATAAATCATTCTTCCCTAGACATGTGCTTATCTAGAAAAAAAGGTCAAAGACTTTACGACTATCTTTCCTAACTGTAAACAGACACACAAAATGAACAAGAAGCTTCCTTGGAGTCCAAGCGCTTCCAAAATATCCTTCTATCGCTTTTGTTGTAGCTTCAAATTCCAACCGGCTGTGCAAAATATTTCCTGCAAGAATCAACACTAAACAGCAAGAGATAGCAATAATACATATGTCTATTCAAGTTATTTAGCTAAATCAATAAAGCATAAACCATATACATCAAATAAGAAATCATGATATAGAAAATCAAAGCTTATATAGATGCATATAGGGAAAAATAAGCAGTAATATTTATTAATGATAGAAGGGGAGGTTACAACCCAGTGATTGATTTAGTGTCACCACCTACAGCAGCATCCCAACCTCATCACAATGCAGATATCTCCAGCAATATGTCACTCAAATCAACTCCTCAATTGAAATTCCACCAGCATTTCTCTATTCAAATTTTTCCTTTTCAAACACTAAGATCTGTGCTCAATTTATAAAGGAGATGAAGGTAGTTTTACAATCAATGACTTTCCAATAATAGGAAAAACATGTTCCCAATCTTGTATATGTCAAATGGACACATGGATTCGAAGTTTGACACATGTGAAATCTTCTAGAAGGCACTGGCCAAGTGGATATTTCGGATCAATGAGAATTTCGCTCCCAATGTGACCATTGCACCTATGAGTGTTGAGAAGTGCTTTGCAGTGCAACCTTGTATGGGGCTACCTGCATATGCAACACATTTAGTACCTTTAGAGGCAACGTTGATGAGATCTCATATGATATATTATAAACTCCAAATCTTGGAAACCTTTGCAGATGAAAGTCTTGAATGATTTGTCTTGTTCTTTGTCTTAGGGCATATAACAACTGAAATGATAGGGGATGATAGACGCTATTCATTAGTCCTAGAGATGATGCCCAGTTAGCCAGGTCATTGGGAATGGTGCCCAAATTGACCTATAACAATTGCCCCCTAAAGCATGAAGTCAGAATAATAATAACAATATTTTGATTGAGATGCTTTACATTGTGATGGGTTGGAGATGAATCGGAGTGGCGACCTGCATCAATCTTACAATACATTACATCATGATATATCCTCTTGATTGTAATTGCTGAGGGTAGGCATTCCCATGTTTAGCACATAAACAATCTAATAACATGTACATAATTCAGAAAGTTGTTTATATTGGGATGTTACTCAATACAGACATGCTTACAGATATATGCCCATGTTCGGATGATGATCTATATGTAAGATCACCGTACAGATGATGTGTACAACGATCCTGAAATTGCAGTCCGGATGGCTGAAACTAGATCCGAGGTCTTCTTATCTCATTCACTCGATCATTCGGGTACAAGTCTAGCCGTGTGAATATATGATTTTTAGTCGAACATGGAAAGACATTGTTTGATTACCAACCAATGATGTGAGCTTTTAACATATGCGAGAGAACCACCATTAATGTGAATGGCTCTCAAGGTACTGTAGTACATTTCGTAAGGCGTGAATATATGATTTGATATCGAACGCGAAACAAAATATTTCGGTCAAAAGTCCGGAAGCGAGGATCTTGTCGATGTTGTAACAAGCCTCATGGTACTGGAATATAATGTTTCTAAGTGAACTTCTTTGATAATGATTTGTTGTTGACGCGAAGCCACCTTATTGAAAAATGGGAGTTACTGATTTCAGAGACAAAGGTATGACTTGATATAGAAATTTTAAGGGATGACGGTAATGAGAATGAAGGTTTATGAGTATTGCAGAAGGACAAGTATTCACTGAATGACTTCTCTTGAACATATCAACGACACTGAGATGAGTTGGCAGCATTTACCCAAAACAGAAGTGAAGGTATGATGAACCATAGGTAGGAATGAACCATCAAGAAGATTACCCAACCCAAACAGTCATGGTGATGGAGTGAAGTGTCATGTTCAAGAGCAACCTGCTACCGTAAAGAATTCTGCTCATTTTTTCCCAAATTTTCCCCGATCATTTGTCGACCAGTACCTCTTTATTTTTTAACAATATTGAGGAGGATAACATTTGCTTGATATATAATTCAACCCTTCGGGAGAATAAAGTATCGCTTTTTAATAATTTAATGAGTCTAGCAATGAAAGAAACTTGATTCTTGCTATGATCGACAAGCCCGTCGCTATTTTATGTTTTAATGAGCTTAACGACAGTGACAACCCGGTCCTTTTTCATATTTAGAGAGTTTGAAAAAGTGGATGAAAAAAAACTCCATAAGTACTTTTTCGTGAAGTTGTCACTTAGACCCGAAAAAGTGTAAAATAATATCTGAGAGAACCTCTTTAGTCATGTTTGACCAAGGTATTCCTTTTTCATAAATAATCTATCTCAGTCCGGAAAAGGGTTAAACTTATACTGAGTAGATATCAATTCATTTACTTTTACGAGCTTGAAAAGACAAGTACCTTTGATTTAGTTCTTTTTCTTGTGTCAACCTCGTTAAAAAATGAAACAAGTGCTTATGAGGATAGTTATTTTTTCTTGTGTCAACCTCATTAAAAAATGAAACAAGTGCATTTGAGGAAAGTTATTTTACTGTGTCAACCTCGTTAAAAAATGAAACATGCCATAAGCATAGTTCTTTTCCTGTGTCAAGATCGTTAAAAAATGAAACAAATCCTCTCCTAATTAAGACGAGTCTTCCATTTGATCTCGTAAATGAACCTTCATTCCATCCAACTATTAGTAACCAGTAATCTACTTAGGTTAATGAAATGAAGCTTGGGTGGCACCTACTCCATGAAATGAAGCAAAGTTGCCAATTTGTTATGCAGAATTATGAATTACTGATAAAACATTCTTCCCTAGACAGGTGCTTATCTAGAACAACAGGTCAAAGAGTTTATGACTATCTTTCCTAACTGTAAAAAGACACACAGAATGAAACAAGAAGCTTACTTGGAGTCCAAGCACTTCCAAACTCTCCTTCAGTTGCTTTTGTTGTAGCTTCAATTTCTAGTCGGCTGTGGAAAATATTTCCTGCAAGAATGAACACTAAACGACAAGAGATAGCAATAATACAAATGTCTATTCAAGTTATTTAGCTAAATCAATAAAGCATAAACCATATACATCAAATAAGAAATCATGAAATAGAAAATCGAAGCTTATACAGATGCATATAGGGAAAAATAAGCGGTAATCTTTATTAATGATAGAAGGGGAGGTTACAACCCAGTGATTGTTTTAGTGTCACCATCTCCAATAGCATCCCAGCCTCATCACAATGCAGATATCTCCAGCAATATGTCACTCAAATCAACTCCTCAATTGAAATTCCATTAGCATTTCTCTACTCAAATTCTTCCTTTTCAAACACTAAGATATGTGCTCAATTTATAGACGAGCCGAAGGTAGTTTTACAATCAATGACTTTCCAATAATATGCAATACATGTTCCCAATCTTGTAGATGTCAAATTGACACATGGATTTTAAGTTTGACACATGTGAACTCTTCTAGAAGGCACTGGCCAAGTGGTGATTCCGGAATAATGAGAATTTCGCTCCCAATGTGACCAACGCACCTATGAGTGTCGGGAAGTGCTTTGCAGTGCAGCCTTGCATGGGACTACCTGCATATGCAACACACTTAGTCCCTTTAGAGGCAACTTTGATGAGCTCTCATATGATATATTATAAACTTAAAATCTCGGAAACCTTTACAGATGAAAGTCTCGAATGATTTGTCTTGTTCTTTGTCTTAGGGCATATAACAACTGAAATGATAGGGGATGATAGACCCTATTCATTGGTCCTGAATATGATGCCAAATTAACCAGGTCATTGGGAATGGTGCCAAAATTGACCTATAACACAAACCTTTGAAGTAAAGTTGTGATCTGACATGAAAGTGATCAATTTCCATTAATACAGAAAATGTTCCAGGATTCTTGTGTCAAGCTTAATTGATGATGTTCATTCTACTTGTAACTTTGTAATTGCTCTGTTTTCCATATGTATTTTTGTTCTTTATTGTTCAAAGTAAAATAAGAATATGAATTTGTTTAAGTACTCTCAATTCTGGCTTCTGAACAATATTAATGTTTTCCACTAAAGTTTAAATATATAATTCAGGTCACAATTCTCTATATTTAAATTGATCCCATTCTTTTCTTCTCTTTCACACCACAAAGCTTCGAAGATCCAATGGCCTGCCTACCTTGCCCTATTACTTATAATATGATAATTATACACTTTATCACTCCAAAACTCTTTTGAATCCATTTCCCAATGGCCTTTCTTTGCAATTTCAACCAAACCATAAAAAAAGACCAAACCCTGAACTTCACTTCTAGCCTAAAATTCTAAAATCAACAAAGTTAAATTTGACCAAGAGATCCCTCTCTGAGTTTATAAGGGCTAGCTTCTAAACTTAAAATTGGTTATGTGGTTACCTCTGGGTTTCTTTCACAGCCTTAAGAAATTATAGAGTGCTAACATTCTGGTGACCATACTGGGGACAAAAGGTTTCATTTTCCTCGGAAAATACTATTAAGTTCAGATTTGACTGTTGATGGTGGACAACAGTCAGACACAAAAAGGTTGAATCTTTCACCTAGCGACTCCATGTTCCAAAATATAGAGCTGAAAGATTTCATGGCAACTCCATTATCAAAGAATCTAGATTATAGAACAGTCATGGTGAGTCCACTATGCGAAGGTGTTGGATTGAGGGGTCTTGACCTAGGTTTGGAATTGAGGTTAACCAACAAAATCCTCTTACTATTGGCCCTTTCGGTAGTGACCTGCTTGTGCAAGTCAAAGTCTCACCCAAAGCAGTATGGGCGTGTGCTGGAACTAGGTTTCTGCACCCTGAGAGAAATTCAAGTGATGTGGGTGCCTTAAGATCCAAAATAATCATAAACAGAAATTCGCAACAACAACCCTAATTAGTAACCCCTTTTCAGACATATTTAGGTCAAATATGAAAAATATCTCACGCAAGTTAATACAGTAATCATAAATCAAGTAATAACTGTCAATACTTCATATTAGGGCCTTATACCATCAGACCCGTCCAATAAATAATCATATAATCCCAATCACAGTCACGTAAGATATCTAATTGCAGATAGTACATAAATCATAAACAAGATGCAGAACATTCATAACACAACCAACAGATGCATATAGAACTCAGATATTCGGAACAATACTCCTTTATTACTTAAAAATTCAAATCCTTCATACAAAGCACTTCAACAGCTCGCGCACACAGCCAGCGGGGTCCACACACAACAGGACTAAGGTCTCCGCGCACATAGCTAGCAAGAGTCTTCTACCCAGACAAATCCACACAATTGATCACAAAATTATCAGATCTATCATCCACGTTCAGACTTATTCCCAAGAATTGACTTCTTAGAATCAATATCTTCGTTTATTTATACTATTTAGCCTGCGTTATCCTATGGTCCGCAAACCATGGTTTGCGGTCCCTTGATCTACCCTTTTTGCCAATTACAATTTGTGAGGGGTTTTGGCCCACCCCAAAACCCTTGCACAAGACTAAGTTATTACAACATATAACAAAATTGTCGGACTTAGGGGACACTGCTCCAACAGGCCCCCAACACAATCCTGTGACTCGTCCCGAGTCACACTAGTAGTGGGATCTTCATTTTGAGCTCGAGCGCATTGATGGCAGTAGAGAATGGTGGTAAGATACCCACATTTTGGTTTGTGATGCTCTACATGGTCTCTACCAGCTTTTCTAAGGGGGGCCCTTCAGCAGCTGAAGTGACACTCTGCATTGTCTGGTTCAGGCTACGAATGAAAACATACAGGTCCTGAGAGAGCATCATGGCCTCGTCCTCCCATGGCTTCATGTGATTAGTGATGATTTAATTCCTGCTGTTGGTTTCATAGAGGTGGCTTATTATAGGAAACCTTAGTGCTTCTCATTTAATTGTTAACCCGAGGTAAGTCTTCTTATTTCAAGAGTGTCAGCACAATATATGCAAGCGAGATCAACTGATAGTTACTCTATGCTGTTTATGAGAAAGGATTATCTGATATTCTAAACTCAATCAACTTAAAGAGGAATGGTTTGGTAGATTATGGCTAATTATTTTGTCTAGCTTAGAAAAGAGAAACCTATGATTGAACAACATAATGATAGTTTGAACAACAATCTTGATGAACTGAACAACAATCTAAATGAATTGAATGAAATTCTTAATGAATTGAACAACAATCTAAATGAAAGGAACAACAATTACTTACATAATTTTGTAATGGAATTCTCTTTGTAAACTGACTAATTAACGTTAATCAACAATTGGATGCCTCACTGTGTTGAAAGGACAATTTAATCCACAAAGACAAGTAATCATTGAGTAGTAATTATCCTACGATTTGTAAATCGATTGCAAAGGTGTTGGAATAAAATGGAAATGTCTACAACTATGAAGCATTATTGTACAAACCAGAAGACAAATGCGATTATTCTGAATCAAGAAGTACAAATGCTAAACTATTCTGAAGGAAGAAAAACTGTAACTTTATTTAGTAGAAAAGTATTTTACAACCGCATCAGATAATTGAACATGGATTCTGTAACTAACGCACAACACATAATTTGGCGAGGAAAATCCCAGGGGTTGGGCCCAGAACACTAGAAGTTTTAATGTGATGAAAACCTCAAAAGGTAATTTTTCAAAACATAAAAACTCTTAATTAGTCAAAAGATAATACATGAATACAATCTGACAACTCTGTCTTGATGCGTTGATTATAGAGGGAAAATTCGTATTCGACTCCCTATCTAGTTCGTCCTTGGCCCTTTTAAAGGCATTTTCATGCAATGAGATAGTGTTCTTCAAATGATAGCCGCTGCACATGGCTGTTGTTTGAGTCTTCAAGCTTGAATCCGTCTCTTTGCCTTCTGCCGACTCATACATTCGTGTCTGTCGGGTGTCTTCCGTTTTCCATTGGTTCAGATGATCTGCCTTCCTGCATACAGAGATACAATAAGTCAAATTTCTGTTATAGAAACGTTCCTTTTTGTTGTTAGCTCAATTGCTCTGATTTTCATAAATATTTTCTTTCTTTATTGTCAAAATAAGGAATAATTCCTAAGGCTGTGCCATAATTCGAAGTAATTATAGGGTGAAAACATACCTTAATTCCGGACCAACATATACTCCCTTGCTTACCTAATTGCATGTCCTCATGCAAACAGATGGTTGAGATGCAACTGTGTTAGAGAGTAGGCAGGGTAGACCTTTTCCTTGTATGCTCTGAAACCCTGTTTTTGTCTCATTATTGCAAAGGCAACGTGTTAGGAGTCTGTAATTAGCAATATTGGCAAATTCCAATCACAAAAACAACATTATTTCAACCACTTTGGGATTCTAGGATCTAGCCCTCCTGAATCCGGAGAGGGATCTCTCCAATAAGTGCAAAGATGGATTTGTCTTTGAAGTTTGGGTAATGATATTAGGCTAGTTATGAAGGCCGAGGGTTTTGTTTTGTTTTTGGATGGTTGAGCATGAATATGGCTTGAGGGAAAATCCTAAATGGAAAGAGTTTCAAAGGTGAGAAGTTGAAAGCAATCAGAGTAAGATTTGGCTAAAAGATAAATATAACGCTGGTTTTTAGTCCATTGGGCTATGGAGTCATAATAGGGCTTTAATTGAGCAACAACATCAAGAGTGATCCAAGGGGAAAGTCATCTATATCACAAGATTATTGAGATTTAAAATGATGGAATGGAAAAAATAAAGTGTTGGAGGGGTGGAAACTGATAATAATTTCAACAAGGATTTATAGTCAGTCCAAACAAGAAAAGCCTCTTAAGTAACTATTTAAAACCAACCAAGGTCAGGGCTATCCATAGACTTCTTGGGCAAGTTTGTATTAAAGCAGCTTAATTGAAAAAAAATCCAGTAATCCGCATAATTACCTTCAGAAAGTATGAAACACATAAGAGAAACAAAGTGAAACTTAAGATCAGATAAGATACTTTTAAATCTAGTCTGCTTTTAGCCAATACCAAGGGAAACCTTCAGAATCTGCATTTGGAGCAAGAAGCTAGAAAACAAGGCTCACCATCACTTTTCTAGTCCAAATTTAATAAGAAAACAATGGAAATCACATTCAAGAACAATGTTTAAGGAAAACAGTAGGACGAGGGAATGCCAGCATTCCTAACTTCTTAGACTGTATTGAATCATTCTTAAATAAACAAATTGGAGGAAAACATTGAGATAAATCTTATTAGTCAGAGAAGGGTACCGGTAAACAGTAAATCCTAACTCTATAATTGCTATTCTTTATCAGAGAATAATGGACAATGTGGCATATATGAAAAAGGAAAACAAATAACAAAGAAAGAGGCACTTCACCAGTGACATAGACCAATATTCCAAGAAACAACTTGTTATTGATGTCAAACTAGTTACAGTCTTCAGGTCCAATGTTTCAGTTTAGCAATCATCTTCACTTTTCACAGCCTAACTTATCTAATTACAAACAGAGCTTCAAAAGCCAGTGAACACTATTTACAAGTAGGAGTTTCGAGCTCAAGTGTATTTCAAAGTTTAGCAACCAACATTTTCTCTTCTTCTACAGTAATATTTATAGAAGAAAGAGGAGGTGGGAGAGGATAAAATATCTCCCAGGGCAATTAATACAGACTAATGACTTCTCAGCCTTTGATGGGCTCGATGAAGAAGCTTACATATGTGTCCTCTGTATTAAATGTTTTACAATTAAGATTAAAGCTCGGTGGGAGATTTTGTTGACTTTTAGGCTCTGTTTGAGGATGTAATAACTCTGCTGATATTTTTTGCATTAATTTCCCTTAGTAGAATCAAATCTTTGGCTGCGCTGAGGCAAATATTTTTGTTTGATTAATAACTTCGGCCTCTGTTTGAATGCTTTGAGGCACAGGTGGCTTTGTGGTAGCTGAGAGGAATCAATTTGCCTCTGATTTGGCGGTGGAGGCCTTTCTGTCTAATAAAACACTTATGATTTTCTTTAACTATGTTTTAATTTGGAGGATTAGGCTTTTGATAATCAATCTTAGCCGTAATCCCCCAAATTGTCTTCAATCTTTTGTTCTAGTGTGTTTTGCCTTCGACACTGATACTCTTTGATTGTGATTTCACTCACTATGTCTTGTTGATGTGCAACACTGCGCAAGGCTCGTGAGGCATCAATGCCCATGAAGCATTATCGAGACGTGGAAATTGAACCCTGCGAACGGCTTCCTTTTATGAATCAAAGGCACAGGAATCGTCATTCCCAGCCTTCGGCTTTTTCTTTCAAAATAATGGAAAAGCCATTAAACACCTGCAAAATACAAAACTAATTAAGAAATCCTGTGGTTATTGGGTAAAAACTGCTTAGAAGGCTGTGGGGAGGAGCATGGCCGTTGGATGGCATTATCCAACAGTGGGGATTGGTTTAGAGGAGGTAAAATGAAGAGCAGAGGAAAAAAAAAAGCCAGATCCATCGATCTGCAGAGATCGACGGTCGGGAAGGACCCGGGAAGAATGATGGAGGAAAGGCCGCTTCTCCAAAGAAAAAATGGAGAAATGAAAAGGATAAGGTTAAAAACCTTTGTTTTGAGGAAAGTGTATTGAAAATAGCCTTCAGGGGTTCGGGATGATCGTGGGCTGTCGGATGAGATCGGACCCCAAAGATCAACGACAGATATTAAATCGGGAGATCGGCAATCGGGGCTTTGCAATTGACGGGGAGAGTAAAGGCGCAATAGAAATCTCTGATGTGATTGCACGATCGGGGAAAGCCAACGCGATTGCGCGATTGGGCCATCGCAATCAAAGGTGGGGGGAAAACATTTTAAAATGCACTCAATGAAAAGACCCAATGCGATGACTTGTAGACCGTTGATCTGTAGATCAGATCGACGGTGGGAGTTGAGTCGGAGGGGTGAAACGACACCCGCGAGATGTGCTTTTGAATATTTCTGATGCGATGATACGCGGATCGTTGATCGGCTTAAGGCCAACAGGAGATATTGCTTTAAACCATGGTCTGGCGAAAAACCCTTATAATGAATGAAAACCCAAAAATTTAATAAAACAAAGGTTTTGGTGGTAGAATATATACATATGAAATGGCTGGCGCCCGACTGCGGGGCCTTGGTCTATACAGAATGATAATAGGCCCGGGGCGTATACAATAAAGGGCCAATCGCAATCGAAGCTTCGGGCTTGGGCTTTTCAATCTAACCATTAAACTTTTTCGATGCAATAAGCGCCACAAGGACTTAGCGCCTGGTTCCAGCACCAAGGCGTATGGAGGGGAAGTGGTTAGGAATTAGCCCAAGGGGGCTTAAGTTTGTAATACAAAAAGGCATTTTTAATGAAATTTTTCAAGTTTTCAAGGGATTTTGGGGTTTTCAGCAGAGTTCAAAAAGGAGTTTCGAATTCTGTAAAAGGGTTTTCATGAAGGGGGAATTGGGGAAAATGAAAAATAGAGGAATTTTATGAGAATAAAAGGGGTAAAAAATGAGGTTAG
Source organism: Pinus albicaulis (assembly GCA_034641835.2). Taxonomy (NCBI): domain Eukaryota; kingdom Viridiplantae; phylum Streptophyta; class Pinopsida; order Pinales; family Pinaceae; genus Pinus; species Pinus albicaulis. The sequence continues at coordinate 1,053,921,503 of CM076581.1, forward strand.
TTTTGTGGTGGAAGGAAGGGAAAAATGGCCTTTGCAGCAGTATTTTTCTTACAGAATCAGCAGAATTCTCGAGCTTTGAAATGGAAACAGCAATGAAGATTTGGACAGAGGCATGAGGCCTTCAAGAGTCTTCAAGAGATAACATCTCTTTAGCAATAAAAATTGTTTCTTGAATACTCCAAAAATGTTTTTAGCCAGCATTTGATATAACAAATTTTATAGCTGGCTAACAGTGGCTCCACTTGGGGATGGTGCCTTCTTGAAGGCATCAAGAACTTCAGACTTGCATTCTCTGGGAGGCTGATTAGTGCCTCATCCATTGGGCTGCCCTTCCTTTGCTGGATGATCTTGCTCTGAAAACTAATTAGCAGCCATAGAAACAATGGATCTTTCATCAACAAGCTTTCTACCTACCCAATCCTACTGATCTAACATTTTTTCTTCATTAGAGTGCACTTGGATTGGCAAAATATTTTCACAACATTTTATTCTTTTGAAAGCAGAAGATCTAATCTATTTCTACTCCTTATTTCTCCCCGAACTCAGATTAAACAATTAAGTTCAGATGCTTCTCTACCTAATCTACTTATCTTTTAGGATTAAAGAGTCTAACAGTTTTTTATTCTCTAAATTCTACAACAGAAATTTAAAAGCATACAAGTCAGGATTGAACAGTCCAACTTGATGCTGATCTATGGCATAAAAAACAAGCTGCACATAGATATTATTTTGCAGAAAATTAAATCAAAATGGAAGGCTTAAGATCTGAAAGTTCAGAGCACTTCCTTCATCTTTTCTTCAGTTCTGTTTTTATTTCTGTTTGAGCTGTTTTTTCCTTTGTTGACTGGTTCAGATTTTGAGCTAATTAGAACCAGATTTACATCTCTTTTGACTTAGGAAATAAATAGGTTTGATTCATCTCTCCTGGAAACTTAGGTTCATATTTTGAGCGTGTTTGAACCTTTAATTTCTATCCTAATCTATCTACTGATAAGCCAAGTTTAAACAGTTTGGAAAATCAAATTCACTATCCTATCAGCAGTAAATTTAAAACTAATTAGTCAAGATTAGGCTGTTTGACTAACTAGAATTGTGTTTTTTCAAGAGTGGCATTTAAGCTTGCACACTTTCAGATTTGTTTCTCTTTTTGGTATGGGGCTGTACCTTTATTGTTTTTACAATCTGCCCTCTTTTCTTTCTTTCACTGTTTTTGTATTTTTGATTTTTATAACTTTGAATGCAATGGTGGATGAAATATTTACAATGGAAAAAAGATAAAAAGGCTTCAAAACATGACATGGATCAAGAGAATTAATGCTTGAGCATTCTGCCATTGACAGGACCCCCAAAAAATTCTGCTCCATTCAACTCCTGCAAGAAAAAGGCATTATTACCAGCAGTTGAATGAATAAGATAAGGGCCTAGCCATAAGTTGTCAAATTTTCCATGCTTGCCCTTGTCTTCCCTCCTTGAGTCCCACTTTAAAACTTTGTCCCCAACATTGAAATTGCTAGCTTTTGTTCTTTTGTCAAAAAGCTTTTTAACGTTGTCTTGCTTCTGCAATGCTTTGTTATAAACCTCCTCCCTGGTTTGCTGAAGATGAATAGTCTGATTTATCCTTCTGATCATGTCATTTTCTTCAGACTGAAACTCTTGAATCAACTTCGTAACTGGCACACTAAGGCTGGTTGGAAATAATGCATCAGTGCCATACACAAGCTGGTAGGGTGACATACCAATAGATTTTTTCAAAGTCAATCTGTCAGCCCAAAGTGCATGGACTAGCTTTGTCTTCCAAAACTTCCTGTTGTCCTCCAACAGTTTCTTGATTATGTTCACTAAACTTTTGTTTGAGGATTCTGCAAGTCCATTACCTTGAGGGTAATAGGCCATGGAATGCCCCAATGTTATCTTATATTTGTGACATAACTCAACCATCTTCTTTGATCCAAATGCTGCTGCATTATCAATGATGATCTTGGTAGGACAGCCAAATCTAGAGAGAATGTTAGTCTCCATAAATTTTATAATAACAGAATCATTGGCTTGCCTAAAAGGAATGGCTTATATCCATTTAGTGAAGTAGTCTGTGGTAGTGAGAATCCATCTATGCTGGGCAGAGGACAGTGGATGGATTTCACCTATGAAATCAAGTCCCCACTGTTGAAAAGGGGCTTCAACAGTGATTGGATGCAGAGGCAAGGGTAGCAGCTTCCTTTTGCCTTCAAAAAGTTGACATTTATGGCAGGCAATGATCATCTTATGTACATCATGAAAGAGAGTAGGCCAATAGTAACCAACCCTCAAGATTTTGTTGGCTGTTGTTTTCCAGTATAGGTGGCCTCCACACTCCCCTTCATGGAACTCATGCTTAACCTTCTCTGCATCAAACTCAGGCAAACATTTAAGAAATATACCACTTGCATCTTTCCAATACAGACATCTATCTATAATGCAATATTTTACAGCTTTCAACTTTAGGAACCTTGCCTTTGTTTTTGTCAAACCAGGAGGTGTATTTAGATTAAGAAAAACACAAAGAATATCAGCATACCAAGAGGAATTCATGAAATGATTTTCAACAATGGGAGTTGAAATTTCCTCTTGATCATCTAAAGCATTAATCATATTAATATCAAGGACTTCAAGATTGGATTCAACCATCAACCTAGCTAGACCTTGGCCTTTGATGAGTTTAGTGGGTTTTATCTCTAAATCATATTCAAGAATAACAACAATCCACTTACCTCTCTTACCATCTGGGTCCTGTGCTAGAATGTCTTTCACAACTGAATTTGGGACAAAGGCAATGATGTGTGAGTGAAGGATGTATACTCTGAAGTCTTTCAAAGCCTTAACCAAAGCAAAGGCTTGCTTTTCCATAATGTTATACTTCAAAGGAGCATCTCTCAAAGCCTTGCTAAATAATGCAATAGGCTACTCTTGTCCTTGTGGATTTTTTTGTAAAAGGACAGCAGCTATGGTATGTTCTGATGCAAATGAAAAAATATAAAAATCTTTTGAAAAATCAGGACTTATTAGAACCGATGTTTTGGTTAATGCTTGTTTCACTAGCTCAAAGGACTTCTTTGCTTCCAAGGTCCATTTTACCCCTTGCTCCTTCTTCAACATGTTTGTGATATTTCTAAGGAGCTCAGCCAAGTTGGGGATGAACCTTCTCAAAAAATTAATCTTTCCAATGAAAGATTGCAACTCCTTTATGTTTCGAGGATGAGAGATTTGCAATATGGCCTCAATCCTCTTTGGATCTATCTTAATACCCTCCTCAGAAATAATGTGCCCAAGAAGTTTACCCTCTTGGAGCCCAAATAGTGTCTTCTTAGGGTTCAAAGATATCCAAAACTTTCTGCATTTCTCGAAAACTCTTCTTAAATGTTTAAAGTGCTCTTCATTTGTTTTTGAAAACACGGTGACATCGTCCAGGTATATAATGATGAAGAAGCCCAATTCTTCTGAGAATGCTATGTCCATGGCTCTCTGAAAAGTCGCTCCAGCATTCATTAGACCAAAGGGCATTTTCACATACATGAAAGTGCCCCAAGGTGTAGTAAACGCTGTATTTAGTTGATCATCAGGGCGGACTAAGATCTGATTGTACCCTGAATAGTCATCAAGCAAAGAAATTCTTCTAGACCCTACTACCCTTTGTAAAATATGATCCATCTTGAGCAAAGGGTAGTTTTCTTTCAATGAAGATTTTTTTAAGTCCCTAAAGTCTATACAAAGCCTAATCTCTCCTGTTTTCTTCCTGATCGACACCATATTAGACACCCACTCAGAATATCTAATAGGTACAATAATACCAACATCGTACATTTTCATGATCTCTTTCTGAACCAAAGGCAACTGAACAGGGTTTATTCTGCGCAGTTTCTGTTTGAAGGGCTTTTGGTTTTCCTTGAGAGGGATTTTGTGCTGTATTGTTTCAGTGTCATAGGATTTCAGATCTTCATAACTCCATGCAAAAACATCAGAAAACTATTTAAACAGCTATATGTATTTGAATTTAATGTGAGCTGGCAAAGTCTTAGACAGTTTAATCATTTTTTAGTTTTTTCTCACTGCCTATATTGCACTCTTCTACTTCAGTCTCTACCGGTTCTAGTTTTGGCTTCTTGGCCACATCGTTAAAATCAAACAACTCTTCTAAAGGTGCCAGACCCTTTGGAAAACTTTCATCATTAGACTGCAGGGTTTCTAACTCCTCTGTTTCTAACTCTGCATTCATCTCTGTTTCGTTTTCAAGTTTGCTAGATAACGGGTTCACATTAGCAAGTTCAGGAGACCTTTCTTCTTCATCAAGAAAATTTTCTTCACTAAGGCAGTTGGTTTCATAATCTGAATCTGAACTTGGGTAGTTCGAATTCGTTTCTGAACTGCATGAAGTCTTCTATTTTTTTGTCTCCGTCGAACACCTGCCAATATTTTTCGTTATCAGGAACGACTGGTCTGAATTTTATCTGAGTTGTGCAATATTTAGTTTCATATGGCGTTAAGCATGTTCTAGCTGCAAAGGCTAAATTGTGGGCCGCGACATTTCTTTTTCTTGGGACAAAAATTATCTGGTGCTCATCAAAAGTTTTTAAAAGGTCCAAGACATCATTTCGGCAGGCCCTAAGTCTGGGATGATTTGCGTTATATTCCCCATTGAATTGCCTAATGACTAACTCTGAATCCCCATACACATTGATTCTTTTGGCTCCTAATTTTTTCAACAAACGTAAGCCTAAGAGAAGGGATTCATATTTCGATATGTTATTCGAACACTGGAATTTAAATCTACAGGAAAGGCTTTCTGTGTGGTTATTATAAGTGTTGCGAATCCATACCCTTGCACCAGCATTGTTCCTAGTGCAGGATCCGTCGAAGTCCATACTCTACAGAGGATTAGTTTCGGGTTCGACAGTTGGGTCACTATCCTCCTCAACAAGCGTGCTTTCGGTTTGTTTTTGAACATCAGTTCTTAGTTGAATTTGTTTTAATTCCCCTGGTTTCTCGTTAAGATGAGGAATGTTTTCTTGACCGTCAAGGTTAAAAAGCGATGGACGCATGATTTGTAGTTCAAGACCTGTGTTTGCTTTGATAAAGTTCACGGGTTTAGCAAACTGTTTAGACATTTCTGTGGTGTTTACCTCCTCCTCTGTATCGGCCATTAACTCTTTAAAGTGACTTTTTCGTCCAATATTTCATCATTAAAAAGGATAAATGAGTTGAGGTCTGTGTTTACAGAATATAGGGGAGAGTTTTATGGTCTATCTTGACTAGTAACCATGTACTGCATATGGGACTCCCTATAAAGTCTTCTTGTCTGATTGAAAACAGGGATAGTCGCATAGGTCATGTCCATGTGCATAGAACCTTGTAACTTAGCCCCCCAAGATCTTTACAATAACATTCCATACTTTGGGGGCACATCAGCCACAACAATGTCCATGACCAAACATTTGGTTGGAATCTGGGCTAAGTTAACGCAGAGGTATTTAATTAAACCCAAACATTTTACTCTGCTAGAGTCAAAAGAGTACAAGTCTTTATAAGGTCTGGTGATTTCCAGACCCAGGCTCTCCATTACAGCTTTTGGCATTAAATTGTGAGAAGCTCTTGAGTCATGCATAACATTGTGCAAAATCTTGTCGTGAACGTTTAAACTTACATAAAAGGGAGGAACAGGTCCCTCTTGATATCTACCTTCAATATTTGGACCGAAAATAAGCCCTGGCTAGTCATCGTTAAGATTGATAGTGTCCTCATTTTCCTCTATATTTAAAGCCTTCAAAATTTGGGTTCTATATACAATTTGGGTAGCTAACTCAGTCAGGGGAACACAGATTTTAACTTTGGAAATTTCCTGCTCCAGGCTGAAAGGAATTTGACTCTTTAAAGCACTTGTCTCAGCCTTATTAACTGCCATTCTGTTAGCAACATGCGTCTGCTGATTTGTTCTATTTACATTTGAAAAAATTGTTTTCACAGGAGTACTAGCTGAAGTGTTAGTACTACTAAGGTCCGCACTCTGTTTTGTAACGTTTTGAGTGCCTTTCCCTCTACCTTTATCAAAATTTACAGCTACTGTCTTGTCTTTCTGTTTGAAAACTTTCGGCTTGTTTACAGTGCTGCTTGGTGAGGCTTTGTCATAGGTTTTGGTGTAGGGAGTTTGTTGAATGGTTTTACTTCTAAGGTCATATTCTCTTTGAGACTCTATGATGAAATTTTCCATGTCTTGATAATAATTTTCATCATCATATCCTTTGTCATCATAAGGTGTGTATAGACCCTTTTTTATATCATAATGAATCTCAAAGTCATCATTATCTACCCCCAACATGTTGATATCATCCTCCTCTGTTATTTCATCTGTTTCCTCAACCTCAATTACATAGTTTTGATGAAAGGGAGCAGTGATCTATTGATCATCTTCCCTAGGTCTATTTGGAGGTTGGTTCCTTCTAAAATTCTGATTCAGGTTTTGGTTTCTGTTTTGAGGAGAAGTTTGGTTTTGACTTGCTTGTGCTCTCTCAAGGATGTTCATTTTCTTCATTATCTCCTCCATCATTCTTTCCATCTTTGAGCTGGAAGTAGAAGGTGTAGATTCCTCTCTAAAGTACACTCTATTCTCATTTTTCATTCTTTCTCTCTTCTCCATTAAGTTAACTTCCACAGCAAGAGCTCCTTTTTGCATCTCCTCAAGAGTTGCAGGATCTCTCTCTCTCAGCTAATAGGCCATGTCAGGGTCAAACCCCTCAGGAAACTTGTTTAGAGCTGAGCTTTGTGGAGGTTTTAGATTTGGGGAAAGTGCATTATATACATTGTTAAATCTGGTACAATAAGCTTGTACACTTTCCCTAGTGTTTCTATGGAGGTTCTTGTAATCAGAAAGGACTTGGAGAGGATTCTTCTTTACTTCCCATTTGTTTAAGAATTTCTGATGGAAGGCTTGGAGATCATTGATACTGTGGGGGGTTAAGCCTTTGAACCATTTTCTGACATCTCCCCCTAAGCTTTGAGCAAATAGTCTAAGTTTGACAGAATCATCATCGATTTCATTTCTGTCAAAGTAGTCATTCATCTTATCCACATGTTGTGATGCAATAGTAGCATTACTAGCATCATATAATGGAATTTTGGACTGATATTCCTGTGGAAGATTGACTAATGGTACAGGAAGGACTAAGGGAGCATACCATGTTACCATGATATCTGGTGGAGGTGGATAAACAAACGGAAAAGTGGGTGGAAGTGGAGTGGTTTGGACAGTGGATGTAGGATGAGCAGAGGTGGATGGAACAATAGTAGATTGCTGAGCTGATCTTGGATAAGAGACACCTAAATTTTGAAGGAAATGTAATTCAGGAGGTGTTGTTTCTCTATCACTAGGATGTTCACTTGTTTCCGGGGATGAAAGTGAAGACTCAGAGTCTAGCCGAATTATATCATCAAGTGACCTAGTTCTAAATGGATTTACTAAGTCAACTTGTGATTGTTGTAGAGCTGAAAGATTTTCAGGAAATGAATTTGCTCTCACGGGTGATCTGAAAACAGTTGAAAAATTTATCTTAGGAGACTTCCTAAGGATACTTTCTGGGTTATCAACTATCTCAGGTGGATCTGGGTCAGGATGGGCTCTAGTATGAATCTTTCTAGGAGCCACTATGCTGTGTTTTTTCAGACCCAAATAAACAAGAACAGTTAAACCAGATATGACAGTCTTTAAAAGGTTAACTAATCTGTTTTACAAGTTCAAATCCAACAGTCCTCTAACTGAGTTTTAAACAATGTTATAATGACAAAGGTTATTCCCAGTGGAGTCTTAAGGTTTGTTTGGATTGTCGAGTCGCCAAGTGGAAGTTTTTAGCTCTTTTGGAGGTAAAAGGTTTTATGGTCCACCACCATGTTTATTGAATTCCAATCTAAAATATTTTTGGGTTTTCTGAGTTATTTTCCAGTCCTATTGGTTGTTAAGAGTGTCCTAAATCTGCTTCAAAACTTAGCTACAGTTATGAGATAGAGACAGTCCGCTCTTATGGCTAAGCCAACTAATCTTTCAAGGTTAGATAAACTCTTATGAGAATCCTAGGTTTGACTTAGTTTGTCACTGATTCAAACAAGTTTCATCATGATTACCGTGTGTTGGTAGTGCTTGAAAAGGCTGCTTTTACTCACAAGGTTTTATGAATTTTTTAAGGGAACCTAAGATGAAAATTCGACACAGTCCCTAGCGGATTCGCCAGAGATGTTAGCTCTGGTGGCTCAACTAGCATTTATGCCAAATGTTTTAGTGTTAAAGGGGGTTTCTGAGATATCTAACGTATTCAACAAGACAATAACTCAAATTCCCCAGCAGAGTCGCCAGAAATGTTAGGAATCTGTAATTAGCAAGATTGGCAAAGTCCAATCACAGAAACAACATTATTTCAACCACTTTGGGATTCTAGGATCTAGCCCTCCTGAATCCGGAGAGGGATCTCTCCAATAAGTGCAAAGATGGATTTGTCTTTGAAGTTTGAGTAATGATATTAGGCTAGTTATGAAGGCCGAGGGTTTTGTTTTGTTTTTGGATGGTTGAGCATGAATATGGCTTGAGGGAAAATCCTAAATGGAAAGAGTTTCAAAGGTGAGAAGTTGCAAGAAATCAGAGTAAGCGTTGGCCAAAATATAGATATAACGTTGGTTTTTAGTTCATTGGGCTATGGAGTCATAACAGGGCTTTAATTGAGCAACAACATCAAGAGTGATCCAAGGGGCAAGTCATCTATATCACAAGATTATTGAGATTTAAAATGATGGAATGGAAAAAATAAAGTGTTGGAGGGGTGGAAACTGATAATAATTTCAACAAGGATTTATAGTCAGTCCAAATAGGAAAAGCCTCTTAAGTAACTGTTTAAAACCAACCAAGGTCAGGGCTAACCATAGACTTCTTGGGCAAGTTTGTATTAAAGCAGCTTAATTGACAAAAAATCCAGTAATCAGCATAATTACCTTCAGAAAGTATGAAACACATAAGAGAAACAAAGTGCAAATTAAGATCAGATAAGATACTTTTAAATCTAGTCAGCTTTCAGCCAACACCAAGGGAAACCTTCAAAATATGCCTTTGGAGCAAGAAGCTAGAAAACAGGGCTCACCATCACTTTTCTAGTCCAAATTTAATAAGAAAACAATGGAAATCACATTCAAGAACAATGTTTAAGGAAAACAGTAGGACGAGGGAACGCCAACATTCCTAACTGCTTAGACTGTATTGAATCATTCTTAAATAAACAAATTGGAGGAAAACATTGAGATAAATCTTATCAGTCAGAGAAGGGTACTGGTAAACAGTAAATCCTAACTCTATAATTGCCGTTATTTATCAGAGAATAATGGAAAATGTGGCATATATGAAAAAGAAAAACAAATAACAAAGAAAGAGGCACTTCACCAGTGACATAGACCAGGATCCCAAGAAACAACTTGTTATTGATGTTAAACCAGTTACAATCTTCAGGTCCAATGTTTCAGTTCAACAATCATCTTCACTTTTCACAGCCTAACTTATCTAATTACAAACAGAGCTTCAAAGGCTAGTGAACCCTATTTACAAGTAGGAGTTTCGAGCTCAAGTGTATTTCAAAGTTCAGCAACCAACATTTTCTCTTCTTCTACAGTAGTATTTATAGAAGAAAGAGGAGGTGGGAGAGGATAAAATATCTCCCAGGGAAATTAATACAGACTAATGAATTCTTGTTCTTTGAGGGGCTCAATGAAGAAGCTTACATATGTGTCCTCTGTATTAAATGTTTTACAATTAAGATTAAAGCTCGGTGGGAGCTTTGGTTGAATTTTAGGCTCTGTTTCAGGATGTAATAACTCTGCTGATATTTTTTGCATTAAGTTCCCTTAGCAGAATTAAATCTTTGGCTGCGCTGAGGCAAATATCTTCGTTTGATCAATAACTTCAGCCTCTGTTTGAATGCTTTGAGGCACAGGTGGCTTTGTGGTAGCTGAGAGGAATCAATTTGCCTCTGCTGTGGCGGTGGAGGCCTTTCTGTCTAATAAAACACTTATGATTTTATCTAACTGTGTTTTAATTTGGAGGATTAGGCTTTTGATAATCAATCTTAGCCGTAATCCCCCAAATTTTCTTCAATCTTCTATTCTGGTGTGTTTTTCCTTCGACACTGATACTCTTTGATTGTGATTACACTCATTGTGTCTTGTTGATGTGTAGCGCTACGCAGGGCTCGTGAGGCATCAATGCCCATGAAGCATTGTCAAGACGTGGAAATTGAAACCTGCGAACGACTTCCTTTTATGAATCAAAGGCACGGGAATCGTCATTCCCAGCCTTCGGATTTTTCTTTCAAAATAATGGAAAAGCCATTAAACACCTGCAATATACAAAGATAATTAAGAAATCCTGCGATTATTGGGTAAAAACTGCTTAGAAGGATGTGGGGAGGAGCGTGGCCGTTGGATGGCATCATCCAACGGTGGGGATTGGTTTAGAGGAGGTCAAACGAAGAGCAGAGGAAAAAAAATAAGTCAGATCCGTCGATCTGCAGATCAATAGTCGGGAAGGACCCAGGAAGTATGATGGAGGAAAGGCCGCTTCTCCAAAGAAAAAATGGAGATAAGGTTAAAAACCTTTGTTTGGAGGAAAGTGTATTGAAAATAGCCTTCGGGGGTTCGGGATGATCGTGGGCCGTCTGATGAGATTGGACCCCGGAGATCAACGAAGGATATTAAATCGGGAGATCGGCAATCGGGGCTTTGCAATCGGCGGGGAGAATAAAGGCGCAATAGAAATCTCCGATGCGATTGCGCGATCGGGGAAGGCCGACGCGATTGCACGATTGGGTCATCGCAATCAGAGGTGGGGGGAAAACATTTTAAAATGCACTCAATGAAAAGACCCGATGCGATGACTTGTACACTATCTATTTGTAGATTAGATCGACGGTGGGAGTTGAGTCGGAGGGGTGAAACAACACCCGCGAGATGTGCTTTTGAATATTGCCGATGCGATGATACGTGGATCGTTGATTGGCTTAAGATCAACGGGAGATATTGTTTTAAACCATGGTCCGGCGAAAAGCCCTTATAATGAATGAAAACCCAAAAATTTAATAAAACAAATGTTTTGGTGGCGGAATATATACATATGAAATGGCTGGCGCCCGACTGCGGGGCCTTGGTCTATACGAAATAATAATAGGCTCGGGGCGTATACAATAAAGGGCCATTCGCAATCGGAGCTTTGGGCTTGGGTTTTTCAATATAACCATTAAAATTTTTCGATGCGATAAGCGCTTGGTTCCAGCACCAAGGCGTATGGAGGGGAAGTGGTTAGGACTTAGCCCAAGGGGGCTTAAGTCTGTAATACAAAAAGGCATTTTTGATGAAATTTTTCAAGTTTTCAAGGGATTTTGGGGTTTTCGGCAGAGTTCAAAAAGGATTTTCGAATTCTGTAAAGGGGTTTTTATGAAGGGGGAATAGGGGAAAATGAAAAATAGGGGAATTTTATGAGAATAAAAGGGGTAAAAAATGAGGTTAGTTTTGTGGTGGAAAGAAGGGAAAAATGGCCTTTGCAGCAGTATTTTTCTTACGGAATCAGCAGAATTCCTGAGCTTTGAAATGGAAACAGCAATGAAGATTTGGACAGAGGCATGAGGCCTTCAAGAGTCTTCAAGAGATAACATCTCTTTAGCAATAAAAATTGTTTCTTGAAGACTCCAAAAATGTTTTTAGCCAGCATTTGATATAAAATTTTTATAGCTGGCTAACACAACGCTTGCGTGCCCCTCTGGTAACTCATAATTATGGTTATAGTCCTCAGGAGGACACCAGAGAAGAGGGATTCTATACCTACATCCTAGCCATGCAAGCCCCATGCTAAAGTCCAGGTTACTGTATGAGAGGAATCTGGAGGCAGCAACCTTGAAATTCCTGTAGCCAAATGGTTCCCTATTCTTTATGTTGTTCATGGAGGCCATCTATCTTTGTTTAATTGCTGCCAAGGATGCTTCTCGAATGTCTTCAAAGTATTCCTGTCCATTTTCTATGATGTCCTTATGGATGGGCCCCAGCCTAGTTCTTACACCTTGCCTTCGCATGAAGTTCTTGTGCTGGATAAACAGTTGCAGGGGTTTTGTAGGTTCCCCTATAACCCACAATTCTAGGCCATGTTCTCTCTTTTGGAAGATGTTATAGGCCTTGGCCCACTTAATCTGGTTCTTGGCAAATGACAGGAAGGCTTGGAGCTGAACATCTCCTATAAGGGGACTAGGATTGTTGTCTATGTCCTCTTCTAGAAATAAATTGTGCATGTAAAGTTCACATAGAAGGCATTGGACTTGTTCATCTTGATCATTACAGCAGTGGACAAAATCTTCTATAGTCCTGAAATTTGTAGACTTTCCTGCCTCGACGGCCTTGATTTTCAACAGTAAATATCATTCTGTTAAGAACAAGGCATAGTTGGTGGCCGGTGCCCTGCATGATAGTGCATCATTATACAGAGAACAAATCGTAGTGATTTGTTTCTTAGCTTTATCCACCTGATTTTGTGCCCTTTTTACCTTTTCCTGTTCTTCTCTGAGCTGGGAAAATGTTTCATCTTCTGTGGAGGAGAGGTCTGTGAATTTATTTAGTAGCGCTTGGTGTTCTTGTGCTGGCACCACCTCCTTCCTACATTGTGCTAGCTCATACTATGCTTGCACTAGTTCATTGTGTAATTTCTGATTAACAGCTTTCTCTATCAGGGGGCATAGGTAGGAGCTTCCTTTGTTTGGGTCTCCTTCTCTTCTGTAGTTTTCTGCTCAGTTTGTGTAGAAGCTTCAATGGTATTTGCTAGTTATGTCTGAATTTCGGCCTCAGCAGTACCTACTTGGTCAGTCTGTATCCCAGTTTCGGCCGTATCGACTAAATTGGTTTGTACCTTAGCCTCTGTAGTGGCTACCGATTCGGTTTGTACCTTAGCCTCTGTAGTGGCTACCAAGTCAGTTTGTACCTCACCCTCAACTATGTCAGCTAAGTCAGTCTACATCTCGGCTTCAACAGTGTTTATCAAGTTGGCGGCTAATTTTGTTTGAGTTCCTGCGGTGGCGGTTTCCTTCTTTGGCTTTTGGGTCCTTCTCTCCTCCTTTAATGTTTCCTCAAATATTTCACCATTTTCTTTAATATTCTGTAGGCCCTGCTTAGTTTCTTATTCTTATTTTCAGCTGAATCCTCACCTGACCTGATTTCAGCATGTGGTGGAGGAGCGGTATTCCCATTTTCAGGGATGGTGTTTCCAACCTCAAGATTGATTATGATGGTGTTTCTTATTTGATCTTCAGGGTTTAATTCTGCATGAGGGTCCTGACTGGGTGGGGCAGTGCTACCTCCCGGTGTCAAAGGGACTGTTTCTATGCTTATGTTTTACTCCACAGGGACAGTGTCACCTGACTGATTTTTTGATTTCGTTCTCTCCTCTGCCTGCCCTTCGCTATTCACCTCATAATTCTCAAGAGGGGGCAGAGCCCCATCGTCCTACGGTTCCTTGAAGTGTTTTGGACCATCTTTTCCTGCTTGGTTCTGAGGTTGCAGTTTGGGTCCTTTTTCTTCTAGGTATGTTTACCTTGGGAAGCTCAATTTCGGTTCTGCTAGGGTTTATTTCAGGTTCCTGTGCAGCAGGGCTAACAAAATTGTCCCAGGCTATCTACTACTTATCCAACTCATGTATGATGAATATTTTAATCAACTTGTGGTGACTGACTACTGCTTGGGGATTTTTGGCTCTTCTTAATCGAACAATAGTATCATGCAATATGGAATTTAAGAAAGCAGAAAAATTAACTGAAATATTTTGCTTAAGTACAACTAAGAGTTTAAGGTGGTGACGTTTTACCACGTCCTGACCTCTGTCACATGTAATGAAACTTTGGATGAACGCCGTCAGTTCCTGCCATGGTTGGTGTAGAGAGGTAGGATTAATCCCTTACCCTTTTCGCTCCAATGGCTCCTCCAGATCCTGATATACTGCTACTGCCTCTCGTAGGAGGAGATGTCTCTCTGTCCATATTTCTCCTTCTGCTGGTATTCTGGAGACTCCAGCAATAATTTCCTCTGTGACTGGTATAATTCGACCCTTGATTCTAGTCTGACCTTTTTGCAGATTTTGTAGAAACATAATTGCATTTTTCGTATCAAATCCCTATAATTGGTGTACATATGTTAGCCATCCGACTTACTGGAGGATGGCTCTTGCTGCATCTGAAATTGGAAATTTACAGGCTCGTTCTGAAGGGAATTTCCTCCCATAGCTGGTGTGCTTTCCTGGGTCTCTTCCTCTGATTGTATTCTCTCTTGGATCTGTTGTTTCAACTGAATGCTGTATGCAGGCGAAAGAGAGATTGTGGTTTTGCGCAGGTAACTTCATGCCTTAATTGAAGTATTCCTCTAGTCTTATCGATGTATCTAATGGGATTTGTGTAGAAATTTCACATGCTTGCCAATTTAATACTAATTACACCCCCTCCATTGAAGAAAGGGCGCCCACGTCCTCAAGTACAAGAGGGATTTGACCAATCAAGAATGCGAACAGGGGAATGTCAGGATTTGGTAATAATGACCTGTACGCGAAGGAGAAGGTTGTGGCTTTCAAGCTTCAGGGGGTTGAGTAATTACTATCATACGCAGTGTAAAGGTCAGATTTGGAAGTTTTTCCATAATTGTATCTTGTGCAAAAGTGACTGGAAAGGGAGAGGGAATAGTATAGCTATTATTATGATATGATTTCTTTCTTCAATGAAAAGTTATAACGGAAGCAAGACTGAGATAGGTAATGATTGGTGTTGTCATCCCGGGGTTCAAATATGTAAGCATATCTCTGTTAGTTATTCATGTGGTAGATTATTATTATCACTAATTCGAGTAATATCTTATGGAAGAAGAATGGAAGATAAAGTATATATAAGAGTAATTGGCTATTGATAAAGCATACTTTCATACCATAAGCAGAGCCACTGCTGCCAATAGGCGTTCATAGCCTCGACAGGGTTGCTATTTTAACCCAAAAGAATGAGTTGGAATCCTTATGTAAAAATAGTTATTCTGCCAATTTTGTGGAGAGATCACCATGCTGGTATGATAGCCAGATAACCATAGTGCCACTCACCAAAGTTGTAGCAAGGTGATTAGGCCGGCTCGTGATGAGACCTCTTGTCCTTCAAACAGATAAGAAGATCATTACCCTGGTGTGGTGGCCATTGTGGGTATGTCACTTGCTAAGCTCTTATGAACGTGGTAGGCTAGCTCATGATGAGACCCCCTATCATCTCTTGAAAATTTTCATGTAAGCACCGTACGTATTTTTGAATCATAGCATTTGATTGATAAGGAGGTCACTGTCGTGGTGTAATATCCAGATAGTCACAGTGCCATTCACAAGGATTGTAACAGAGTGATCAGGCAGGCTCGTGATGAGACCTCCTGTCCTTTAAGTAGATGAGAAGGTCATTACTCTGGTGTGGTGGCCATTGTGGGCATGTCACTTGTTAAATCCTTATGATCACGGTAGGTTGGCTCGTGATGAGTCCCCCTCTCCTCTCTTGAAAATTTGCATCGATGCATAATAGTTGCTTCTTTATACATGGAGGGAGGCTCATTAACTCCTTAAGGGTTAGGGATGGTGAGAAAAGTGAAAGAATGCCAGTACAATTAATACCCCTTATTCCCATTTCTTCATATTGGAGGAAAATATTACTCGAACAGTGCAGAAAGATATACCATCATAAGGTCATGTATTATATGATAACATATTTGAACTGGGGAGGCTTAGCCTTTCATTTATGTATGTACAATGTCAAATTCATGTTTAAGGATTATAGTGCCAAAGAATCATCATATTGGTAATTTTACTATTTCCCTCTCTTTCTTCAAGGACCATTCCCTACTCACAGATGCCTTTATAGCTCGAGTTTAGATTAGGGAAGGGGTGCTGGATAAAGGGAATAATAGGATGTAAAAACAAGGTTATTCAATTTTAACAGTAGTTGTTCAAATGGATTGAACAATCGCCGTTTGGAAAGTTTGAACGACAGGGGGAAAAACGCAAAACTCGGCTGTTCAATCCGGTCAACAACAGTTATTCAATTGGATTGAACAACAAAAAGAATGAAAATGCAAGAACACGACTGTTCAATTTGGTTGAACAACATCCGTTCGATGATTGAACAACAACCATTCAAGAATTGAACAGCTGGAAAATAAAAACGCAAAAACACGGTTGTTCAATCCGGTTGAACAACAATCGTTCGAAAATTGAATAGGAGCCATTCGAGAATTGAACAGCGAGAAAAAAATGCAACTCACGGCTATTCGATCTGATTGAACAATAACTATTCAATTGGATTGAACAACAACCATTCAGGGATTGAATAACCAGAAAAATTAAAGCGCAAACACACAGCTGTTCAATCTCGTTGAACAACAACCATTCGATGATTGAACAATAGTTGTTCAAGAATCGAACAACGAGAAAAATAGAAACACAAAAACACAGCTGTTCAATCCATTTAAGCAGTAGCTGTTCAATTGGATTGAGCAACAACTATTTAGGGATTGAACAACAAGAAAAAAAAACGCAACTTTCAAGAGGATGAGAGGAGAAAAATTGTGAGTATGAAGAATGTACAACAAAGTAAAGAACTTATATACATTATTTACAGATGATGGTAGCAAACTTCTCATGTACTTGAGTTTGTGTGGTTATCACCCCTTTGTGCCACAACTTGGATGGTGGGATCGTTTCGTACCTGTTGGAAAAATGATTCTCTCGTGAGAGGTTTGCGATAGAGGCGTACTCTGTGCCTGTTGAATCTAAATGTTGAACCAGACCCATCTATGGTGGTTAAGGTGAGTGTGCCATTGTTGTGTACTTCCTGAATCTCGTATGGACCGAGCCACCTTGTTTGTAATTTACCTGGAAAATCTTGGAATTTGGAGTCATAAAGGGGTGTCTAATCTCCTTTTTGAAATACCTTTTTCTTGATAAGGTTTTCATGCCACTTAGCTCGCTGTTGTTGGATGATCGCTGTACGTTGCAGGGCTAGTAGTCGTATTTTGTCTAGTTCATTTATTTGTTGGAGTCTTCTAGCTTGGGCTTCTGTTAAGTCCAACCCTACTTCCTGGGTTGTTCTCAGAGTTTTGATTTCGAATTCAATAGGGAAGATAGGTTCTCTCCAAAATACTAGCTGATATGGTGAATATCTAGTGGTGTTTCACCAGGTTGTACGATAAGCCCATAAGGCTTCTGGTAGTCTAGTGGCCCAGTCCCGACGATGTGCTGATACCGTTTTGGTAAGGATTGCCTCCAAGAATTTGTTGGTGCTTTCGACTTGCCCATTTTCCTGCGGGTGGTAAGGAGACATAACTCTCTGAATGATATGGTGATTCCTTAGGGTGGCTGTATGATCTGAAAATGAAAGTATTTGTACTACTGTTCAAAGTATTCATTTCCATTAAATTAAGTGTGCAAAGTGTTTGTAAGGTCTTGCAAGTAAAACAAAGTGTTCTTGGTAACTATTTATGAATTTAAGTGTGAGGGAATGTTGTTTAAATTCATTGTTTAACAACTTGAATCTAAAATAAACAGCAGAATAATTTCACCATAAACACACAACAACATGATGAGGCAGTTCACCCCTCCTGGGCTACATATGCCAGGTCCAAGGTTCCCAATGGGCATGTCCTTGATATATTATGATGCTCAAATTGGTAATATAGTGAGAAAAATGCCTAAACATGCCAAACCAGCTGTGAAAATGAATTCAAAAGGCAGAAATAAGCTAAGAATGATTTTTATTTCACCTAAAACAGTGAAGTGTAGTCTAATGCAACCCCATTTCCCCCATGGCCTTGATGGCTCTCCAAGCTTCCCTGAAGAAAAAAGGGCTGAAATACACCTCTCTTGGCTCTGCAACCTATCCTAATGGCTCCAGAATGCTCAACGTAGTCGAAATTGACTAAAATTTTGTCCAAAACGGTTCAATATCTTGAAATTTATGATCAAAACAGTATTTTGCCCAGTGTCAAGAAAAAATCCCACTAAAAACGGGCTAACTGGAGATATCTGGAGTTAAATTTAGTGAACAACGCCAAATTTGGGCGCGCTCCTCCAAATTCGGCGGACTCGCTGGTGGTTACATTAAATGTTAGGCGGGGTGGTCACATGACTCACCCCCGCACTAAACACCGAGTTTAACGCCACCTGCAACTAGATAAGGTCATATTAAATGTGGCATAAAGCGGTCACATAACGTGATTCTAACCGTTGCCATGACCGTCGGACGGTTAGCCCCTTGGCATCGTGGCATGTTCCTTTGGAATGGGGCTTACCACAGGGGGCTAGCCCCTTTTAACTCTCCGCTCCATCGTTCCTGCACGAGCCCGCTATAACGTGACCCAAACGCGTTCGGGTCGGGTTGTCCTCCGCCCGACTGACCCGACGCGTTCAGAAGCTCATTCAGACGTGACCTCCACCCAATATTTTGCATGTAAACTCATTCAGGGTGGCCCGTGACCGTTCGGGTCGAGTCGTGCCCGACTGATTTGAACGCGTTCAGCTCGGGTCGGGCTACCTTCTAACAATTTTTTCAAATAGAAAATTAACCTTTGGCCTGGGGCCACGTGGCAGCCTCTGATAGGCCCTCAAATACCCTTTAAAAATAAAATTTTCCATTAATTTTTTTATTTTATTATTATTATTATATTTTATTTATTTTTATTTATTTTATTTTTTTGTTTTATTTTAATTTATTTTATTTTTTATTTTTAATTTAATTTATTTTATTATTATTATTATTATTTTTCTTAAGATGACAAACATTTGAGTTCAAAGGTACTGTTTTGAAGGTTAATGTGCAACTTAAAACTTGAATATCTTTCACATCCGACATCAGATTTGAGTGCCGTTCGCGGAGGCAGGATCACAAAAATGAATACTATCCTGTCAATCAATTTGTTACCAATTTTGAGCAGTTCCAATTTTGAGCATTTTTTCCCTCTTGGACATGATCACCTAATCACACCTCCCCATTGGGAAGCTTTTGGACCCCAAAAGCCTTCAATTACCTGTTAAAAACATGAGGGTACAGATGCCTCACCTTTTCCACCTCAATCCACTTTGACTTACTCAATTTGCTGCCTTTAAGACCAACCCGAACATAATCAACATTTCCCCTCCTCGAAGTGCATGTCCTTCTGTCAAGGATAGTATCCTCTTTCAACTCATCCAAAAAGTCTGGCGAGAAATCCTCTATGGATGGCAGCTGAATGTCACTTTCATAATCAACAATTAAAGGAGGTTCATACAAACATAAATTTTCCACATTCACAATGGAATACATTTTCATATATGAAGGCAAATCTAGTTGAAAAGCATTATTTCCAACTTGTTTAAGAATCTTGAATGGACCATAACGAATAAGCTTTAACTGTTTACCTTCTCCTTGCATTCTTTCCTTACTAATATGCAGCCATACCTCATCCCCTTCTTGAAACTTATGATCAACTCTGTGTTTATCATGCCTCTCCTTGTACTTGCCCTGACTTTTTTGAAGCTGTTCTTGACCCTGCTGATGTATGAGCTGAATTATTTCAATGAGCATGCGAGCTTTGTCAATGTCATTATGCCCATCAATGGCCACATCCTTCTCAAGAATAAAATCTAAAGGTGACTTAGGCAAATACCCAAAAAAAACTTCAAAAGGTGAAGTATTTGTAGAAGATTGCTTGGCCCGGTTGTAAGCATGCTGAATGTAATGCAAGTGCTCATCCCAAAGCTTGGGATGCTTGCTGCAATAACCTCTCAAAATATGTACAATGGTTTTGTTCACTACCTCTGTTTGGCCATCTGTTTGTGGATGGAAAGTAGTAGTCTTCTTCAACTTGGTGTCCATCATCTTCCATAGATTGGACCAAAAATTCCCAACAAATTTGGAATCCCTGTCACTAACAATAGAAGTAGGCAAGCCATAATGAACCCATACATGTTGAAAATATAAATCAGTAGTTTGTTCAGCAGTTATATATTTCTTACATGGCATAAGAATACACATCTTGCTGAATCGATCAACTACTGCAAAAAGATAAGCATGCTGCTTTCTAGATAATGGTAGACCTCCAAAAAAATCTATAGAAACACTTTCCCATGGTCTATAATGTACTGGAAATTGCGTATATAAACCAAGCTTCCTATTGCTAGGCTTTCTTGTAGCACATAATGAACAACCTCTAATGAAACGTGAAACACTATCTGCCATGCGAGGCCAATAACATACCTCTGTAAATGTGCCACCGTTTTGCTTACCCCGAAATGTCCAGCAATAAGAGAAGAATGAGCTTCACTCATGATGCTTAGTCTCTCCCCCTGTGGTATACATAATTTTCCCATATGAAAGAACAAATTATTATGCAAATGATAATCATTCTCCTTAACATGATTCCCTTCACTCAAGTTAACATACACATCCATAAAATCGGCATCTGATGCATACTGTTCTATGTAGCTCTCATGTAGAATAGAATAATTCTTAAGTAAAGTACTAGCACTAATAATAGGCCTTGAAAGCATATCAGCAACTTTATTGTAAATACCTTTCTTGTACCTTATTACCAAGTGAAATTGTTGTAGGAAACCTATCCATTTGAAATGTCGTGACTGATGCAATTTACTTTGCGACTGCAAGTACTGTAAAGGTTGATGGTCGGTATGAACAACTGTTTCTTTTCCCATCAAATAGTGTTTCCACTTTTTGACACTTTGTACCAAAGCATACAACTCCATATCATATGTAGGATAATTCACAACAACACCATTAAATTTCTTAGAATGAAATGCGATAGGCTTACCATGCTGTAAGAGAACTGCATGCATGGCATATAACTGCTGAACAAATTGCTGATTTATATTTTCAACATGTATGGGTTCATTATGGCTTGCCTATGTCTATTGTTAGTGATAGGGATTCCAGATTTGTTGGGCATTTTTGGTCCAATATATGGAAGATGATGGACACCAAGTTGAAGAAGAGTACTACTTTCCATCCACAAACAGATGGCCAAACAGAGGTAGTGAACAAAACCATTGTACATCTCTTGAGAGGTTATTGCAGCAAGCATCCCAAGCTTTAGGATGAGCACTTGCATTACATTCAACATGCTTACAACCAGGCCAAGAACTCTTCTACAAATACTTCACCTTTTGAAGCTTGTTTTGGGTATTTGCCTAAGTCACCTTTAGATTTCATTCTTGAGAAGGATGTGGCCATTGATGGGCATAGTGACATTGAAAAAGCTCGCATGTTCATTGAAATAATTCAGCTCATACATCAGCAGGTTCAAGAACAACTTGAAAAAATTCAAGGCAAGTACAAGGAGAGGCATGATAAACATAGATTTGATCATAAGTTTCAAGAAGGGGATGAGGTATGGCTGCATATTAGTAAGGAAAGAATGCAAGGAGAAGGTAAAAAGTTGAATCCTATTCGTTATGGTCCATTCAATACCCTTAAACAAGTTGGAAATAATGCTTTTCAACTAGATTTGCCTTCATATATGCAAATGTATTCCATTGTGAATGTGGAAAATTTACGTTTGTATGAACCTCCTTTAATTGCTGATTATGAAAGTGACATTAAGCTGCCATCCATAGAGGATTTCTTGCCAGAATTTTTGGATGAGTTGAAAGAGGATACTATCCCTGATAGAAGGACACGCACTTCGAGGAGGGGAAATGTTGATTATGCTCAAAATTGGAACTGCTCAGAATTGGTAACAAATTGATCGACCGGATAATATTCGTTGTTGCGATCCTAGCGCCATGAACGACACTCAAATCCGATGTCGAATGTGAAAGATATTCAAGTTTTAAGTTTCACAATAACCTTCAAAACAATACCTTTGAACTCAAATGTTTGTCATCTTCAAAAAAAAAAAATTAATGGCAAATTTCATTTTTAAAGGGTATTTGAGGGCCTATCAGAGGGTGCCACATGGCCTTCCCAAAGGCTACCACGTGGCCCCAGGCCAAAGGTTAATTTGTTGTTCGAATTTTTTTTTAGAGGGTAGCCTGACCCGAGCTAAACACATTCGGGTAAGTAGGGCATGACCCGACCCGAATGGTCAGAGGCCACCCTTAACGAGTTTACGTGTAGAAGATTGGGCGGAGTTCACGTCTGAATGAGCTTCTGAACGTGTCGGGTTAGTCGGGTGGAGGATGACCCGACCCAAACGCATTTGGGTTACTTTATAGCGGGCTTGTGCAGGAACGGTGGAGCGGAGAGTTAAAAGGGGCTAGCCCCCTGTGGTAAGCCCCATTTAACTCTCTGCTCCACCGTTCCTGCACGAGCCCGCTATAACATGACCCAAACATGTTCGGGTTGGGTCGTCCTCCGCCTGACTGACCTGACGCGTTTAGAGGCTCGTTCTGACCTGACCTCCGCCCAATCTTTTGCATGTAAACTCGTTCAGGGTGGCCCGTGACCGTTCGGGTCGGGTCGTGCCCGACTGACCTGAACGTGTTCAGCTCAGGTCGGGCTACCCTCTAACAAATTTTTCAAATAGAAAATTAACCTTTGGCCTGGGGCCACGTGGCAACCTCCGGGAAGGCCACGTGGAACCCTCTTATAGGCCCTCAAATACCCTTTAAAAATGAAATTTGCCATTATATATATATATATATATTTCTAAAGATGACAAACATTTGAGTTCAAAGGTACTGTTTTGAAGGTTATTGTGCAACTTAAAACTTGAATATCTTTCACATCCGACATCGGATTTGAGTACCGTTCACGGCGCCAGGATCGCAACGACGGATACTATCTGTTCGATAAATTTGTTACCAATTCTGAGCAGTTCCAATTTTGAGCATTGTTTCCCTCTTGGACATGATCACCTGATCACTGTAATTTTATTACCTAAGAATTGTGCCCCCCTGTCGGTTATCACTTCTCGTGGCAAACCGTATCGCACGAATATCTTGGAAAGAAAATTAATCACCGATTCTTCCGTGGCTCTTGACAAGGCCATTGCTTCTATCCATTTGGTTACATAATCTGTGGCAACCAACATGTATACTTTCTGGTTTGATGGCGAGTTGAATGGCCCAACGAAGTCCTGCGCTTATTGTTCGAATGGTTCTACCACCAATTGTGGTTGTAGCGGCATTTCATCGGCTTGGCCTGGGCAGCCCATTCTCTGGCAGCTATCACAGGCTTGGACATTTTTTTTTTCATCTTTGAAAATCGTAGGCCAATAGTAGCCTAATCGTAACACTTTATGCCCTGTTCCGCATTCTGCGAAATGGACACCACAAGGTTCATCGTGACAGGATCGTAAGATGTCATAGATTTTGTCTTCTCTTATGCATCTGTGTATGTGCATGTCAACCCCTTTATGGAAGAGGTATCCACCAATCCAAGAGAATCTTGCACTACGTTGTACAATCAGTTTCCATTCTCTTGATTTTAAATGTCTGGGTAGCTTCCCTACTATCAGGTAATTTGCCACCTCTGCATACCATGGTGTTTTTACTGCTACAACAAACAAATGTTCATTAGGGAACTGACCATCAACTGCTAGGGTGTCATCTGACCTTGGAACCCTTGACAAGAAGTCTGTGACTACGTTTTATTTTCCTGGATGATCTTTGATTGTTATATCGAATTCCTGTAATAACAACAACCAATGAGTTACTCTCCCATTCGTGATTGGTTTATTGGCTAAATATCTAATGGCAAAGTGATCAGTATACATGAATACTTGATAACCAGTTATATAGTGCCTAAATTTATTAATAGCATAAATGACAGCTAGGAACTCCTTTTCGATCACGGTATAATTTAATTCGGCAGGAGTGAGGTTGTTGCTGATATAATAAATGGCATAAGGTTTTCTGTCTTCTTCTTAGCCAAGGAATGCTCCTATTGTTGTGTCGGATGCATCTGAAGAGATGTGAAAAGGTAGTTTCCAGTTAGGTCCTCGCAGAATTGGTGTTGTCGAGACCAGTTTATTCAAATCTGCAAAAGCGGTGTCACATTTGTCAGTCCAATGGAATTCAACATTTCCAGATAATGCATACAAAAGTGCGACTATTTGTCAGAAATTATTTATAAATTTGCGATAATATCCTGCATATCCCAAAAAATTACGCACCTCTATTTGTGTACAAGGTGTGGCTAATAGAAGGATTACCTCTATCTTAGCCGGATCTACCTGTATTCCAGCTGTAGAAATGTAATGACCTAGGATCACCCCTTCAGTCATCATCATGTGACATTTTTCATTGCTTAGACATAACCTAGTAGCAATACATCGCTCTAACACCTTTTCTAGCATTTCTAGAGCTTGATCAAAGTCCTCCCCATATGGTGTGAAGTCATCCATATAGATTTCGAGCCCCTCATTTATTAAGTCAGAGAAAATGCTGATTATGGCCCTCTGAAATGTGGCTGGGGCATTGCATAACCCGAATGGTAAAACTATGTAAGCAAAAGTACCCCATGGGGAGGTAAAGCTTGTATTATCCTGATCTTTAGGAGCTATTTGGATTTGATTGTAACCACTGAACCCGTCAAGGAAGGAAAAGAACCATTTCCCTGCCAATGTGTCCAGGACCTAGTCATTGAAGGGGAGGGGGAAGTGGTCTTTTTGTGTTGCTTTATTCAATTCTCTGTAATCTACGTAGATTCTCCATTTCCCATTATTTTTAGGGACGACTACCAGAGGGGAGACCCATTTTCTGTTTGAAATAGGGTACATGAAATTCACATCTAATAGCTTTTGTAGTTCCTCTTTTACAATCTCTTTTAAGTGCGGGTTTAGCTATCGCTGAGGTTGCCTAATGGGACGGATTTCCTTATCGGTATAAATGTGATGGGTGCATAGCTGAGGGTCCAAACCCTTCATGTTTGGGTAATCCAAGGCAAATTCCCCTTGATACTTCCGAAGGACTTTTATGAGCTTTTATTTTTGGTCATCATCCAAATTGCCCTTAATATTCAGAATCTTCCCTGGCTCAATTTCAATAGGTATGTTGTTACGTACCACGGTTTTTGGAATATGTTGATCCTCAAGATCTATCACGGGATCCCCTTGAGCTTCGTCTTCGAGGACTGTTTTCAACATTTGACATTTTAAATTTCTAGATGTGGGTGGCTGACTCATAGAATTATTGATTATGTCGTCTTCAGTTTGATCCTTAAATTCAAGAGCTTCCACTAGTGTCAGGGGTGAACGAATGTTTTATTCCCAGTATGTACATGGATGCTTGTGAATTTTTACCATAGGTAAGCTTGGTTTGGCATGCAGATAAATAATGATAATTTTTTATAGAATCCCCTCTAGTGATAGCCATGCTGCCTGTTGGACAGCCTATGTAAGCATTGGCTGTGGCCAACCAAGGTCGCCCAAGAATCAATGAGTGCCCGTGCATCTTGTTCTTTGGATTAATGACTAAAAAATCAGCTGGATATTCCCATGAGTCCACAGATACCAAGATGTCCTGCACTATTCCTTCCGGTCTGATAACAGACCTATCAGCCAGTTCTAGTAGTGTAGCCATAGGTTCTAAAGCTGATATGCCCAGTCTTTCGCAAGCCCCCATAGTTAGGATGTTAATGGCTGCCCCTAAATCGACCAGTGTTTGGAAATTAGTGGCCCGACATTTGTACAGTCACATTGGGATTTCTTGGGTCTTTATATTTCACGGGTGTTGCCTTACCCAATAACAAATCAGATAGTGCCCCTACCACATGAATGGTGGGTGCAACCTTTGTTTTGTTTACTTGATTTTTCCCACATAGTTCTTTAATTGTCTTTGCATAGATGGGAATGTCTTGGATGGCCTGGAGGAGAAGAATTTTGATACATAGGTTTTTCAACTCCCCCAAGATATCAAAGTCTGTATAGATTATCGGTCTGGGCAGAATTAGCCTTCCAGGGAATGGAGGCGGAGACATCCTAAGTTCTTCAGGTCCCTATTGGTCAATTGTTTCTTTATCTTTGCCTACCTCTTTCCCTGTTATATTTTCTTGGCTAGGTTTTGTTGAAGTATTAATTCGGGATTGAGGTGGAGTCATGGCTTCTACAGGTAAGATTGTACGTCCTGATCTTAGCCTTAGTTCATTGCACTGTTTCTGTTCAGCGCTGGAATTTGGATTTTCTATGACTTGAATTAGTTGAACCGGTCTGTTGTTGGGATTAGGATTGGGCTGGGCTGGTAATTGGGGGCGTATGACAGGCTGTGGGTTATGCTGAACTGGGTATGGAGCTGGCAACGTAGGTTGATTTTGAGTTCCCACCCCCATTGGTAGGTTGGTCATTCCCAGGGCTCGCTGCCAATTCCAATTAGTGTTTTGAGGAGGAGGGTTTGGCTAGTGGGATTGATATGGAACATTTTTCCAATAAGGGGGAGAACAGGAAAGCTTAGCCAAATTTTCCCTGATGACGGTTGTGTAGGCCAGGGTGGTATAGAAAATGCCTAGTTTGGCCAAGTAGAAAAAGGATTTTGATTTTGCCAAGCTGCTATAGGGTTTTGCTGGTTAAACTGCGGAGACAAAAATAACTGAGGCAGGTCTTGTGGCATACGTGGTCATGCCTGCCATTGTCGAAGTTGATTCATTAGGTAGACTGGTTATGTTTCTTCCTTTGCTTCCTTGTAAACTGCTTTCAGCCCAGGAAGTGAAGGACATTGGTCCGTGGTATGATTCTTAGTGCAGATGGCACAAGTTTGAACCATGTCTAAAGGGCATTCCCTTTGGTTGTGCTTCTTCCGACATCGTGGGAAAAATATGGCCAAGTTTTGTTCTGCTATAGCTTGTTTCTGCTTGGTTTGTAAAACGTCAAGCTGTGTTTTCAAGGTACCCAAAATGTCAGTTTTGAAATTTTCCAACAGATTTCCAAACTCTGCTCTAGTTACGTTGCAATTGGACTGCTTAAGATATTTTTTCATAGAATCACACCCAATTGGCCTATTGCACGCACTACTCCGAGAGCCTCTAATACACAGGGAAATAATCTCATCATATTATTCCTGGTAAATATCTCCTTTCCCCATTATGTTAAGCGTTTCAACCCATTCTTCCTTCATTCCTTTAATCATCGTGGCTTTTAAGATGTGCCTGGATAGTGTGGTCTATGGGGACCTTTGTAAATTGTATTGAAATCTTTCTACGTACTCTTCTAATATTTCATTGTATTTTGTAGACATATTGAAGATTTCATCTTTTAGGCCTCAGGTTCAGCAATAGTCTTGATATTTGTTAAGGAAAATGTTCTTCATTTCATCCTAGTTATTGATGGTTCCCCCACCTAGTCCCATGAGCTAGTGTAGTGCTGTTTCTTTTAAGGTAGAGGGAAATAGTTTCAGCTTCTAAGGATCAGTGGTGTAGTCATACCCCCTATGTAAGACATCAAATTCAAATAGGAATTCATTAGTATCTTCTGTAGTCAAACCATGGAAGGTGGGAATGCTGTGCAAGGGAATGGCTTTCATAGGGGTGTTTGCAGCATGATCGACAATGGGGTATTCCAATTTTGATGTCTGCCTCTGATTCTGATTTTGATTCTTTTCCATTTGATCGAAGAGGTGCCAGAAATCTTCAAGGATTTCTTGTTTTGGAGGAGTGATCCTGGGGGGTTTGGGAGGCGAATGTAGTGGAGGCTTTACAACGCTTCCCTGATCTCGGATCCTGAGTACCTCTGTCTCGACCACTGTTTCAGGTGATTTGGGTTCTGGAGCTTCTATTTGAATTATACCGCTAGTTTCTCCTTCCCCTTATTGTAAAGTGCAAGAACCTCCCTCTCTCGAATGGTAAGTGCCGATATGATCGAAAATTTCAAGGCTTCGCTCAAATCCTTCTGTTTCACTGTGAATCTCAGCGTGGGCTAAATATGGTGAGGCTGCGGCTTGAGGGAGTGTGATAGGACTTTGAATGGAGATAGTTCTAGGTCTTCTGGATGCTTGATATTCAGCTTTCTTAATGATTTCATCTATATATGTTGTTCTTCCAAGGATCATCAGTCCTTGGGATTGTGAGGATTTTTTATAGTTATTTCGAATTGTTTCTATATTTTTCTTCCTAGTCATAAAAAAAGAGCACCTATTCTATTGATCTTTGAACAATTTTGCTGAGAAGCGGGCTAGAGAGCAAGAATTTTGCTTGCCGGCACGCAGGTTCTTACCTCTCGTATTTAATACCTAATTCTTCACAGAAATAGAGAAAGATGAATAAAGGATATCACTCTTAACACTCTCCCCGGAAACGACACCAAAATGTTGGTTTCATAGAGGTGGCTTATTATTGGCAACCTTAGTGCTTCTCATTTAATTGTCAACTCGAGGTAAGTCTTCTTATTTCAAGAGTGTCAGCATAATATATGCAAGTGATATCAACTGATAGTTACTCTATGTTGTTTATGAGAAAGGATTATCTAATCATCTGAACTCAATCAACTTAAAGAGGAATGGTTTGGTAGATTATGGCTAATTATTCTGTCTAGCTTAGAAAAGAGAAACCAATGATTGAACAACATAATGATAGTTTGAACAACAATCTTGATGAACTGAACAACAATCTAAATGAATTGAACAACATTCTTAATGAATTGAAAAACAAGCTAAATGAAAGGAACAACAATCTAAATGAAAGGAACATCAATTACTTATATAATTTTGCAATGGAATTCTCTTTGTAAACTGAATAATTAATGTTAATCAACAATTGGATGCCTCACTGTGTTGAAAGGACAATTTAATCCACAAAGACAAGTAATCATTGAGCAATAATTATCCTACGATTTGTAAATCGATTACAAAGGTGTTGGAAGAAAATGGAAATGCCTACAACTATGAAAAATTATTGTACAAACTAGAAGATACAAATGCAATTATTCTGAATCAAGAAGTACAAATTCTAAACTATTCTAAAGGAAGAAAAACTGTAACTTTATTGAGTAGAAAAGTATTTTACAACCGCATTAGATAACTGAACATGGATTCTCTAACTAACGCACAACACAGAATTTGGCGAGGAAACTCCCCTGGGTTGGGCCTAGACCACTAGAAGTTTTAACACGATGAAAACCTCAAAAGGTAATTGTTCAAAACATCAAAACTCTTAATTAAATCAAAAGATAATACAAGAATACAATCTGACAGCTCTGTTTTGATGCATTTATTACAAAGGGAAAATTCATATTCGACTCCCTATCTAGTTCATCCCTGGCCCTTTTAAAGGCATTTTCATGAAATGAGATAGTGTTCTCCAAATGACAGCCACTGTGCGTGGCTATCATTTGATTCTTCGATCTTGAATACGTCTCTTTGCCTTCTGCTGGCTCATACATTCATGCCTATCGGGTGTTTTCTGTTTGCCGTTGGTTCAGCTACTCTGCCTTCCTACATACGGAGATACAATAAGTCAAATTTCTGTTATAAAAACATTCCTTTTCGTTGTTAGATCAATTGCTCTGATTTTCATAGATATTTTCTTTCTTTATTATCAAAATAAGGAAGAATTTCTAAGACTGTGCCATAATTCAAAGTAATTATAGTGTGAAAACATACCTTAATTCCGGCGCAACACCTGTGACGGAGCTCGTCCACTTCGTCCTGCAGTGCCTAGCTGGTCTGAAGGCGTGCCATTTTCTGAGCACGGATAAGGGTGGGTAGAACCTCATGTAAGTCGTCAAACTCCTGCTGCTTCACACATAATTCTTGATTGATTTTCTTGACTAAAGGATCTGTATGTACAGAGGTCCATAGTCCCATGGATTTTTCGAGCAAGGTGGAGCCATACATGACATATGCTGAAATTCTAGCCACGATGTTCTGGATAGTAGCTTCTCGTTGTGCGCGCACTTTTGGGGGAGCCTCAGGCTGCAGCTGTGCCTACAACACAACAATCTGCTGATCAAACTATGCCTTTACGAACTGAACTTCTGACTTGGAGGCTTTGAGAGCTGCGACCAGGCCCTTAACTTTAGCTTGTGGCACGATAGAGGCTGGGATAGTGATGTTAGGAATATTGATGCATAGCCTATCAATAACACTTTCCAACTCCGCTCTTTGAGCTAAGGCTACCTGTTGCGTTGTTTGAGCCTAATGAGACTCTTCTGTTTTTGCGGCTACAACTTGCTCAGCCTCGTTGACCTCCTGCTGGGCGCGCACATCCTTATCCTAAAGTTCTGCTGAGATGAAGATATGTAGTGTGTGGAGCTTCCCACTTGGCAACCTGGCAGGGTCAAGGCCGACCTCGAAGCAGGCGCGGACTTGCACGCATAAATCTGCTAGAGCTAGATATACCTCTACACCTGGGAGGGTGCAGACTCTGCTTCCTGTGGTTGTGACGATCGTTGTAGACGGCAGGGTCGGTTGCACCAACCTCGCTTGATCCACGTTCTCTTGTACTAGCCTCGCTTGATCCACACTCGCTTGCAAGGTATCGTCCTTTAGCTGCAGAACCTGTAAGTTGGACTACAAGGCAACTTCCACCACAACCTTGTGCTAGTCCTCCATGGTGCTCCACTGTTCCTCATATGCCAAGGCAACCGCATAAGCAATTTTCAGTCAGAGTAACCTCCTCTTTGCCACCCGTCTTGGACCCTTTCCTCTTCTTACGCCTCCCCTTAGAGGTTTCACCCCTGCGCCTGGTGCCACACGATGATTCTGCACCGTCTCCACCAAGCCCATCCAATCCGCTGAGGTCCTCCTCTGCGTGGTCACCTCCTAATTCCTGGTCATTGTATATTTTTGCATCATCGTCGACATCCAGGTCTTTGTCTGCTTTAGCTTCTTTATCTTTTATTCTTGTCTCTGTGCGCGGATCGGTGGTATCTTTGGGCATTGTGTCTTTTGGAGCCGGAGCTATCTCTTTCGTAGTCATTTCCTTCAGAGTTGTTTCTTTCCCAGATGTGGATGGCATGATAGGCTGAGTAGATCCAAGCCCAATCTTCCACGACTTCGGCCATGAGGCGACAACGCAGTCAACCTCCGCTTCCGTAACCATGTAGGGTAAGGGATACCAATTTGGGATCTTACGCGCCTTGATCATAATGTTGTGCATCGTTACCTGAAACTCTGCCACGTTGTATACTTCTCATAGACGTCTGGAAAGAGTCACGGTCTGGAATGAATAGCTTGCGCCAACATGCCTTTAAAAAAAACCTATAAAATTTTGTTTTCTTCGACTCGCTTCGCATTCGACGAGTCCCACAAATTTGTGTAGTGCATGCCCTTGCAGACGCCTGGGTCAATTTCGGGAAGAATGACATCATCTGGGGTCTCCCATGCTACCAACACAATCAACAATAAAAGCCATGAATAAAAAAACGAGTTCCCCATTTCTTGTATTTAGTACATACATTCTCCAAAATATGCTCACATAGAAATTGCGACTAGTTATACAACACTCCTTTTTCGCACTACCCCACCGTACTGGAAATGTATCGGCCAAAATTTCCGCATAAGCTTGCATCCAAGGACAAGGGTGCCCACGCGCACCACTTGATCATTGATGGTCTAGACCAGAATGCCCCAGTTATCTCATTCTACGTCGTACATTTCCTTCACCTTCGTGGTTACCTTCAATTCGGTGCTTTTCCCAAACCCTATCATTGGATGGGCCCCCTCATGGGTAAGACAGTGATCCGATGGATCAATGCGGCATCGATAGGGATTCTCCCCTGAATCCAGAGTGCATCGTCATGGACCAAGGCCAACAATTGACGAACGCACATGCTTGTGATGGGGTACTTCCCAAAATAGGGGATTCTCTGCAGATTAAGGACTCCTGCATTGTGAAATCTGCCAGCCCATGGCATCGGCTCTGACATCATCATACAACACGCATTCCAAGTAATTTGTTGGGGCAAGCTTAGGGAGCGTTCCTTTGTTTGCGAGATCATAATCATCGAATTTCACTTGAGGGAGCTTGCCGTGCATTTCGCTGACTATGGGGACATCCTAAGGGCATAACGACATCTGCAAGTATTCGTGTACTGCATCAAGGTTCCGTTGGTTGCGTGAAAAAGGCTTTCACGGCTTAACATATGGTGGCCACCAAGAAACTAGATCTACGTGCAGTGCCTCCTGCCCAACATTCATCGACCGCTTGAACGGATCACTAATCGGGGAGCGCTCATTGGAAGCTTGTTTGGGAGACAGAACATTCCTCAGAGAGGTGCGTGGCTTAGAGGTAGCCCACTTCGACATTTTTACCTCAGACTTTGCTTTCACTGGAGTGAATTCAACTTCTTCCATGTCCGGAACTCCTTCTCTGACCTCATCTGATCCTTCCTCTATAGATGTCGTGAGGGGTGTTGAAAGCTCTTTTGCAGGGTTGGTGGCCGTCATTATCACTCGGAATATGAACTTGGGGTTAATACCATCAGAAAGGGATTTGAAACCATACATGTAGAACTTACAGATGGCAGGATGACAGAGCTTATAGATGAGCACAGGGTGCCAAATGTTTAAACAATAAGGGGAGAAAATAAGACCCACACCTACCTTTTTATAAGCCACCCATAGGAAAAACGATTGGATTAGCATTGATTTCCATTTAATTTCAAGTGAACGGTAAAATATCTTCTGATATTTCCTCATTAAATGCAACAATTCCGCTCCTTTAAATGGTAATTTCATTTTTTGACCTTGTTGCATTGTTCCGACGACTAGTTTTCCCACCTATGCGTTACCCCTGCGCTCTTTCCCCCTGCTGAGCACATATCTTCTGATTCGTATGGGCCGGCCATATAGTCATTTGGTAGGCACCAAGTTTTCTCTATACGGCTTCAGGTGGCTTCCATTGAAGTAGCTGGGAAGGTCATCTTCGCGCAGCGTGGTCAAGCGTACCACACCGTCATCAGTGATCTCCATTACAACATATGGTCCCAACCAATGCTTTCTAAACTTACCTGGGTGGTGCACAAACTGAATATCATAGAGTAACACCAAATGTTCCTGCTTGAATACCTTCTGCCTGATGTGCCTATTGTGCCTGGCTTTCTCGCGCGCCTTCTGTACCTGCTAGTGGAAGTTAGCAATGAAGCGATCTTCTTCGAAGGCAACGAGTTGCACCAACCGTTCCTCCATAATGTCAGGCTTGGCCATGTTAGTGAAGGCCACAATGCGTAGACTTGGGACAATATACTCCATTGGCATGATGGCATCCAACCCATAGACCATCATGAATGGTGTCTTTCCTGTCAAATTTTGCATGTTGTCTTGTAAGCCCATAGTATGGAAGGGATGCGCACGTCCCAATCATCCCGGTTGGTATTGAAATTTTTTTTAAGGGCGTGCTCCAAAATATTTTTTAATGCTTCCACTGCGCCATTTGCTTGCGGGTGATACAGGGTACTCTTCTTGTGATGACTCCATTGTCAAAAACAGTGCTTAGGAGATTGTTCCAAGGCCGGTGGGAAAATTATTTGTAGGATCAAGATGGATCTACAAGGTAAAGCAAGCTGCTGATGGGAGTGTCGAGAAGTATAAGGCAAGATTTGTTGCCTGGGGATTCTCACATATCGAGGGGATTGAATATGAAGAAACCTTTGCACCTGTCGCACGGTATTCTTCCATACAAACCATCCTTGCTCTCTCAGCGCAGATGGGTTGGCACATTCATCAGATGGATGTGAAGACTGCGTTCCTTAATGGGATCATTGAGGAAGAAGTGTACATTGAGAAGCCTGAAGGATTTGAGATCTTCAGTAGCAAGTCGCATGTGTGCAGGCTCAAAAGAGCGTTGTATGGGCTGAAACAAGCACCCTGTGCTTGGTACACTCGGATCGATAGCTATTTCACTAGACTTGGCTTCACCAAGAGTGAGGCGGATGTAAACCTATACCAAATTATGGTGGAGGGTAAGATTTTAATCATTATACTTTATGTTGATGATTTAATACTAACAAGTGATGAGCAGTTGATACACTCATGCAAGGCAGATCTTGCAAAGGAGTTTGAGATGAAGGATTTGGGCCTCCTTCATTATTTCCTTGGATTGGAAATATGGCAGCGGGAAGGTGAAATGTTTGTGTCTCAAGGCAAGTATGCCCGGGAAGTACTAGAGAAGTTTCACATGCAAGGCCGCAAGCCTATCGACACTCCTCTTCCAGGAAATTGGAAGAAAGAGGATGCTACATCGGCAGAGGTAGTGGATGCCACTGTTTATTGACAGTTGGTGAGTTCTCTCATGTATTTAGTCAATACCAGATCGGACATATGCTATGCGGTGAACCAGCTTTCACAAGCAATGGTTAAGCCTACCAAGCTCTTTTTGAAGGCAGGCAAGTATGTCCTGAGATATCTTAGGGGCACATATGAGTATGGTTTATGGTACAGACAGATGGATGAGGTGATGTTGCATGGCTTCACGGATGCAGATTGGGCAAGAAGCCCAACAGACAGAAAGAGCACATCAGGAGGGATTTTCAGTATTGGATCTATGACAGTTTCTTAGTATAGCAGGAAACAAAGATCCGTGGCACTTAGTTCCGCGGAAGTAGAATACATGGAAGCAAGTCAAGCTGCATGTGAGGCTATCTAGATGAGGAAGATCCTGTTTGGTTTGTTTGGTTCACATTTAGATCCCACGGTGATACATTGTGATAGTAAGAGTTGCATTAAACTCTTGGTTAATCCTATGTTTCATGATAGATCTAAAAATATTGATATCTGGTGTCATCATATCAGAGATTGTGTGCAGCGGAAGATCATATTTCTTCAGTACATTCCTACGGAGGATCAGGATGCAGATATTCTGACGAAGGCACTCACCAGGAGCACATTCGAATACCATAGAGGCAAAGATTGGTGTGAAGGATAATCCCTATCTTGTTGAGAGGGAGTGTTGAGATTCAACAAGATGATGAGCTTAGTGAAAAGAATTGCCTTCACTAAGTGGTCCCGCAAAGTTATTTTTAGGTGTATGTCTATTTTTAGACATGGTGAGAATATTTTATATGTAGCAGGAGGCTATTTGTATATTGTTGGTCAAATGTGAAAAATAGATGAGATTCTATTTTTAGAAGATTGGGTGATGTCTATTTATAGATCGTTGATCTAAAAATAGATGCATGTCGGTTATTATTAGCTCTTAATAATAATCCGACAATAAACAACAACGTATTCTCTTGGAGCACTTTATTTCAGTGAATAGATTTGGAAAATCAGTGGGCTAAAGGAATTAGGCAATTCCTAAGGGTTTACAGGAGTTCATGCATAGAGGACTCAGTTAGAACTAAAGTGGCAAAGTTATGACAGAGTTGGAAGAGTAGTTCATGGAGTTGTATTCAGTTTAACTTTGGCTTAGACTCAATTGAGCTAGTTGTATCTAATCTAACTGAATGATACACTAGTGAGAGTGGAGTGAATTAATTAGTTAATTAATTCACAAATAATAACTTGTTAATCAATTGAACAATACAACAGTTAACTACAGTGCATGTCAGATCCAGTGGAGACCTAGTGTATAGATAGGTGAAAGGGTGAGATAGACTATCTTTTGTGACCATAGTGATGCATGAATTGCATCTACATATACATTGGAGTTGCCAATGAGAGGATCAAAAGTGTACCAAGGCAAGGTTAATTCGAATCTATTCAGTAGCTATTCTTCAGTGGATGCACTGGATCACAAAGTGGGAGGCAAAGCAGCGTGGAGGCATAGATCGGTGCATGAATTTGAAAGATTAGGCCTGTATAGTGTATGATGATTGTAATGTACTGAGAGCTTGTGATAAGCTTTGTATGCTTGTATGAGATTGTCATATGATCTCCACA
Source organism: Pinus albicaulis (assembly GCA_034641835.2). Lineage (NCBI taxonomy): Eukaryota > Viridiplantae > Streptophyta > Pinopsida > Pinales > Pinaceae > Pinus > Pinus albicaulis. The sequence goes on from CM076581.1 coordinate 1,053,957,333, forward strand.
TTACATAATATATAGTTGGGGTTTTCAGATTCAGGCTTTTCCGATTAAAAACCGTGTTATGTGCGATTGAATATTTTTGTTTATGCTTCACATGTGTGTGCAATTAATTGTTTCCGCAAAAGATCAAGTGGAATTGATTCAGTATTTTGCATGAAGCTAAAATAGTGTGAGATCAGGTGAATCAAGGACATATGCATGCTTAGTGCATATAATTTCTACATGGTATCAAAGCATTGTTGATTGAAGATTGCAATTGTGAAGTGAGTTTGCACTGGTGGACAATTCGAATTTGCTACAGAAGACTCTTGGTGCAAAAGTTGAGTATACATTGAAATGTCTTTCAACGGGTTGAGATTGGAGTATGCCCTTGATGGGAGCTCGAATTACATAGTCTGGAAGGACAGGATGGAGGAGGTGTTGGAGGATAATGGGCTGAAGGAGTTCATCGATAGCGATGTTCCTAAGCCGAGATCTAGCGATGCTGCATTACTTGACGCATGGAAAAAGTGTAGGTTTTAACCCTGAATAGAAATTATCTACACACGAATCTTATAATAGAAAATAAAAAATAAAGAGACCATAAAACATAAAACATATATACAGAGGTATTTCCCCCTAGATCCCAAATCAGGACAACCAGCTTGATTTTTCATTATGTTCCTTTTAGTTTTACAACTCATATATATACATGTTGAAGCATACATAAACCCCAATCCATTAACCTTGGATTAGAACATAACCGTAGTTCCCCACCGGATCTACAAAATAATGGGGGGGCCGAAACCATCGTACCCTGAAAACGGTGCAAAACCATGCACAAAACCAGGCGCGGATTCGCCTATGAGAAATTAAGGACCAAAATTTTCTTTACGGGTGTTTCCCGGGACTTTGCACCAAATAAAAGAAAGGGGGGGATATCACCCCCCCTCTTATTCCCCTGCACGTGCTTAGTCGTGGAAAGAATATAAAACATACCTAACATTCTCCCACTAGTTGTTTTATTTCCGCAAGGTGCCACAGGAGAGCTTAGGCATTGGCCCAATTATTCAACACCCATTGTTTCTCTACCCCAAGAGAACTTTTGAGTGCTCATAGACTTCGTCAATGCACCTGAAACATTCTTCAAAGTGTCCACCTTTACCAGCAACACCCTTTTAGCCTCAACCATATCTCTAACAAAGTGATATTGAACATCAATGTGCTTTGTGTTTGAATGATAAGCAAGGTTCTTAGCCAAGAAAAATTCACTTTGGCTATCAAATTCTATCCTTATAGCTTGTTGCACCAACCCCATACTTGAACACAATCTCTGCAACCAAACTGCTTCCTTTCTTGCATGAGTGGTTACCATGTATTTTGCCTCTATAGTTGAAAGAGCCACTATAGACTGTCTTTTACTCATCCAACTGACTGCAACTCCAAATAGGCTAAACACATACTCACTTGTAGATCTTCTCTGATCCAGATCTCGAGCCCAGTCTACATCAACAAACCATGAATTTCCAACACTCTTTGCAATCTTGGTCTTCCCTAGTAGCATAAGCCATAATCACTAGTGCCACGTAAATATCTAAACCCGCTTCACCGCTCGTCCAATGCTCCTTCCCCGGGTTAGACATAAACCTGGCTCAATACTCCCATCGCATGTGCAATGTCCGGTCTAGTGCGGCACCATCGCATACATTAGGATACCCATTGCACTCGCATATGTAGGATAAGTCGCATATGAACACGTGAAATATTCTCCTCTCTTCGTGTCTTGGGACACCGAAGCGCGCGTATAGCTTTACACGTACAGAATAGGAACATTCACCGGTTTACCATCCCGCATATTGAACCTGTGACCTCTCGTAACATAGTCTGTAGCACTGCCATACTTCCTCTGTTTTAACTAGAGCTTCCTCTTTGCCCGATCTCTCTTAATTTCCATGCCCAAAATATAGTTTGCAGCACCAAGATCCTTCATGTCAAATTTGGAGAACAGTTGGGTCTTCAAATCTTGGATAATTTCTTTGTCATTTCCAATCAACAACATATCATCCACATACAAAACCACATAAATAACACGGTCACCAATTAATTTAAAATAAACAAAATGATCCTCCTTGCTTCTGGTGAAGCCAAGTCTCCGTATATGGGTATCAAATTTCTGATACCACATCCTTGGTGATTGTTTTAACCCATACAGAGACTTCTTCAACCTGCATACCAGTTCTTTCTTACCCTTCTCCATAAAGCCTTCAGGTTGCTTCATGTATATCTCCTCTTCTAGATCCCCGTGAAGAAATGATGTCTTCACATCCATCTGTTCTATCTCAAAATCAAATGCAGCAACAACAGATAAAAGTAATCTAATAGAAGTAATTTGGCAACATGAGAAAAAATATCACTAAAATCAATTCCCGGCACCTGGGAATAACCTTTTGCTACCAACCGAGCTTTGTATTTCTCCACCTTGCCTTCTACATTCATCTTCTTTTTAAACACCCATTTTCTCCCGATGGGCTTCCTTCTAGCCGACAAGTCCACCAAATCCCATGCCTCATTTTTGTGCAAGGATGCCATTTCATCAACCATGGCCTCCTTCCAGAGCTTTCCATCCTTTGAATCTACTGCCTCCTTGACAGTTCTGGGATCATCATCAGTTATAGTTATGAAAATTTGGAATGTGAAAGCAGATAATTATACCTTTCTTTGTCTTTACCGAGCTGGATCTTCTCACACCGGAGTTGTGGCTTTTCCTTCTGTGCCTTTCTTCAAGCAGAGCGGATTCATCCTCCTTTAGCTCAAACCTATCTTCTTATCTTCTCGTGTTCCTTTGGTACTTTGGTAGACTTCATGTTTAACAACATCTTTCACTTCTCTAAACACCACATCTTCGTCGTACACAACCTTCCTTGTTTCTCGGTTCCAAAGCTTGTAACCCTTTAAACCATCCTTATAGCTAATAAAGATGCACCTTTCAGATTTATTATCCAACTTGGTCCTTTTCTCCTTTGGAACATGTACATATGCATCACATTCAAATACCCTTAGATGTGAAAGAGAGGGTTTCTTACCAGTCCATACCTCATGTGGAGTCTTATCCTCCAACATTGATGAAGGTGATCTATTAACCAGATAGCATGCAGTCTCCACTGCCTCTTGCTAGAATTCTTGTCCTAACCCGGTACCACTGAGCATGCTTCTTGCCTTTTCCATCGGTGTTCTATTCATTCTTTCTGCAACTCCGTTTTGCTGAGGTGTGTATGGAGTAGTCTTCTGCCATGCTATACCACACTTCTTACAAAACTCTTCAAATTCCTTCTTGCAGAACTCCCCACCATTATCTATCCTCAGCGCCTTTATCTTCTTCTCTGTCTGGTTTTCCACTAGAGCCTTAAATTCTTTAAATCTGTCAAAATTTTCAGATTTCTTCCTCAAGAAATATATCAATGTATTCCTTGAGAAGTCATCTATGAATGAAACATAGTACACAGACTTTCCCAGTGAAGGAACTGACACAGGTCCAAACACATCACTGTGCACAAATTCTAATATCTTGTTCGCCCTCTTAGCACCAGAAGGAAAACTCACTCGATTCTACTTCCCATATGCACAATGTTCACAGAAATTGAAATCCATAGAGAAATTAGACATACCTTCTACCATACCATTTCTATGGAGTATCCAAAGGCCCTTCTCTCCAATATGTCCAAGCCTTTGATGCCATAGCATGGTCTTTTCTCCAGAGACAGCTAGGATTTTTGCTCCACTTTTAGGAACCATAAAACTGTTACACCCATCAATAACAGTGCTACCTTGTAGCTTATACAATGTTCCAATCCAAACTCCCTGCATTAATACCAGTGCTCTACGAACCATCTTGCAGGCACCTTTATCGAACACTGTTTTTACACCTACATCATCCATCTTGCTTACAGAAATCAGATTTCTGGCCAATGCAGGAATATGCAGAACACCAGGAAGTGTTCTAATCCTTCCACCTTGCAGCTTATGGTTGACCTTTCCACGTCCAATGATTCTGGCCTTCCTATCATCCCCTAGGAAGACATCACCACCATCATATTTCTCATACTCGAAGAACCACTCCCGATGGGGAGTGAAGTGAAAGGATGCACCTGAGTCAATCAACCATGACTCATGATCTACATGTGTATTCGAAGAAGAAGCCAAATACACATCCCCACCTTCATCTGAGGTGGTTTTTGCCTCTGCAGAAGGAGCATCAGCAGATCCCTTTCCTTTCTCAGGTGCTTTAGATCTACACTCCCTTTTGTAGTGCCCTTCCTTTCCGCATTTCCAGCATACCTTTACAAAATTTCCAGGAGATTTAGATCTCCATCTAGATTTGGATCTCCCACTCGAAACCTTATTCTTGTTTCTATTTTGGGACCTTCCTCGTACAGATAAGGCATCTCCATTCTGGCCCTCCATATTTCTCTGTCTCATTTCCTCCAACAACAAGGTTGAGACAATGTCATCAAAATTCAAGGTAGTTGTATTGCTACCTATTGCAATAACCAGACTGTCCCACGAGTCTGGTAGAGAACACAACAAACTGATGCACTTATCTTCATATGAGATTTTAATATCAACAGATGACAGCTAACTTACCACAATATTGAAGGCGTTCAGATGCTCTGTCACTGAGTCTCCATCCTTCATCCTCAGGTTATACAGCTTTTTATGCAGGAACAACTTATTCACCAAAGACTTAGATTGGTACAAAGTCCCAAGTTTTTCCCACAAATTCTTCGTCGTAGCTTCCCCAAATACATTCAACAATACTGAATCTGAGACACACAACTGTATTGTGCTCTTAGCCTTCCGATCTAGTTTCTTCCAGTCTTCATCTGAGATTTCCGTTGGTTTAGTACCTGGATCTACCGTGATCCACTGATCTTTATCCACCAGCAGATCCTCCATCTTGAGCTTCCATAACTCAAAACTCTGACCATTAAATTTATCGATCTCTATCTTCCTGCCACTCGCCATCTTCTTTCACTGCAAGAATCTATCCCACAGATCTCCCACTGAACAGGGTCTACCTCAGGCCTGAGCAAAAAAACCTCAGCAGCAAAGGCATCCCCTTGAAGCCGAAAGAGCTCTGATACCAAATGTAGGTTTTAACCCTGAACAGAAATTGTCTACATACGAATCTTATAACAGAAAATAAACAATAGCGAGACCATAAAACATAAAACAGATAAACACAGAGATTTTCCCCTAGATCCCAAATCGGGACAACCAACTTGATTTTTCATTATAATAATTTTAGTGTTACAACACATATATATACATGTCGAAGCATACATGAACCCTAATCCATTAACCCTGGATTAGAACATAACCGTAGTTCCCTTGACCAGATCTACAAAAATACCAGGGGCCGAAAACCATCGTACCCCAAAACCATGTGCAAAACCATGCAAAGAACCATGGGCGCAGACTACCCACCAGAAATTAAGGACCAAAAAATTTTCACCGGGGTGCTGCCCTGGACCCCTTGTGACCAGCGCAAAGGGGGGGCTATCGCCCCCCCTCTTACCCCCCCGCACATGCTTAGTCGTGGAAAGAATATAACACATAACCAAGAAAAAGAAGACATCAAAGATGAGGGGGATTTTGTTGGAAGGTGTGAAGGACCATATTGTGTCCAACCTTCACAGGAAAGCCACTCCATTCTTAATATGGAAGGATTTGACAAATTTGTTCCAAAGAAGAAGTGACCAGAGGAAGTTGGCGCTTAAAGACAAGCTCAGAAAAATAAAAATGGAGAAAGTCGACAGTATTCCAAAATACCTCATGAAGTTTGTCCACTGCAAGGATGAATTGGGAAGTGTGGGGGTTACTGTTGATGATGAAGACTTGGTGAGCTTGTCTCTCCTTGGGCTTCCAAAGAGTTGGCATAGCTACGAAGACTCTGTCAATGGACGGGAGAAACTGCCGGGATGGGAGCGACTTTGGTCGGATCTTGTGCAGGAGGAGATAAGGCGGGGTACCAGGGATGGATCTTCATCGAAGAATGAAGATGAAGAGAATTGCGCTTTGGCTACCAAAGCAAGGAAAGGGAAGGGGAAGAACAATCCTTCAAAATCTGGTGCTAAAGGAAAGAAGCAGGAATTGTCCAAAGTGAAGTGTTTTCACTGTCATGAGCATGGAAATTTCACCACTAACTGTCCACAAAAGAAGAAGAACAAACAGGCTTCTGGATCTGCAGCTGGAGAGGCCTTAGCCTCGCAATTTGAGTTTGATTTCTCGTTGATCGCTTTCTTGGTTTCAAGCTGTATGGGATCGGTGTGGTATCTTGACAGTGTTGCGTCTTTCCATATGATGGGAGACAAAGAGTTATTTAGTGACTTGAAGGAGAAGGACCTCCAGATGCATATAGAGATGGGCGATGATGGTCGGTACAGTGTGACTGGAATTGGGACCATTACCTTTGAGAGGGAGTCTGGTAATCCATTCTTGTCGAAGAATTTTATGCATGTTCCAGGTCTGAAGAAGAACTTGGTCTTAGTCGCAATGCTGGAAGACAAGGGTTATGATTTTGTTTACAGTGAGGGAAAAACCTTCCTTTGACATAAAACAACAGGTCAAACCAAGAAGATAGGGGTTCAAATTAAGAATCTCTACAAGCTGGAGGTAGATGGCTGCGCTGCAATGGTGGGCAAAGCAGAAGAAGTGGTAAGCTGGGATGAGGGTGAATTATGGCACAGGATATTGGGCCATCTTCACCATGGTGCTTTGAAGATTTTGCAGCAAATTTCTACTGGACTTCCTAAGGGTACTCTTGTGCAGTCAGATCAGTGAAAGGGATGTACTATGGGTAAGTTTGTGAAGACCACCTTTCATGAGAATGAGAACCATGCTTCGGTCATCCTGGAGAGAATTCACACAGATGTGTGTGGACCATTCTCGGTTGCTTCAACAGCAAAACACAAGTATTATGTGATATTTGTTGATGATTATTAACGTAGATGCTGGATCTTCTTCATGCAGAAGAACAGTGAAACGTTCTCAAAGTTCTGTGATTTCAAGGCATTGGTGGAGAAGGAGTCGGGGAAGCAAGTGAAAGCTCTACGGAGCGATAATGGTGGTGAATACATCTCTGGCGAATTCAAAGACTTCTATAGCAAAGAATGAATTCGAAGAGAACTCATAGCGCCTCATAACCCACATCAGAATGGGGTCGTGGAGAGAAAGAACAAAATTATCGTGGGTGTTGCACAAGCTATGCTTGAGAGGGAGCTCGTCTTGCATGCAGTGAAGGAACTGCTTGTTTCAAAAGATGAGCCTCCGGATGTGGATCAGCCACAAGAGGAGATTCATGGAGTGGAGGAGCCCACTCATGCAGAACCAAACATCAGACAAGGCAGAAAGCGTACCATAGAAGCTGAGAGACTAAACCTTGATGCGGCACAAAATGTAGGAGTCCCTACATCACAACGCAGACAGAGACAGTCACCTTACCGATATACTGGATACATGGCTCTTATGAGAAAGTGTATCATGACATTCTGCGCAACCCATACCACATTCTCCACGAACCAGAATCGATCCATATGCTCATCCTCGCACCCTTAAAAGTGGGTAACTTCATCTGCACGACCATATGGTCCGCAGGTGGGGGTGGAGGTGGGGTAGGAGGATTTTTACCCCTGTGCGAGTTTGATGGTGGCGTAGTCAGAGGGATAGTCTCTGTGTGCGTAGCTCCACTGTTGTTTAGATCAAGTGAATTTATCATAGGACTATACACAGATTTATCCCCCTTTTGATTGACCTGATAGTATTTACCTCTACGTGTCGTAATTTTTCTCTGATCAGGGGTCTTTCACTCGGTGTGGCTGCATAGAACACCCTTACACATAATAACATCTTAATCAACAGAGGCAAATTTTGTAAGAAATTACCCATCAACCCTTTGAAAAACCTCCTTTCAAATTTAGAGTAGGACACAAACTGATCAACTGTAAATTCAGTTACAAATCCACCCAAGATGCTATCAACCTAGTGATCTACAATCCGGCTAATAGAATCATTAGTTTATTCCAATTTTTGAATTAATTTAGGGGTTCACTGTGTGACTTGATTGTCCTTCCAACGGGTTTGGAATTCTGCTAACCTCGCTAACCACTCCTGTAGTTCGTGTTCAAATTTTATGAAGAAGATCTTGTGCACCTCCATAAAATATACTTATTCTACCACTCTTCAGCAGATATATTATTACTTCTATTTTCTTTTAGGGAAAAATCCTAAATCTATTTTTCAAACTGGTCCTCAAGTTCAGGCTTTAATGGCTGCCAATGACCTCACGACATCACCCAATCTCCCTCAAAATTATTCCAATCCCAGCAAAGGAACCATTTTTTGGAATGAGGGGTCCTCACCTAGGTTCAAAATTGAGGTTAACCAACAAAAACCTCTTACTACTGGCCCTTTCGGTAGTGACCTGCTTGCGCAAGTCAAAGTCTCACCCGAAGCAGTATGGGGGGGTGTTGGAACCAGGTTTCTGGACCTTGAGAGAGATTTAAGTGATGTGGGTGCCTAAAGATCCCAAATAATCGTAAACAGACCTTCACAACAACAACCCTAATTAGTAACCCATTTTCAGACAGATTTAGGTCAAATATGCAGAATATCTCGCGCAATTTAATACAGTGATCATAAATCAAGTAAAAACTATCAATACATCATATCAGGTACTTCTACCATTAGATCCATCCAATAAATATTCATATAAGCCCAATCACAATCACGCAAGAGATCTAATTGCAGATAGTACAGAAATCAGAATCAAGATGCAGAAAATTCATAACATAACCAACATATGCATATAGAACTCATATATTCACAACAATACTCCTTTATTACTTAACAGTTCAGATCCTTCATACAAAACACTTCAACAAACCATGCACACAACCAGTGGGGTCCGCACACAATAAGACTAAGGTCTTCGCGCAAACATCCAGCAGGAACCTTCTACCTAGACAAATCCGCAGAACTGATCACAAAATTATCCAATCTATCATCCATGTTCATTTTTATTCCCAAAAATTGACTTCTTAGAATCAATCTCTTCTTTTATTTATACTATTTAGCCTATGCTATCCTATGGTCCACAAACCATGGTTTGCAGCCCCTTGATCTACCCTTTTGACCCATTACAATTTGTGAAAGGTTTTGACCCACCCCAAAACCCTTGCGCAAGACTAAATTATTACAAAATATAGAAAAATTGTCGGACTTAGGGGACCCTACTCCAATAGAAGGTATGTAATTTCATCAATTATTGTTGAATATTTTCAAGATGAGTTCAAGAATAGAATGCAGTATGCTCCTATGGATAGATCTATTATCCCTGGCTTTCCACATCTCATGCCTTGCATATATTGGAAATCATATTTGCGAGAGTTCAAAGATGAGAAAGAAAATAATGTTCCTTTACATCTTATGAAATTCCATATGCATTTACGAAGGCTTCGGGTTGAATGGCATGAAGATTGTCTTATGAAGATGTTCAAGCTTACTTATGAAGGAAATGGCATGTCTTGGTATGAAAATTTTCTAGCTACTAGTATATGTTTTTTAAAGCATTGTCATACTGTATTTTTTGAGAAATACAAATAAGCTTATCCATCTTTGTTGTTGGTTCAAAACTGATGTGATCATTTTGAAAGTTTTATTCAATACCTGGTAGGTTACTATGAAGATGATCAATTTATGGATGATGAGATTATAGAGGCTATTCATGAGAGACCTGTCAACCGTGAAGAAGTTGAAGAAGCTGGCTGCTATGACACTCAAGAAAAATTTCGGCAAGTATTTATTTCTCCCATGATTGAAAATGAAGCAAATTTGCATTTAAATGACTTAATTTCACATGAACTTGTTGATGACATTTCACAACCTTTATACATTTCAAAAGAACAAGAGAAAAAACAGCCCAGTTGTAATGAAGAAACAAATCTTACAGATAATAGTTTGCAACAATCTTCTCAGATTTTCAGAAATAAAAATTATCATTCTAGTTTCCTTGCATTCCCTTATTTTCTTGAGTTTTTAATTCAGGAAAAAATTTCTGAAAATCAGAATTCTGAGTTTTTCTAGTACAGAAACTCAAGAAAGCCATGATCCATCCATTATTTTCAAAAATAATATGCAACAAGTTTGTTCCTTTAAACTTAATGCATAAATTTTTGAAGAGTATATTGTTTTAGACCTTGTGGGTGTAGACCTTTTTGTTATTCAAGATGTGGCTACCTTAATTGAAAATATGCCTCCAGTTTCAGATAATGAATATTTTATTGAAGAAGAACAGGTTGTCCCAAAACCTATGAATGTTATTGTTGTGGATGAATTGGTTGTTTCAAATGAAGATGGTAAGATTGATGAACAAATTACTTGCTCACTTTTCCCTTAGAAAGCAGTCCCTTTCCAGATCATCAAAATGTAACTTTCCATGTTTTTCAAGATCCCCTAGACAATCTATTGTGATCATCAAGGAAAATGGTTGTTCTCATGTTTGTGGATTATGGTTAAGAGTTTTAGTGGCAGTTTGGGTTGTCAATATCATATCTTTTCTGCCTTCTCATGAGAAGTATGAGCATAATTCAGTTAAATATCCATTTTCTTGACTGGTTGCTTTGGAAATTGTTATTATTCGATATTGCAATCATTCCAGTAGATTAGAGTGAGTAGGTATGGTGAATAAGCTCTATGTTTAGATAATTCTTTTCAATTTCAATTTGCAGCATAGATTTTAGTTTTTAGTGTACAGTTCTGATTTCAGTTTGAATAATGAATTTGATTCGGTTTGAGAATTAGAACAGATTACCTGTGGGTTTCAGTTGCAGAGGTTTCATGGCAGAGCATGTTGCAGGCTTGGGATCAACCCAATAGATCAGGCTACTAGCCTATGGTGTTATTTGGCACCTCATTGAGAGGATGCCATCCCCATTAGAGCCACTGTTAGGGTCTTATAATATAGGTAATTTGTTTTTCCAGTTATCCATTTTGGGAATTTGCTAGTAAAGTTTAGCTTATGAATCACTAGGTGTCATTTCCTAAAGGTCTGCTTGTCCAAGGAGCCATTTAGTTCTTGAATTCTGGTGTCCAAGATAAAGTATGGATGTTTGGGATATTTTTTGCATATAAATTCCATGTCAAATCATATGGTAGGCATTTTCATGGTAAATTTCTCAAAATAAACTTTCCAACGGTATATCTGGTGCTTCAAATCGGCTTCCGGATTAAGAGATAGAGCAAGTTGAAGTCTGCTCCTCAAAACCACAAAAAAAGAAGAAATTTAAAACCTTATGAAAAAATCAAAATCATGCTTGCAAGTCAAAATGAAACATTAGAGTTTAATTAATCTTGTTTAAGTTAATAGTCATTGCTTTTAATTGTGATTAATCAAATTTTAATAAAGCTTTTGTTGATATGACACTTTTTGGCACATGTAATAATGTGGGCGCACCTCTCAACGAGTACAATCAACATCACTCGGATGAACGGTGAGGGATCGTTTTCGGGCCCCCTCAAGCTCCTTCATGCTTTATTTTTGCGGGGGCGGGGGGGAAAGGTGGGACCTACCAGGCAACATGGTAGTGCCACAACATTTTGTACCCCCTCTCCGAAAAATTCCATTCGCCTTCCCACCAACAAAAAATGCCGTTGACTCTCACGTCACTCATCCTGTCCACTCATCGATTGCCACGTACCCTCCATCATTCCCTGCCTCTATGTCATCTCCTGCCTCCACATCATATATCCATTTCATCCCACTCCCACCAAATTAATAGTGAATGTTGGCAATTAAAATCAGCACCATGTTGGAAAAATGGTTAGTTAAAACTATGTTTTTTCCTATACAACACAGCAATTTCAAGCATGGTTTACAAAAAAAGTAGAATTAATTTCTAAAAGCCAAAAGTGGTTTTTTTTTTTTTTGGAACGGACCCATTTTGAAAAACCTCTCTCAGTTTTCTAACATCTATTATGGTTTGGGATATTCGAATGCATCTTTGAAGGCACAGTTTCCAGAAATTTCCTATTTTAGTCACACTTTTCAAATGTGGTTTATGAATAGTTAGAAATGACTTTTATAAAATGGAAAGAGTTTTTTATTGGTAAAATAACAATCTACAAAAATCTCTCTCAGTTTTTACACATCTATCTTTTATTTAGATATTCAAATGGATCACTGGACCTTATTTTTCAGAATTTCGCGAGGAAAAATATCATAGACAGTTAGTGACTTGGATGCCACCTCAACAAATTAGGCTTGCTATAAAATTTGAATTGATGTTCCTTACCAACATCAATCATCAAATATAGTTATTCATCTACATTGAAGCTTATTCAACTAGGGAATTGAATCCTTTATTGTGAGAAATAATGAAACGGTTTGCGCTGCAGAAACCCTAGATCTCTTGCAAGTTTGAACGACCGCGGCAGTACGCTCTCATCCCGCCTACAGGGATTGGCAACCAGCAATGGCTACAAGATTGGGGGGGGGGAAGGTCAACCCCCCCTGCAAACAATGAATGAACCCACGTCAGCTCTGTTCAGAGCAATGATACTGCCAACAAGAAGCAGGAAATGACAGTGCCTCAGACGCCAACAATGCAGACCCAGCAGGACGTAGCTGCTCCCACGTCCTCCACTTGCAAGCCTATTGCACCAGAAAGGCCCAAGATCGACCTGCCCAGCCATCGTATAAACGCTCGAATCCAATACATGAGGGACCATGCCCTCATTAGAAAGTTTATCGGCTTTTGGCCAACCGAAAAAGCCCTACAGAGTTGGATTGCTTCCAAATGGAAGCCCAAAGGACACGTCACGCTCCAGCTTGGACCGAAAGGTTTCTTTACGGCGATATTCATCTACATTGAGGACCGAAATAGGGTTATGGATGAAGGGCCATACTTTTTCAACTCAGCTGGGCTATATCTCCGAAACTGGGTGGAAAGATTCAACCCAGATAAAGAAAATTTCAATTGGGCACCAGTCTGGATACGCCTGTACTCATTGCCGCTTGAATACTGGGATGAAGACTCACTCCAAGAAATTGGCAAGGGACTAGGAGAGTTTATCAAGATTGCAGAAGAGACAAAGCTTCGTAGATACACCTCATATGCTCGAATCTGTGTCTACATGCACTTGGACAAAGCCCTGCCTGATGCAGTAAGTATATATCATGATGATTTCGAATGGATTCAACCTTTAGATTATGAACATGTTCCTTTCAGATGTCGCAGGTGTCACGCCCATGGGCACTTGTTCAGAGACTGCCCCCTAAACGCCCAAGCTCAGAATAAAGAAGCCGACGTCAATCTGGAAGCAGATGGATTTACTAAGGTGCCCTCGTGCATGAAACATAGCAAGAAATCCTCAGCGGCGGGTAAGAAACCTAGTCCCTCCTCCAATGCTCCTTCCACCAGCAATAGTTTTTCCATCCTCTCCAACTCGGACCCAGCCTCTGATTCCGCCCATATCCCTTCTGATCCCCCCCTAAAACCTTCTAATCATTCTAAACCTGCAACACACCCTAAACCCTTGCAGTCTCAGACTAAGAAGCCTTCAAACGTTGAATCCTTGTTCGTTCCGTCCTCTGAAACCAAGCTTTTGACCTGGCACCCTGCGACCATGGGCATTGAAGATCCAAAAACCAAGCCCGCAGCTTCTAATGAGGAAAATCCTAGCAGCAGCCAGATAAATTTCATGGACGAGGATTCGGAAGGATTAGACCTTGGGGAGCTTGATATCCTCGGACTAGAAGATGCTTGCAGAAGAAAGGACTTTGACAAAATCAATCCCCATCAAATTGACAAACTGGAAAAGGTCTTATCCAAAGCCCAACAACAAAAGAAGCTAGGCATTCAGCTAGGCAGCCACTGGGACAGCCTAAAAGTCACAAAAGAATCCAGAAAAAGGGGTCGAAAACCAGACTGGCAGCGCACCATCACCATAGGGGAAATGTTGGTGAACTCAGGTCGATACCCCAAGCTGACACGGTTCTTCAAACCCCTAACAAGCAGTTCCCCATGAAGCTGATCTCATGGAATATTAGAGGGCTCAATGGCCCAGGGAAGCACAAAATGATCAAAAATATGATTAAGAAAGAAAGTCCAAATATTCTCTTTCTTCAAGAGACTAAATGCAATAGTGAAACACTAGGTTCAATCTTGTCTAAAGCTTGGCCTAGCTGTAGCTCAGTAGCGGTGGATGCCTTCGGCTCTTCAGGAGGTCTTGCAATAGCTTGGGACACTTAGTCCATAGCCTTATCAAACTTTCATGCAGCACATTATCTTATTTAGGCTACTTTTCATCCCATTGGATCTAACATCCATGGGCACCTTTCAAACGTCTATTTTTCGCAGGACCAAGCCAGGAAACTAACGCTCCTGAATACCATGGAGATCATGAATTCTCACAGAACATATCCCCTTTGGATTGTAGCAGGGGACTTCAATACGATTACCAAGATGGAGGAGAAAACAGGTGGAAGACCTAGATTAGATCCGGAAAGCTCTCATTTCAAAGACTTCATAAGCAACAATTGGCTTATTGACATCCCCTTCTCAAACGACACCTTCACTTGGAACAAAAAAAGAACAGGGACTCAGCAGATCGCTTCAAAGCTGGATCGATTTCTCATATCAGACAATGCCATCTATTTGGGAGGGGATCTCTCAGCTTCTATTCTCCCACTGGCAGGCTCGGATCACTGGCCCATCTCGCTTAATTGGAAAAATATCGGTCCTCAGTTCAAAAAGCCCTTCAAATTTGAGGCTTTTTGGCTCTCTCACCCCTCTTTTAAAGACATGGTCACCACTTCTTGGCACAATTTCACTCCTCCTGTAGGCTTGAAGATGTATCAATTTCAGCAAAAGCTAAAAAACCTCAAAGCGATCATCAAGAACTGGAATTCCTCTGTCTTTGGGAACATATTTCAAGAGTTGAAGATCCTCGAGAGAAAAATGGAAGAAACCCAACAAAAAATCAAGTTGAGGGAAGAACAGATGATCTAGCCTTCCAAGAACAGGAACTACAAAAGCAGTTAGAAGAAAGGCGCAAGCAAGAAGAAATCTTGTGGAGGAAAAAATCTAGAATCAGCTGGTTAAAGGAAGGGGAAAGGAACATGAAATTTTTCCACAGGTCAACAGTTCAAAGAAGAATTCAAAACCGAATTCCTCACATCACCAATCAGCAAGGAGAACTAGTGGAGCAACACGAGGAGATCGAGCAAGTTCTCCTAGATTACTTCAAAAGCATACAGCAGGAAGACTGCACCATAGACAGGCAGCCAGCCATCGACAAGATCTCACAGTTTATTCCCAAACTTGTCACTGCAGAGCACAACAAGATGCTTCTCCGCCCTGTCTCCCTCCAAGAAGTTGAAACAACGATGACCCAATCTAAGGATGGAAAGGCGCCAGGTCCTGATGGTTTCACCTCAAACTTCTTGCATCATTTTTGGGAGATCATCAAAACAGAAGTCTGGCAACTGGTCGAGGAATCTAGAGCGTCTCACTGGCTTCTCCCCTCTCTGAATGCCACCTTCATAGCTCTGGTACCAAAAGAAGAGCACCCAAGCACTCCTAAAAAGTACAGACCAATTGCTCTTTGCAATGTGATCTATAAGGTCATTTCCAAAGTTATAGCTAACAGATTAAAGCCTCTTCTTCTGCTCCTCATTTCGCTAGAGAAAACGGGCTATGTGGAAGGCTGTAAAATTATGGATGGCATCATCCTGACTCATGAAGTTATTCATTCTCTCAAAAGCACCAAGAAGCCATGTATGCTCCTTAAAATAGATTTATCTAAAGCTTTCGATAAAATGTGTTGGTGTTATATTCAGAACATACTTAGAGCTTTCAGATTTGATCAGTTGTGGATAAGATGGATAATGAGCCTCATCTCAACGCCCCTTCATTCCATCCTTGTCAATGGCATCCCATCAGCTCTTTTTGTGCCTTCCAGAGGTATTAGACAAGGCAACCCTCTCTCACCCTTCATTTTTTTTCTCATGTCTGAAGGTCTCAACAAACTTATTCACCATGCTGTCCTCTCTAGGCAATTGCGTGGTATCTCCCTTCATGGCTCTCCCACTACCACCCATCAACAATTTTTTGATGATAACATGCTCTTTGGCTTCCCCTCTGCCCAAGAAGCCCGGTCCTTCAAAGACATTCTGAACCTTTTCTCTGTAGCCTCGGGTATGACTATCAATGTTTCAAAATCCCAACTCTTCTTTTTCAACACTCCTCCGATGATCCAAGCCAGCATAGCTCGAATCCTTGGTTTCTCTCTTGCTCACCTCCCCGCCAAGTATTTAGGCGTGCCTCTTATTGACATAGCAATCAAACACTCTGCTTGGAATCATCTCTTGGAAAAATTGGAAGCTCGACTCTCCTCATGGACATATAGAGCTCTCAACTTAGCCAGCAGAATTGTCCTTATCAAAGCTGTTTTGCAATCTATGCCCCTTTATCTTTTCTCTGTGCTGGCCGCTCCAAAGTGGGTTCTTAATCAGATCAAGAATTTTCAAAGACGATTCCTCTATGGGTCCTCAAATCAAAAAAGGAAATGGGCTCTGGTCAACTGGAACACGGTCTGCTCCCCTAAGGACGCAGGAGTGCTAGGGCTCAGGAATCCCCTTCATAGCAACGAAGTCATGGGAGCCCATCTGTGGTGGAATTGGCTCTCAAATCCACATATGCCCTGGGCTAAACTGTGGACAGCCAAGTACGCCAACAACAGACCTCCTGAAGACTTGATCAGACTCTCTCCTGGAATCGTGGGCTCCCTCATATGGAACGCAGCCAAACAAAATTTTGCTCTTATACAACAGCACAGCTTCTGGGAAATAAGAAATGGGCACACAGCCAGATTCTGGGTAGACTCATGGCAGCAAAGCCCAAAGCTAATTGATACTCTCTCCCTCCCCATTGATGGAAGAATTAATGGCCCAGAGGAAATCAAAGTCAACCAATGCTGGCTCCCCACAAACAACAATGACTTCAGACAATGGAAGCATCCGACTCACATTATTCCTTTCGCTCAAAAAAACACTTGGGAAACGCTCAAGGAGGAACTCCAATGCCGGAAGATCAGATGTTCGGAGGAACCTGACACTCTTAAATGGGGATACTCGACCAGAGGTATGTTCACTAGGAAAGAGGCCTTTTCTCTTATGCATCCAGTCCCTCTTCCGCGAGATAGGCTCTGGCAATTTGTTTGGGCTCCTGGCACTTGGCCTAAAGTCTCTACTTTTCTCTGGTTACTTAGTCACAAAAGAATACTCACCTGGGACAACCTGCTCAAACGAGGATTCTGTGGCCCCTCACAATGTCCAAACTGTGAGCAAAACATCAAAACGATCCAACACCTAATGATGTCCTGCACTTTAGCTAGCAAGCTATGGGAAAAGATCTGCTTCCGAAGTCAAAGGAGCAAACCGCAAGGGGACCTGACCAATATTATGCGCCTTTGGCCCAAAAGTCCGTATAGCAGCCCCATTCTTAATACTCTTTGGAAAATAATTCCAGGTCTCCTCTTCTGGTCCCTATGGAAAGAAAGAAACAAGAGAATCTTCAAAAACCAATCCACTCCCTTGGACATCATCTGGAACAACTTCAGCAATAATCTCCAAGAGTCTCTAAATCTGCATGCTTGGCAGGAGGAGGATCTTCCCAAACAGCCGAAGGAAGCTGTCATATGGCAAAACTGGCAGCTGAAAGTCTCGATCACTCCAAACACCAATAAACATAAGTCTCCTGATTCCCAACTTCATTGGACTCCCCCTCCTCCAGAAATCTTCAAATTGAACTTCGATGGAGCCTCTAAAGGCAATCCAGGTCCAACTGGCTTTGGTGGCATATTCAGGAACTCCCAAGGAGATGTCCTTGCTATCTACTATGGCTCTATAGGCTGGGACACCAACAATTCTGCAGAACTGGAAGGGCTTTGGCAAGGGTTGAACTTAACTCATCTCTACAATCTCTCTCCTATCATTGTGGAAGGGGACTCCCAAATTCTCATCAATATAGCCAATCAACTGCTTCAAGGCACTAGGTCTGCAAAATTAGTCACTAGATGGAGAATGGCATCCCGAATTGAAAAAATAAGCAATTGGTTGGATAACAACCAAGCTATCTCCTTTGCCCACACCAAAAGAGATGGCAACAAGGTCACGAATCTCCTAGCTAATTTAGGAGTTGACAGCATGGACATTCTCAATCATGGCACTCTTCAGATCATCCATGATAGAGATCTTCTCCAGAACTGCATCAAGATGGTGCAGAACGATGGCTCGTTTCCGGATGCGGATGATTAATAGACTTGATGGGACATTCGTCCCTAGCCAACTCCCAAGGCATTTCGCATCGGGTGGCCATATGGCTCCCAGTGGTGCCATTAACTCCGACTTCAATTCGCAAGCGCGCAGCTCATTAACTCTCCAACGACGGCTCTTCTTCATCCTTGGTCTGCTCAGTCGATTCATTATGGATTCAATCTCAGGTTCTCCAGATCATTCCGGCTCTGTTTGCTCTTTGAAACCTATATGCAGTGCATGTCCGGCGGCTTCTGCAGCGCCCAGTGCCTGCACACACACTGGCCGACGCTGCTCAGCTGTATTGAAACTGTTCCTGGGCATCATTTTTCTCATAGCACCCTCTGTCATTCCAATCTCAATTTGCAGATCCCTCTTGGCTCACTTCGTGGTCTTGCTCCTGTCCAAGCTTATTCCCCTTATCACTGGCCTGTTCCAGCTATTGCGACTGCCATGCCAAGGCTCAGGCAACGCATGAGGTGCCGTCGAGGTGCAACTCGAGGCAGGCCTGCAAGCGAACGTCCATCATCCAGTCTCGATGAAGCTCACTTCACCGAGCATACTGATAGGCGGAAATCTCAGGACTCCCTCCGTCAATGGAACCACGATAACCCTCCTGGCTATGCTCGCGACCATCAACCCTCCTCTCCTCATCTTGGCGCGCCTCCGGACCCTGTTCCCTCTGTCCCCCTTCCCTCTGGAAGCCATTTTCTGAGGCAAACCTCGCAGAGAGCGGAGCTCCGCTTTGACTGTGCCTTCAATCACCCCACCATCACTGCATACATTACTATTACCCTGCGAGAAGAGTAAACTCTTCACTCCCCCCCGTGGCATGAACCTCCACCCTCTCCTCTTGACCCCCGCCCCAACCCTGATGCAACACCTCCTGCTGGTCCGGGCGATACCCTTGTTACTGCCACTCCCACCCTGGGCCATCTCTCCATGCAGGCGGACGCAAATCTCTTAGACAAAGATGGAGCTCAGAGCGCTGCTGCAGAAGATTCAGAGGAGCAATATGGGTGTCACATTGAGCAGGAGCCGACATCTCCAGCCCACACGTCTTGATTCTGCTATGAATTGGCTCAGTATGGTATCTACTCTTGTCTACTTAGCTAGAAATACTGGTTTTTTTGTTGTTGTTGCCTACAGCAGCAGAAGTTGCATGCCTGTGATGTATTTTTGTAGTTTTCTTATGCTGAACATCATGGACTTTTCACCGGTTTCCCTTTTCAAGGGCGGCACAACTGCTTTTAAAAGAACTGGTTTCCCACTCTGGGCAGTTCGTCATATTGATAGAGCATGGACATCAAGCCCGGTTTCAGGCTCCCACAGCTGAACCGAGGCAGTTTTGTAACATTATGATTACTTAATAGAATTAGCACAATTTAGAAAAAAAAAAATCATCAAATATAGTTCCAAGCAGCTATAGTAGTTTCATATCTCTTACAATTTTGTTCTATCTTTGTAAAGCAATTTTTGATATTTTGTAAAAGATCTTGAGATTTTCACTCAATATATTTTTCATAGTTTTGTATAAATACTTCCAAATTCGAAGTATTGTGTGTGGAAACTGTATGAAGACAACAAACCTTTGAAGTAAAGTTGTGCCCTGAGCTGACAGTGATAAATTTCCATTAATACAGACAGTGTTCCAGGATTCCCATGTCAGGCTTAATTGGTGATGTTCATTCTACTTGTAACTTTGTAATTGCTCTATTTTGCATATGTATTTATATTCTTTATTGTTCAAAGAAAAAAAGAATCTGAATTTGTTTAAGTACACTCAATTCTGGCTTCTGAACAAAATTAATGTTTTCCATTGAAGTTTAAAAATAGAATTCAAGTTACAATGCTCTATATTTAAATTGATCCCAATCTTTTCTTCTCTTTCACACCACAAAGCTTCGAATATCCAATGGCCTGCCTACCTTGCCCTGTTACTTCTGATATGATATTTCTGCATGTGATCACTCCAAAACTCTTTTTACTCTGTTTCCCAATGGCCTTTCTTTGCAGTTTCAACCAAACCATTAAAAAAAAACCAAACCCCGAACTTCCCATCTAGCCTGAAATTCTAAAATAAATAAAGTTAAATCTGACAGAGAGATCCCTCTCTGAGTCTAAAAGGGCTAGCTTGTAAACTTAAAAGTGGTTATGTGGTTACCTCTCAGTTTCTAGCCTTAAGAAATTACAGAGTGCGAACAAAATGTGTGATTTACTATAATGTGAATGTGTTGAATAAACTTGTGTTTGCAGGTGACTAAGATATGCATATCAATATTTCAGTATGATTTAACCATTAAGGCTTATGTATGAAAGTATTTGATAACATTTGCAAAGGATTGATTAGATTTGGTTGATTGATATAGATAAGCAGTGTTTGGAATTTTGACATGATGCTTGATAATGATTTAGAACTTTGACTTCATGTTGAGATATGTTTCGGTGTATAGATCTCACTGTGATGGGAAATTTGGATTTGAAATTATGACTAATGATTTGATTTTAAAACTGATGATTTGCCTTGATAACAATGTTATATGGGCACGGTGACTTGTGTTGACATCATTAGCATTGACACATTAGTTGAAATATTGACAATTGTATGAAGTAATCTCACAATTAATTGATGGAACTTGCATGACTTATACTTGATGTATGCATTTGCATCTAGTGATAGAAATGATCATGATCATGAGGATGACTTAATGAAGTTTGGTTTTATATTATTTAACGAAATTTTTTTGACTTGACAATAAATGAAGTCATAAGTTGATATTTGGATATGAGCTCTACCTGTCACTTGGTCCAAAGAATACAATGATATTGATAAGTTTGATATTGGTTTTGATTTGGATTCTAAACTTTGATAAGCTAACATAATTGATTTTATTTCTCAATGTTTAGTATGTAATGCTGGGCATATTGGTTAGGTAAAGTGTTATGATTGCATAAAGCATTGTATGAAGCAAGATCCCTAATCCTATTATGTTAGCATTGACAGTTATCTAGTGAAACCAAGATGATGTGTTGTTGATCCAAACTTCCACCTCAAAATTGTTCCAAGGTATGACTTTGATTTTGATTTTAGTTTTGGTTTTATATGCTGACGGTCCACTCTTGACAAGTAATGAGCCCTTGATGATCAAAGTAAGAGGGAGATGGCCTCTAAACATGTTATGAATTTGGAAAAGGAAAATATATATTGTGAATATATTGAAGAGTTTTTGTAAAGTGGAAATGCAAATCCTTGGACACTCCAATTTACTTTCAAGAAGTTTGTGAAGAGATATTGTTGAACTTGATTTGGTAACTGACATTTGATTGAAGCATTGATATATATATATATATATATATATGTTGCGCATAGAACCTGAGGGAATTCGTGATTGAGCAGCTTCATACACATTGAGTTGTCGCCAAGCTCACTTTGAGATATTTGCATGGATG
The DNA here is from genome assembly GCA_034641835.2 of Pinus albicaulis. Taxonomy (NCBI): domain Eukaryota; kingdom Viridiplantae; phylum Streptophyta; class Pinopsida; order Pinales; family Pinaceae; genus Pinus; species Pinus albicaulis. The sequence continues at coordinate 1,053,979,129 of CM076581.1, forward strand.
ATCTATCTTTGGTTTGGGACATTCTTCCTGTGATATGTGACTGCAAGGATGTATTGATGTTGTTTGGAATAATTGTTGATGAGATAATCACATTTGAGTGTTGCCTTAGTATGATATCTTCCATGATGTTTTGGATAATAATTATGTAGCTTTAAGCACGACCAAGGTTGAGTATGATGTTGCTAACATGATTAGCTATGAGACAAGATGAAAATTATTTTTGGCGATTAGTTTTGAGCAGGATCTGGATATGAAATGGATATATTGTGATGGCAAAGAGTGGATCCAATTGGCAGAGAATATCGTATATAGTTGGGATTGAAACACCTTCATTAAGACAATGTTGTTGTATGAGACAAGATTAGGCTTGTGGTTGGCACCTCCTTGAGAGGGAGGATGACAATGTTATCCTCTTATGATATGTATATTTTTGTTCTAATATGATATTTGATTTGATGTCCTATATGAACATAAGACATGTGTTATTGAGACATGATGATTACCAAATATGAGCGTGAAGATATGTTTCTGATCTATAGAGAGCATCAGTTATCTAGGACACTAAGCCGACTATTCCTCCCTGTTCGAGCTCCCAGGGTGTGGAATTGAGATGGAGGGCTCTTGTGGTTGGGGGATCTCTGAACAATAGGGTATCACCCCTATCCGTTACCCATAGGGTTGGAGATGCGGCTCCCCTATCTTGGTCTTTGTAGAGTACACCCTAGTTGGCATCATACCCACAAGTTGGGCTTGTTGGGATTGTCCCTCCTCATCTGGCCAATAGGTTGAGGATGCCTGGGGCATGTGATCCTTACCTTTTGATAAGTTGGGTATCTCGCTTAAGCTCAGATTATGATGTCGGTGTTCTACCACATGAATCTTGAGGGTCAGTGATGGGAAGATTAGTAGGAAATAGGACTGGATGAGATATGCTCCCGTATATCACCTATTACTCGATATGGGGTCGTATAAATTTATCTCCCCCATGAGATTTTGGGTTGAGATGTTATTCTTGTTATTATTTCGAGATGTGTTCTTCGATGTTGATGCAGGTCATATATTTGGCTCCTTGTTGATGTTTCCCGAGTGGTAGCATTGGGCTCCACTCTGGCAGAGATTTCAGGTGGTAGTAGTGGATCCCTGATCAATAGAGGGTGGTATCTTAGGCTCCCCTTCGATGTCAAATTATCTTTCTTTTAGATTTGAGAATGTTCAACATATGAGCGAGAACAATAAAGAGATAAGCAGGAACAAGAAAGAGATGAATCAATATGAAAAATGAAAATACATGATTATGAGATACTTGAGATTGGATATGATCTGATGACAGGATACAAATGACATGTTGATCGATGGTCAAATATTGGCAGGTGGAATTCTCCCTAGTTGATAGGGAGTGTTGAACTATGAAACTGCGGTCAAATTCCACATTTTTTAGCTCTTTTGATGAAGATAATTATTGCATTTAATTCCTCTTTTCGAGAAGACTAAAATCGACCTAAAGATCATATAATTTGGATAAGGGAAAGTGTATTTTTGAATTATAATCCCACATATGCATATTTTATCAAGTTGGCCCTAAAGCAAAGTGGACACCCTTGGAAGGCTATAAATACAAGTGACCTATACCTCATTTGGAAATCATCATGAGACACTCTTCTATTTTTTTTCTTGGTTTCAACTCACATAGGTCTGAGGCACGTCTGCGGAGGAATGGGTTCGCTCAAAGATGAAACTGCAGGGTCCAAAGATCGCATCTATGTTTTAGAATTTTGGGCCTCAGTCGCGGGCATGACACAAAAATAACTCGACCATGGTTTCTCGCTAGCCGAATCTTTCATGAGATTGAATCATCTCAGTCCCATGCACAAATCATCCTCTGTGCGATTAAAATATAGGGTTTCTGACACACAGTCGCAAACTTTCCAAAGATTGAATTCGACTACAATCACCGAATTACAGGCTCAAGGAGGGACTGGACCTTCCTAGTTGCACACATGACTCCTCCTCCATGCGGTTAGGAGCTAAAGTTGGTCTTTTCAATTATCAAAACTTTTTCACTCATTGATCATAGTGTTCTGCAGTTGACCGTAGACAATGATAGTTCATTACAGGCTTCAGAATCAGGGTTTTCAGTATGAGCATTGTTGGGTTCATTTCATGATTGTTGTTTAGTTTATTATTGTTGGATATTTGTATGGATGAATATATGGATAATTGTACTTTTTTTTTTAATCATTCGATGGAAATATAATAAGAAAAATAATTTGAAATAGTTTTCCCCATAGTGGGTTTTTCCCTGGTCTCCGACTAATCCCGGTGTCTCTATGTGTGAATTATTTTCTTCTATTGTTCCTTTATGTTTCGCTGCATTGATAATGGTGATATTTTTCTTTCTACATAGTTGCATATGTTGTTGAATAATGATGCAAATATGAATAATGTTACGATGTTATGGGGTGAATTTAATGTGTAAATGAAGAAATGCAATTATCAAAGCAAAGAACAATATAGCCCTAAGAAAAATTAACAAGTTGCCCATCTTCAGTTTTATATTCAAACTAATTTTCCTCACATGTATTCTCTGCTATGAAATGTATTTCTATATTGTTAAGTTGGTTCTAAATTTTGCATAAAAATGCATGGTTTCATGTGGCCGAAGGAATGAGATTCTGCTAGTTAGTGCTTTGTTATTGTGAATTTGCATTAATGTTCTTAATACAATAAATATATGTTGAAAATATTAGCGAGAAAATGGTTGCTTCATTTGCACCTTAATCATAGGTGCCATAACGAGTTCCTTCTTATTCATGACTCGAGTTGTTAAAATTTAGGAGATTCCATATAAATTAGGAGGAGTTCCTACAATTTAGTAACTAGTCCCTAAAAAGCAGGACGAGTTAGGCAACAGTTAACTGATGTGTTGAAATTAAAAGTCGAATTCTTGATTTTTTAGTGTGAGTTTATTGAGGAAAAACACAAGTGATTGAGTTTCAAGTGGTTTCTTGAAATAGGATGAGTTGGATGAGAAATTAACTCATGCTAACTCAATCAATCACAAAATTATTCCTTAATTATAAATTCACTCTTTTTAACCATTCGAATTGCCTATTAAAGGAGGAACGAAGGAACAAGTTTAATAATTGTTTTGGTGAGCATGAGTTGGTGAGACCAAGAAATAAGAGTACGCACAAGGTTCTGTGTGAGATTATGAGGAAGTGTGTGCAAGCGAAACTTATGCACATAATTATTGTGAGGAAGAGTTCCCTTAGATAGTGTGCATAGAAATAGAAGGAAATTCCTTTAATAGGATCACCTATTGCGTAAGAATTTAAGGAGAAAATCAGGCTACAACAAGTGTGTTTTTCATGCCAGGGCAAGGCAGGGAGAAGGGTGTATTCTCTATTGAAAACAGAGTTGTATTGTAAGAGATCATTCCTCAATTTCTATCAATAATATTCTAAAAAAGTAGGGGATTTTCATAGAAATTTTGTGTCTTGAATTGTGTGAATTGTGTTTATTTTGTTCCAATTCCGCTGCAAAGTTTAGTAGATAAATTATGTGTTTATATGAGAAGAAATTTTATTTTAGGTTGCTCATATTAGTAGATCATGATTTCATGGATATTCTATGATATATATATATATATATATATATATATATATATATATATATATATATATATATATATATATATATATATATATATATGTATGTATGTATGTATGTATGTATGTATGTATGTATGTATGTATGTATGTATGTATGTATGTATGTATGTATGTATGTATGTATGTATGTATGTATGTATGTATGTATGTATGTATGTATGTATGTATGTATGTATGTATGTATGTATGTATGTATATATATATATATATATATATATATATATATATATATGTATATATATATATATATATATATATGTATGTATATGTATATATATATATATATGTATGTATGTATGTATGTATATATATATATATATATGTATGTAGATATATGTATATATACATATATGTACATATATACATATATGCAGATATATACACATATGCAGATATATACACATATGTACATATATACATATATGCATATATATACATATATGTACATATATACATATATGCATATATATACATATGTGCATATATATATATCTGCATATATATACATATATGCATATATATATATATATATATATATATATATATATATATATATATATATACGTGAGTGTTGTATGCACGGCTTAATACAATCGTGTTTTGTGAGCATGAATAACAATGATTTTTAGTTTATAAGACCTAATGAATCTCTATGTGTGTTTGTGCTATTTGATGATATTGGTGATTGGAATGTGTTGGGGACATCTCTATGTATATGATGTGTGTATTATCGATAAAAAAACGAACATCCCTATGATGTGATTAAGGGAACTGGCTGAGTTCCTTAAAGTCCAGTGAAGGGCACTAAGGTGCTTGTTATGTGTACTTAAATGGGAAAATAAAGTTCACAAGTTCTGTATTGTTCTAACGAATAGTGGAAATGAATTACCTATGCAATTCAGTAGCTCTTATTGATTACATGGGCACAACGAGCCATGGGTTCCATAACCATAGAATGTGGACAGCATCTATAAAGTTTTATAGGCCAAGTCTTAGCAGGTCATGGAATATTGGCTTGTACGAGATTAGTTGAAATTCGTAGAAAATTTCTAAGTGTAAAAAAACCTACAAATAGGCTTGAATCTTCCTGTGGGACCTGTGAGGTCGAGGGTCAGAAGGTCGGTCTAAAACATTGAATATGGTTAAGTTCACTCCCGACCCAGGGTGAGTAGGCCAAGCAGTCAAGTGGGCTTACAAGTAGGGAGTTGGACCAAGTCAGGGGTCAGACTAAACCCCAGGTCGGGGGTTGGGAAAGATGCCTAGGTCAGGGTCAAGACTTGGCTATATATAAGTTTTATGGATTCTTTGAGCCAGATTCACCTTTGAGTTAGAGGTCAGAAGGTTAGGTTTGGTTCCCATGTATCCACCATATTGGGAATTCGACTCTAATCAGACAGTGGAGGTTTAACACACTAGATCAACCGTTAAGAGGAGGCCCTACCTCAACAAAAAACAATGATCGGGTGATAGAATCAATAGTTAAAATGAATTGCGCCACTCTCTCCCTGTGACGTCAGCAGGTAACAGGTGGTAACACTATTTGTTATGCGTCGTTGGATGTTGAGACGATAATAGGACCATTAGATTGATCGTTAGAACCACGATTTAGATCCATGATAGTGAAAGGCCCCCACCTTGAATTCAATAGGGGGGGTAGTGCAACCCTAGGGAGCCATCGATTGATAGAAGTGTTTTCAGATGTATGGGACCACAAGCCGATCAATGCACATGTTATGCACATAACTACAGTGTTGTATATAAGTATCTTGATGAATAAGCTCAGTGTGGTGGTAGTGTAATACAAGGATGTGGCATTAAGTGCACCTCACGACTAGGTGCAGATGTGGCAAAGTGATAATGTGTCATGTCAAGACCATGTGGATGCCACATGGGAGAGAAGAGAAAATGATACATTAAAATTGATAAAACTTTAGGGGATGATAAGTTGTGATCCATGAGTCCAAATTGAGTAAAATGTTATATCAATTTTTTTTAGGTTTTGGAAACTCAGAGAAAAGTCATTTTATTATTATTATTAATTACCCCATTTATCTAATTGTACCATGGAAGTTGGGTTAGTATAGTGAGAACATCCATGAGATTTAGGTGATGTTTTTACATGAAATCCATCTCGCTGAAGACCCTTTTGGGCAAGGTAGTGAAAGAAAAACAAGAGGAGCGATATGACATGTTCTCTGCTTTGAATGATATTAAGCATGCCTAGAGTCATCAACGCGTTTTCCTCGGAAGACTAGATGTTGGGATAACTCATCTAGAGAGCCACCTTCAATGTGATGTAGATATTGTAGCTCCTCCAAGGTTTAGTACCAAAGACCCCACTCCAATGACTTCTTCAAATTCTCGACTTCTTGTTATTCATTTTATTGTAGTTTAGTCGTAGATAGGCCTGTTTTGCAGTAGTTGGTTTTACTTTGGACAGTCTATTCCTTTGTGGGTGATTAAAATATTTGGTTTCTCTCATGGTAGATTGAAATCACCTATGGTGAATGATGTTTAAACTATGGATATTTAGCCGATATGTTTTGATATTTTTCCATTATAAAGTAATACCAACATAAATTCACAACAATTTTTATTTTTTTTAAATTTGAATTATTATTAAAATTTTGCTATAATCTAAATTGGATAGATAATATATTGTTTTTAAATTGAATTATTATTATTATTATTTTAACAATTTCAATGTTCATTTAAAACACATGCGAGTAGATAATTTTTTCAAACATACCTTAGTTTGGATTGCAATCAATATATAATTGCACACACTAAACCTTAGAAAAATCATCCATATATGAAAATTTATTTTTCATGTCAAAGATGAATATAAACTGTTATCACACATAAATTTTTAATTTTTGATTGATAAGGTCACTCATCTAGGTTTCATTCTGTCCCATAAGGTTGGTCCATGAAATTGATGAAAAATTCATGAAATAAATCTTTATCCTAAGTCCAAAACACTTCATTAGTCATACCATCTCAGTCATATCTATCAAATCCACCTTAGGTTCACATGCATTGGGTTAGAATTCGTTTTTAGCCACATGTTTGATTTTTCACGATTTCGCAGTGAATTCTATGCAAAACAGTTGATTTTCGCTACGAAATCACGTGACAATTTCGTAGCAAATATGCCAACTTTCAACCTGAATTCGCTACAAAATCATGTTTTTTGTAAAATTTTTAGAGATTGATAGTTTTCATATTATGAGAGGGTAAGGTCAAGTTGCCATCACATTTTTACCTATTTTAAATCATTATTAAATGTCTGTCATGCATGGTCATCACTTTAACTTTTTCCTTTTTTCATAATTTAAAATCCATGCATTTGAGCTTAATCACTTACCTTGTCAATCCCCATTAGCTGCTTCTGCCACGTTTTACCTTTGATACCTCTAGTTGTTGTCATAAGTTAGATTCCACCATGTGTCAATAAGTAGCTTGCTGTTCAAATTGATTTCTTTGCAAGTGTCACTTTTTCAAGAAAGGCAGTGTGGTTATAAAGGAATATGGCCATGAAGAAGAAAACAAACAAAGGAGGATCATGTGTGAGATATGAACCCCTGGACCTAAAGCTATTCATGGGAGACCCTAGTGTTGCAGAGGATTTCATCAAAGCTGGTTGCATGAGTTTTTACAAGAATATACAAAGAGATTTCTCTGTTTTTTTACTGTTTAACTAGTCAACTTCAAGAGCCGTTTGTGGGAAAAAAGAGGAGAATTATTTAAAAATGAGAGAGGTTATTGTCAAGAACAAATCAAAGAACATTAACCTCTTTCACTTTTCTCATAGGTGCTACCAATTGGGAGATTCTAAGATGTCTTTGGGCTATATTTTCAAAATGCGAGTTTTCCTATTTTAGACATGTTTTTCAAATAAATAATCCAGACACCTAGAGATGTTTTTCAAAACACCAAGATAGGTTTTTCTTCAGAACGAAATGATTTAGAAAAACCTCCTCCCATTTTGCAAAATATATCAAGGATTCAAAGATATGAGCTCATTTTGGAGCCCTATTTTTCAGAAAAACAACAAAATTTTGAGGTTTTTTCCAACTGGGCAATTTCATAGCGAACTCTAGGCTTGAAGACCAAATTTCGCTACGAAATCCCTGTAGGTTAAATTTTGAAAAAAATCACAGTTTGGGTGGAAATCAAAAGGGGATAAAATTTGTATTTAACTTATTTTGTCCAACAAATACATTCAAATCATAAAGGAAGGCTAAAGGTTGACCTAGATGGGTGAAACAAATTTGCTACCAAACCATGCTACGAAACTGCCTATTTCACTCTGTTTTTGCAGCAAGGAGATTTTTATTGTATTTTTGTTTTGAAGGTTCATTGAAGGTCAGTAAGCCACGTGTATTAGTCAAAGAGTATCAGTGAATATTTTTTTGGTCAGAACACTCAGCAAAAAAAGTGACTAGGCTGCCAACTCATCAATTCTGGACACATCATCAACTATGGCAACACATCCCCAAAATTCGAGGAGCAAACCCTTAATGTAAGTTTGGTTGTTTTATTGTTTGGTTATGGATATTTCCACCTCACTCAAAGTGGTCATGTTCGATAAATTTCATCATGAATAGATTATTTAAAAGTCGTTAGTGAAATAAATAGGTTGTAGAGTCCTAGTAGGTCTCTAAGTCCTAAAGTTAGTAGCCGTCGGTTTTGTTTCCTTGTAATATGCTTTTGGTTAGATTAGATGTCAAAAGAAGCATTCGAAGGCTCAACCTTGTTGAGAGGATCAATGTAAAGATGCCTAAGCTTATTAATAGGGATATTATTGAAGGAGAAGAGGGTTGGAGAATGTTACTTTGAGACTACTATTATTGTAAATCTTGGAATATCAATAATATATAGTGATGGTGTTTTCTGCTTAACCTGAGATTATTTGACTGTTGCAATGAGTTTATGCCTTATGTTTCCTTAATATTTTTTCTCAATATCTTGATGTTAAATTACTCAGAATTCATGCTCTCATGCTCTCACTTCCTTTTGACATTAAGTTATTGAATATTTCCTATGTGTTAAAATTATCTTTTTCATTGAAACAATAAAAGCCGCAGCTTCCACAAGGAGAATCATTTGTCACTAGATACCTTCATACTGACTCCATGAGCCTAATGGTAGTTAAATCTATCCCATTTTTCACCTCCAATCAAATACACTAAGACACTTATCACAGAGTTAGCCATATGATTGAATACCTAATTGAGCAAATCATTAGATAAATTGAGAGGACCCTCTCAGGCTGAAGAGGCTAATCCTCAGTCAAAAGCTGGTTTGAAAGAGTTACTCTAAGTTTTCTGGTCGAGTAGCCCATCAGTGCCAATTTAGAGCTAAAATTTTGGTGCGTCTATTGGGAGTCTCAAGACATATTTCCTGAAGTTTGTGCTCAAATCATGATGTTGAACCCTTGGAGGTAGCAGGAGCTTAGAAGCTTGCGAGGCTGCATTTATACCTTGGAAACTCCATTGTTGAAGAATTTGAATGTTCATAGCTTTAGGGTGATTCCACTGGACTTATGAAGAACTCAGATGCTTCCATTCTTGTTTTGAGGTATGTATGTGTAGATTTTTTAGAAATTTATGGTTTCCCAAATCGGTTTCCCAAGGATGCATATTTTTCAAGGAATGGTCCAAAATTTAATGGAGAAGATTTGAGTTTGACTTCAGAGCATATATCAAATTTTCGTGACTTTACTGAGCTTCTTAGATTCAAACATGAATTTTTTTTCATCGTATTGTTCTATGATTCATTTCAAGGGAAATGTATACAATGGATTGAAAGTTTGCTTGTCGGATCTATTAAGTCATTTGGAGATTTTTGTCTTATATTTTTGGAAAGATGGATGGAAAAAACAAAGTTGGTGGTAGACTCTCTTTCCATTCAAGGTTTTAAGAAATGGAATGATGATCACACTAATGAGGAAGTGGATGAAAATTTTTCTTCGACCTTGTCTTCTTATATAAAGTCATTTGAGTGCAAGTCAGACTCATAAGATTCAATTTTTGGATGAATTTTCTAAGAACATTGAGAAAGACATTGTAGTTTTAGAAGATCAAATTCAGTTCTATATTCTTCATGGTCAAGATCAGTCTTTTGAAAAAAATTTCATACTAAAATACCAAGATAAGGGGGTGCTACGTTTCTTTTTTGAGATTGAGGAGGAATGTCTTGTTTTTTAAAATGAATTTTACAGCACACAACTAAAATCTTATGTTGCTAAAGAAAGCATATATGAGCTATCTAAAACTGCAGAATGTCTTGAGAATTATCAAGCAAACTATGTCTTCTATGATCCCATAGTTGACTATATGGAAAGAGTTATATAGTCCAACTTTTCAATTATGTTTTCACTGTGAAAATTAGACCCATTTTATGTTACCTTTGTCATGACAATATACAATTTACTTTTGGTTTAAGCACAATCAATGAGTCTAGGTATCACATCAACTCATTGATTGGCTTTATTGGAGGTTTCATGTCGCTTGAACCAAACATGAAGATTTGAGTTGTTAGGGTATGTAGGAGCGTGTGTGAATAATCTAAAGTATTCTGAGCATATTTTCAGCATGTACAGATTTAGTCTTCAACTTTGATTTTAGTTTTCAACAAGCTTGAGCCAGAGGAGAAGGCCATAAGAGCTTGGCGAAGTCTTCATAAATTGCAGAAAATTTCAATTTTTGAAGGAAGGCACTGGAACTACAAGTTCTTGTTGTACCACAGGGGCACACCATCCCCAATAGAGCCACTGTTATCACACATAAATTGTTAATTTTTGATTGATAGGGTCACTCATCTAGGTTTCATTTTTTCTCATAAGGTTGGTCCATGAAATTGATGAAAAATTCATGAAATAAGACTTTATCCTAACTCCAAAGCACTTCATTAGTCATGTCATCTCAGTCATATCTATCAAATCCACCTTAGGTTCAAATGCATTGGGTTAAAATTCGTTTTTAGCCACACGTATGATTTTTCACAATTTCGCAACAAATTCTATGCAAAACAGGTGATTTTCGCTACGAAATCACCTGACAATTTCGTAGAAAATCTGCCAACATTCTAATTGAATTTGCTACGAAATCATGTTTTCTGCAAAAGGTTTAGAGATTGATAGTTTTCATCTTATGAGAGAGTAAGGTCAACTTCCATCACATTTTTACCTATTTTAAATCATTTTTAAATGTGTATCATGCATGGTCATCACTTTTAACTTTTTCCTTTCTCATAATTTAAACTCCATGCATTTGAGATTAATCACCTACCTTGTCAATCCCTATTAGCTTCTTCTACCGCCTTTTACCTTTTATACCTCTAGCTGTTGTCATAAGTTAAATTCCACCATGTGTCAATAAGCAACTTGCTGTTCAAATTGGTTTCTTTGCAAGTGTCACTTTTTCAAGAAAAGACAGTGTGGTTATAAAGGAAGATGGCCATGAAGGAGAAAACAAACAAAGGAGTCTCCTGTGTGAGAAATGAACCCATGGACCTAAAGATACTCATGGGAGACCCTAGTGTTGCAGAGGATTTCATCAAAGCTGGTTGCATGAGTTTTGACAAGAAGATACAAAGGGATTTCTTTGTTTTTTGACTGTTTGACTAGTCAACTTCAAGAGCATTTTGTGGGAAAACAGAGTAGAATTATTAAAACATTAGAGAGGTTATTGTTAAGCACAGATCAAATAACATTAACCTCTTTCAATTTTCTCATAGGTGCTACTAATTTGGAGATTTGAAGATGTCTTTGGGATCTATTTTCAGAATGAGTTTTTTCCTGTTTTAGACATGTTTTTAAAATAAAGATTCCAGACACCTGGAGATCCTTTTCAAGAAACCAAGAGAGGGGTTTCTTTAGCACAAACTAATTTACAAAAAAATCCTCCCATTTTTCAAAATATATCAAGGATTCAGATATATGAGCTCATTTTAGAGCCTTATTTTTAAGAAAAAACAACAAAATTCTGAGTTTTTCGCCAATTAGGAAATTTCGTAGCAAACTCCAGGCTTGAAGGCCAAATTTCACTACAAAATCCTTGTAATTTAATTTTTACAAAAAATCACAGTTTGGGTGGAAATCAAATGGGGATAAAATTTATATTTAGCTTATTTTTTCCAACAAGCACATTCAAATCAGAAAGGAAGGCTAAAGGTTGACCTAGATGGGTGAAACAAATTTGCTATCAAACCATGCTACAAAACTGCCTGTTTCACTTTGTTTTTGTAGCAAGGAGCCTTTTATTCTATTTTGGTTTTGAAGGCTCATTGAAGGTGAGCAAGCCACATGGATTAGTTAAAGAGTATCAGTGAATATTTTGTTGGTCAGAACACTTAGCAAAGAAGGTGACTAGGCTGCCAACTCATCAATTCTAGACACTTCATCAACTATGACAACACATACCAAAAATGCGAGGAGCAGACCCTTAATGTCATTTTGGTTATTTTATTGTTTGGTTATGAATGTTTCCACCTCACTCAAAGTGGTTATATTCAATAATTTTCATCATGAATAGATTATCTAAAATTTGTTACTGAAATAAATAGGTGATAGAGTCCTAGTAGGTCTCTAAGGCCTAAAATTAGTAGATGTCAAATTTGTTTCCTTGTAATATTCTTTTGGTTAGATTAGGTGTCAAAATAAGCATTCGAAGGCTCAACCTTGTTGAGAGGATTAATGTAAAGATGCCTAAGCCTCTTAATAGGAATATTATTGAAGGAGAAGAGGGTTGGAGAATGTTACTTTGATACTACTATCATTGTAAATCTTGGAATATCAGTAATATATAGTGATGGTGTTTTCTTCTTAACCTGAGATTCTTTGACTGTTGCAATGAGTTTAAGCCTTATGTTTCCTTAATATATTTTCTCAATATCTTGATGTTAAATTACTTAGAATTCATGCTCTAGTCAAGCTCTGACTTCCTTTTGACATTAAGTTATTGAATATTTCATGTGTGTTAGTATTATCGTTTTCATTGAAACAGTAAAAACCTCAACTTCCACAAGCATAACAATTTGTCACTAGATACCTTCATACTGACTCCATGAGCCCAATGGTACTGAAATATATCCCATTTTTCACCTGCAATCAAGTACACTATGACACTTATCATAGAGTTAGCCATCTGATTCAAGACCCAATTGAGAAAATCATTAGATATATTGAGAGAGCCCTCTCAGGCTGAAGAGGCTAATCCTCAGTCAAAATCTAGTTTGAAAGAGTTACTCTAAGTTGTCTGGTGGAGAAACCCATCAATACCAATTTAGATTTAACATTTTGGTGCGTCTGCTGGGAGTCTGAAGACATATTTCTCGAAGTTTGTGCTCAAACAGTGATGCTGAACTCTTGGAGGTAGTAGGAGCTCAAAAGCTTACGAGGCCGCATTTCTACCTTGGCGACTCCATTGTTGAAGAATTAAAAAATGCATAGCTTCATGGTGATTCCAATGGACTTATGAAGAACTCAGATGCTGTCATTCTTGTTTCAAGGTATGCATGTGTAGATTTTTCAGAAATTTATGGTTTCCCAAATCCTTTTCCCAAGGATGCATATTTTTTAAGGAATGGTCCAAAATTTAATGGAGAATATTTGAGTTTGACTTCGAAGCATATATCAAATTTTTGTGACTTTACTGAGCTTGTTAGAGTCATACATGAATATATTTTCATCTGATTGTTCTATGATTCATTTCAAGGGAAATGTAGACAATGGATTGAAAGTTTGCCTGTCAGATCTATTAAGTCATTCACAGATTTTTGGCTTATATTTTTGGAAAGATGGATGGAAAAAATAGAGTTGGTGGTAGAATCTCTTTCCATTCAAGAATGATGATCACACTATTGAGGAAGTGGATGAAATTTTTTCTTCGGCCTTATCTTCTTACATAAAGTCATTTGAGTGCAAGTCAAAAGATACGATTCAATTTTTGGATGAATTTGCTAAGAACATTGAGAAAAACATTGAATTTTTAGAAGATCAAATTCAGTCCTATAGTCTTCATGGTCAATATCAGCCTTTTGAAATTTTTTTCATACCAAAATACCAAGAGAAGGCAGTGCTACCTTTCTTTTTTGAGATTGAGGAGGAATGTCTTGTTTTTTTAAATGATTTTTATAGCACACAACTAAACTCTTATGTTTCTAAAGAAAGCATATATGAACTGTCTAAAATTGCAGAATGTCTTGAGAATTATCAAACAAACTATGTCTTCTATGACCCCATAATTGACTACATGGAAGATTTCTATAGTCCAACTTTTCAATTATGTTTTCACTGTGAAAATCAAACCCATTTTTTGTTACCTTTGTCATTACAATATACATTTTTCTTTTGGTTTAAGCACAATCAAGGAGTTAAGGTATCAGATCAGCTCATTGATTGGATTTATTGGAGGTTTCATGTCACTTGAATCAAACATGAAGATTGTAGTTGTTAGGGTAGGTAGGAGCATGTGTGAATAAGCTCAAGTATTTTGAGCATATTTTTAACATGTACAAATTTCGTCTTCAGCTTGGATTGCAGTTTTCAACAAGCTTGAGCCCGAGGAGAAGGCCATAAGATCATGGCGAAATCTTCATCAATTTCAGAAAATTTCAATTTTTGAAGGAAGGTACCAGAACTACAAGTTCTTTGTTGTACCATAGGGGCACACCATCCCCAGAGGAGCCACTGATATCACACATAAATTTTTAATTTTTTATTGATAGGGTCACTCATCTAGGTTTCATTCTGTCTCATAAGGTTGGTCCATGAAATTGATGAAAAATTCATGAAATAAGTCATTATCTGATCAGATTTGGATCATGGACCTTGAAAGCTCAAATTTCAAAGTTTTATAAAGTGTGTAGAACCTGAGAGACTGGATAGATCTCATCTTCCTAATTCCAGTGCCGCGAACGGTTCGAAAAACCGACACCGTATGAAGAAGTTATCATGATTTGAAAAGTCCAGTAAACTGCAAATTTTAGCTCCAGGTTTGACTGGGTTTTTTGGAAATTCAAAAAAAAAATTCCAGGTAATATTCCTAAATATTCCTCAGAATATTCCCTGAAATATTCCCTTTGGAACAGTAGTTGGAGGACAAGTGTCAGCATGTTATTTGACAGATGGATTGTATGTAGCTTTTTTGACCAATCAGAGGCCACCACGTGGCCCATGAAAAATGGTTTAAAATTTTGGTGGAGGGTCAGAGTATCGATCGTGTGACCTCATGCATAGCACGCCTATGCCTTGTCGCCCAGGCTATCAGTTGGTTCTTAACCGTATTGTGTCACAGCTAAATACTTATTGTTTAACCGTTTGATGTTTGGGGGAGCGGAGGGGCCAACCCGTCCCCATATGGCCACACAAATGCTCAAGGGCTAAGCCACCAACGATTTAAACCGTCTGCGGAACATCGCAGTTTATGTGGAAACTGGTCACATAGCGATGTTTCATACGACGACTCCTCCAACGGTTGAGGTAACCCCGCTTCTGACTCCAGTTCAATTAAATCCAACCATGGTCTTGACTTGAAGTTTCGTCGACGCTTGCGGTCTTGACCACGGAGTTTTGGGCCATGTTCCCAACCCCTAACCATACATTTATTGTAACTATCTTCTTTTTTGAGGTTTAGAATACCATCATACCCCTGGAATGGATGAAATCTCTCTGAAGATGAACCTCGACTCCCTTAGACTTGACTCCTTCTATCGGTGCCCTTGAGCTTCCCTGAGCTTCTTTGTGGCACTAACTCCCTCAGAAATCCTTTTTTTTCCCTGAAACCTTTTCTACTGTCTCCAGCATACCCAAAATAGGTTGTATATCTGCTCCAAATGAGCACTGGCTCCCCAATCTAGGCCTCCAAGCCTTGCTGGCCCTGGGCTGCACGAAACTTCCTTGTGGCTTCTCAACCTTCAAAAGTCTCCAAATGAATCTGCAAATCTCTTCAATGGATTCAAAATGTCGAAAATGTTCATAATAGACTATTCACTTGCATAAATTGGCCTCCGACTGCTCCGGTTACGCCTCTAACACCTGGCGGCACCCCTTGGCTCTAGGTTCACTGAAAAATTCTCTGAAGCATCTCGACCTTCAAAAGTCCTCAAAAGATTCTACAAAATCCTGCATTGGATTCAGAAGGCTCAAAATAGTCATAATAAACTATTGGTTTGCTGAGAATGGATACTGGCTTCTCTAGATAGACCTCATTCTCTTGCTGGCACCTAGTGGCCCTTGGAACTTCTCTGAAGCATCTCGGCCTTCAAGATTCCCCTACTAGATCTCAAAACCTCACCATTAGTTCTAGAATTTCTGAAACTTCCAAAATTGACTATTTTTTCTAAGTAAGGCCTCTAGCTGCCCTGGCTAGGCCTCATTCTGTTGTTGGCTTCTGATGGCCCTAGTAGCCCCTAGAACTTCTCTGAAGAAAAATATCGCTCAAAAGTCCTCTGATGGCTCTGCAACCCTCACCAATGAGTCTGGAATGTCCAAGATAGTCGAAATTGACTATTCACACTCTCAGCATGGATGGATCTAGCTCAAGATAGAGCCTAAACAAATTTTTTCTAGTTACCCATAGAAACAGCTCCACTAAATCTGTAGCAATTGCAGTTAAACCAACCAAAAATAGCAGATTCACCAGGAATGGAGCGATGGCCCTAAACCTCAACCAAGAATACCGTTAATATAAATGTATGGTTAGGGGTTGGGCACATGGCCCAAAACTCCGCGGTCAAGATTGCAACCGCCGGCGGAACTTCAGGTCAAGACCATCATTGGATTTAATTGAACTGGAGTTAGAATCAAGGTTACCTCAACCATCGGAGGAGCCGCTATATGAAACATCGCTATGTGACTGGTTTCCACATAAACTGCGAAGTCTGCGGATGATTTAAATCGTCGGTGGTTTATCCCTTGAGCATGGGCGTGGCCATATTTAGCCATGAAAAAATACAGTTAAGAACCAACTGATAGCCCAGGCGGTAAGGCATGGGCATGTTATGCGTGAGGTCGCACGTTCGATCCTCCAGCCGTACACCAAAATTTTAAACCATTATTCATGGGCCACGTGGCCACCTTTGATTGGCCAATAAAAACCATGTACAATCCATCTGTCAAATAACATGTTGACACTTGTCCTCCAAATACTGTTCCAAAGGGAATATTTAGGGAATATTGCTTGGAATATTCTTTTTTTTGAATTTCCATAAACCCAGTCAAACTGATGCAGGGGCATTAGGCACAACAAAATACTTTGTATCTAAGTAGACATAGTGGGGTCTCATGTTTTAAATTCCCATGTAATCATTAGTATTTCGAATAAAATAGTGAGGAACTATAAATGTTCTCTAACCATTAAAGAACATGAGAGGAAGTTGATTAAGCTAGGAATGTGAAGAGTCAGTTTAGTTAATTTAGGGATTTTTGTCTAAATTGAGGAAATCTGGAATCTTAAGAGTTTGTTGAGCTGTCAGAGGAGATGAAGCGATTCATTATCTTCTTAAGCCAAAAATGCATTAAGTATAGAGGTTTGGAGAGTAGGATAGGAGTTCAGGAGTTCAGGAGAGACAAAGTGTGAGAATAGAAGGGCCATCAAATCGAAGATCAAGCCACAAGGGGAAGTAAGTTTTGTAATTAATTGAATTTTAATTATACAGAGGAATTCAGGGTCACTTTGATTCGTATATGTGACTATGTGGTTAAGTGACTTGCAAATTGGGTGAATCGATCATTGAAAGGATCGATTCCTGTAGGCTTCCAATCGCATGTCTCAATTTATATATGGCAAGTTAAATGCATTCTGGAATAAATCGAATTAAGTAATCATTGCTTCAATGATGTCCGATTCTTTTTAGATGTCTGAGTTATTATATTATGGAGGAAGTTGAATTATTAGCCTCGGTGTGAAGAGGTTTAATCCCCTCAGAATTCCATGGAGATTAATATAACCCTGTGTAAGAATTACTGAATGAAAATCGATGAGGAGTTCGATTGGAAAATCGATTTCTATTTAAGCCGAATCACAGTGTGGAGAGACTCTACAAGGGTCAAACCCAGTGTTATGCGTTAAAAGGCTATGTTGTGTTATGAAGGTTGAATGAGATTGCCGGGGGACAATGATATAGCGAAGTTCTGCAGAATAGCATTCAAAGTGACACTGTCGAAGAATAAATGGTACGCAGAGTCTGAGCAAACGTAGAAGTGGAGTTATGCAATTGACGGGAGAAAGACGTAGGGAGAGGTTCTATCCTTGTCCGAGATCTTGAATCAAACCAGTGGAAGATGAAACTGAAATAGAGAATAGCTCGTTTTTTGCTGGAGTGAAGGAACCTTGAGTGAAGGCGTAACAGAACTAACTTGCAAAGAAGTAATGTGAATAAAACCCGTGTTGGAACCTTGTCTCGGAACCAAGAAGGAACCCGAAAACCATTTATGGTTTTCGCATTGTTTAAAACCGGTAAGATGTTTGTTGAAAAAAAATGTGATAGCGTTCGGAGCTCGACGCATGGCTAGAGGTGGTATTTGAATACCACGAGTTTCCAACAAATTTGGAGCATTAAATCTCGGAGGTTAAAAAAACGCGATACACGCGATATCCGTCCGATGGTCAGTGCTGGATGATCAATGGTGGTCGCGAATTTAAGTGCGAAGGAGCTAACGCAAAGGCAAGGTATGTCATGATGTTGTTGTGGGTCCCGACTCTCATGTATGTTAGTTCTTGGGTTTAAATCCTAGCGCCAAGGGTCTTATATACTATTTCAACCTGTTGGTTGGAGAGCGTGATATATTGGTGCATTATGTTTATAGAAATGCCGTGGGTAAGTCTAAAGTATATATTTGATTGCTAAGGCCTTGGTTTATTGAAGCCGAGATATTAAAAGCCATACATAAATGTTGGGTTGGTTTATAAAAGGCGAATGTTGATTCGCATAAAGGGTGAAGGCCAAAGTTAAGCTTTGGGTTTAGATACATGCTGTGTACACTATTGTGAGTTGAAGATTTGCTTTGAACTATACGAAAGGACCCAATTCCATAAAGTGGTCTACAATAAGGTTTTCATTTGAGGATAGATGAAAGGAGGGAAAACTTCCGCATGAGAGATATTAGGAATCTGGGGTGGATTGAAATATGGGTTTCGTAAACCATAGGAGAATTTATTTCTATATATCAAATCAGAGATTTGAGATATAGAAGCTTCCACATTAAGTTGTTGACCTTGCTCAGATTTAAAATTATTTGGGGCTAGAATTCCTGGAAGACAGTTTTATATGCAAAAGAATTGAAGAATGTGAGTCTTGTGGGTAGCCCGGGCATCACAAACCTGGTCAAAAGCCAAAATTTGCAGTTTATTGGACTTTTCAAATCGCGATAACTTCTTCATACGATGTCGGTTTTTTGAACCGTTCATGGTGCTAGAATCAGGAAGACGAGATCTATCCAGTCGATCAGGTTCGACACACTTTTAAACACTTTGAAATTTGAGCTATCACTTAGGTCCATGATCCAAATCTGATCACTCCTCCCCATTGGGAATCTTTTGGACCCCAAAAGATTGATTACCTAATCTGTTCAGTAGATGAGAGTACAACACCCTCACTTTTCCAGCCTCTATACACTTTTCCTTGCTTGGCTTAGTGCCTTTGAACCCAACTTGAAGGTAGTCAACGCTTCCCTTCTTAGATGCTCTGGTCCTCCTATCAAGAATTGTCTTCCTTGAACTCACTCAAAAATTTCTGGCGAGAAATTTTCAATTGAAGGTGGTTGAACATCATGTCCTTTATCATCGATCCAAGGTGGCTCAAACAAACGTAAGTTTCCAATAGAAATACATGCATACATGACTGAAATTTGCATATGTACAAATGAATGTATGTCTTACCGAGTTAAGAAGTCAAACCACTTTTTACCAAGCCACTTCCATGGCGATTTTTGCTACTGAAAATATTCTTCATGTGAAACATCTGTTCTCACATCAATGATGGAATATTTGGTTCCAATTTCGCCAGATTTTTTATCCTCTTGCTTCAAATGCTTGGGATGATTAGTTGGATGCAATTTCCAACATTAGGAAATAACATTTCCCTTTCTTTGGAAATCTGTGCAAGTATTTTTCACCTTTTGAGCAAGCTTCCTTTGCTTCAATTATTTCCTATATGCCTTCTTCCTCTTCTAGCATCTTGAAACATCATGGTTACACATACCACAATAGGAACAATAACTCTTTCTTCCATTCTTGCATGCTGATTTACCATGCTTAATAGAAACATAATCAACTTGACTATGGGAAGAATTATACCTCAAATGCTGCTTTGCATGTCCATATTTTTTACCTTCATGAGGAGATGAACTTGTAGAGGTTCCAGCTTTCTTATAGAGACTAACATCAGTGTTCATGTCTTGATAGCTATCATAACCCTCTTGCTCGCCATAATCTGCATGTCTACAAACATCTTGCTGTAACATAGGCTTCAAACAATGGAAATCAACTCGAAAACAAACTTGACATGTTTGTGGTTTTTAACGTGCAACAAAAGTTCTTCCTTGAGTTGTCTTAAATGCCTTCATGCTTGTAGAGTTTTCGCCATAAGATTGAACATAGCCTAGACCAAACTTCGTAGACCTCTCCTCAACCAAAATAGGATCAATCATGCCTTGTGCATGTTTTCCTAGACCCTTGCCTTCATAGCCCATTTTTAACATCAAATTGGACCCTATACCTCTAGTGTGCTTTTCAAATGAACCTACACATCTATCTAAAGAGGAAATTGAAGACAAATTTGAGTGTTTTACCTCTGATTCAAGCATGTTCTTGGTTAAGGCCTCTTGGGCTTGATGGAGCTGCATCTCCATCTCATGCATTCTTTGAATAAATCCTTATTTCTCTTGGTTCATAGCAATCAATTTCTCATGAAGTCTAGTGCTTTCTTTTCTATCTTCATACATAATTTGCACCCTATCCTTTAGGATGTAGAAGTCTCGCTGCATCTCTTCATTGAAGTATCTTGTGAAGGAGGAGGATTTGAAACCTCACTTGATGAAGTTTTCATCCTTATGTAAATGAATTAAGGAACTTCAACAAAAATTCACAGAGCTTTCAAAAACAATTAACAAAGCTTCTGAATAAAATGGATGTAGAGTCAAGCTCTTCTTCAAGCAGCCTTTTGCAAACAAACCCTCTTGTGCTTTAAGGGTTGCCTTGAGGTCCTTTGGGAAAGGAGAATGATTTCAACCTTCTTCCTTCTTGTCCTCTTATGGACTTAGCTATCACTAGCTTCCCTTCACCTCTATCAAACTCAAACTTGTAAACATTAATCAATTTGCAAACATTAAAATTATTTGCACTGTTTAAACACCTTTCAATTCAAACAAGCAACCTAGTGCTCTGTCAAGCAAGCAACCTAGTTTTCTGTCAAGCAATCAACCTAGTGCTCTGTCAAGCAAGAAACCTAGTGCTATAATACCATCTGATATAAAAATGGGTGGATAACTTGAAATTATTATGTGCAAGCACCTCCCACTCAGTTAAACAAATAAAAGATCTTGCTTATACATGACTGTGCGGAAATGAATACTTGAAACAGGTGTATGTGTTTTTTACTGTTTAAGTGCTTTAAGAAAATTTGTTTATGATGATATTAAGAATGTACAACAACCATAAAGTGCATAAAATAAGCATCAACATATAACAACAAATTTAATAAAGGAGTTCACCCGAATATCGTGGGCTACGTCTCCTTGAGCTCTTGTCAACTGACTTGGCTCTTTGGGATTATGATGGAAAATATCTTTTACAAGTAAACTAATCAACTCCAATGGTTATCTAGACTGTACCACTGTGTTTAGAATACCATCATATCCATGGAATGGCTGAAATATCTCTGAAGATGAAACTCGGCTCCCTTAGACTTGACTCCTTCTATCGGTTCCCTTAAGCTTCCCTGAGATTCTTTGTGGCACTAACTCCCTCAGAAATCCTTTTTTTTCCATGAAACATTTTATACTATCTCCATAATACATCAGAAACCCAAAATAGGCTGCTCATTTGCTCCAAATGAGCATTGGCTCCCCAATCTAGGCCTCCAACCCCTCTTGGCCCTAGGCTTCCCAAAAATTCCCTGTGTCTTATCGAACTTCAAAAGTCTCCAAATGGCCCTGAAAATACCTTTAATGGATTCATAATGTCCAAAATAGTCAGAATAGACTATTCACTTGCATAAATTGTCCTTTGGTCGCTTCGGTTACGCGTCCAACACCTAGCGGCACCACCTAGCTCTAGGTTCACTGAAAACTTATCTGAAGCATCTCTACCTTCATAAGTCCTCAAAATATTCAAAAAATCCCTCCATTGGATTCATAAGGGTCAAAATAGTCAAAATAGACTATTGGTTTGCTGAGAATGGATACTGGCTGCTCTGGATAAGCCTCATTCTCCTGCTGGCACTTGGTTGACCTTAGAACTTCTTTGAAGCATCTAGGCCTTCAAAAGTCCTCTACTAGCTCTGAAAACCTCACCATTAGTTCCATAATGTCTGAAACATCCAAAATTGACTATTGGTTTCCTGAGTAAGGCCTCTAGCTACCTTGGCTAGGCCTCATTCTGTTGCTGGCTCCTAATGGCCCTAGTGGCCCATAGAACTTCTCTGAAGCAAAATCTCACTCAGATGTCCTATGATGGCTCTGAAACCCTCACCAATGAGTATGGAATGTCCAATATAGTCGAAATTTACTATTCACACTCTCAGAATGGACGAATCTGGCTCAAGATAGAGCCTAAACAAGTTTTTTCCAGTTACCCCTAGAACAAATCCACTAAATCTGGAGCAACTGCAGTTAAACCAACCAAGGATCAAGGACCTAAGTGATAGCTCAAATTTAAAAGTGTTCAAAAGTGTGTTGAACCTGAGCGACCTGATAGATCTCGTCTTCCTGATTCCGACACCGCGAACGTTTCAAAAAACCGACACCGTATGAAGAAGTTACTGCGATTTGAAAAGTCCAGTAAACTACAATTTTTGACCTTTGACTAGGTTTGACTGGGTATTTGCACAGTCAGGAAAAAAAACTATTCCAGGGAATACCTGTTTAAAGTATTCATTTCTGCACAATCATGTATACGCAAGATCTTTTATTTGTTTAACTGAGTGGGAGGTGCTTGCGCATAAGCATTTCAAGTTATCCACCTATATTTAGATCATTATCATAAGTCCAAAACACTTCATTAGTCATGTCATCTCAGTATTATCTATCAAATCCACCTTAGGTGCACATGCATTTGGTTAAAATTCATTTTTAGTCTGATTTTTCACGATTCCGCAGCGAATTCTATCCAAAACATGTGATTTTCACTACAAAATCACCTGCCAATTTTGTAGCAAATCTGTCAACTTTCTAATTGAATTCGCTACGAAATCATGTTTTTTGCAAAAGGTTCAGAGATTGATAGTTTTCATCTTATGAGAGGGTAAGGTCAAGTTTCCATCACATTTTTACCTATTTTAAATCATTATTAAATGCCTGTCATGCATGGTCATCACTTCAACTTTTTTCCTTTTTCATAATTTAAACTCCATGCATTCGAGCTTAATCACTTACCTTGTCAATCCCTATTATCTGCTTCTGCCACCTTTTATCTTTTATACCTCTAGCTATTGTCATAAGTTAGATTCCACCATGTGTCAATAAGCAATTTGCTGTTCAAATTGGTTTCTTTGCAAGTGTCACGTTTTTAAGAAATGCAGTGTGGTTATAAAGGAAGATGGGCATTAAGAAGAAAAAAAAAAAAGGAGGCTCCTGTGTGAGATATGAACACATGGACCTCGAGCTACTCATGGGAGACCCTAGCTTTGTAGAGGATTTCATCAAAGCTGGTTGCATGAGTTTTTACAAGAAGATACAAAGGGATTTCTTTGTTTTTTGACTACTTGACTAGTCAACTTCAAGAGCAGTTCGTGGGAAAACAAAGGAGAATTCTTAAAACATGAGAGAGGTTATTGTCAATCACAGATCAAAGAACATTAAACTCTTTCACTTTTCTCATAGGTGCTACCAATTGTGAGATTCGAAGATGTCTTTGGGCTCTATTTTCAAAATGCATTTTTTCCTGTTTTAGACATGTTTTTCAAATACAGATTCCAAACACCTAAAGATGTTTTTCAAAAAACGAAGAGAGGTTTTTCTTCATCACGAACTAAGTTACAAAAACAACCTCCCGTTTTGCAAAATATATCAAGGATTCAGAGATATGAGCTCATTTCAAAGCCCTATTTTTCAGAAAAAACAACAAAATTTTGAGTTTTTTTGCCAATTAGGCAATTTCGCAGCGACCTCCAAGCTTGAAGGCCAAATTTCGCTACGAAATCCCTGTAGGTTTCTTTTTGCAAAAAATCACAGTTTGGGTGGAAATCAAATGGGGATAAAATTATTATTTAGCTTATTTTTCCCAACAAACACATTCAAATCAGAAAGGAAGGCAAAAGGTTGACCTAGATGGGTGAAACAAATTTGCTACCAAACCATGCTACGAAACTGCCCTTTTCACTCTGTATTTGTAGCAAGGAGCTTTCTATTGTATTTTGGTTTTGAAGGATCATTGAAGGTCAGAAAGCCACATAGATTATTCAAAGAGTATCAGTGAATATTTTTTTGGTCAAAACACTCAACAAAGAAGGTGACTAGGCTGCCAACTCATCAATTCTGGACACATCATCAACTATGATAGCACATCCCCAAAATCCGAGGAGCAGAACCTTAATGTAAGTTTGGTTGTTTTATTGTTTGCTTATGGATATTTCCACCTCACTCAAAGTGGTTATGTTTGATAAGTTTCATCATGAGTACATTATCTAAAATCTGTTAGTGAAATAAATAGGTTGTAGTCCTAGTAGGTCTCTAAGTCCTAAAGTTACTAGCTGTTATTTTTGTTTCCTTGTAATATGATTTTGGTTAGATTAGGTGTCAAAATAAGCATACAAAGGCTCAGCCTTGTTGAGAGGATCAATGTAAAAATGCCTAAGCCTATTAATAGGCAGATTATTGAAGGAGAAGAGGGTTGGAGAATGTTACTTTGAGACTACTATTATTGTAAATCTTGGAATATCAGTAATATGCAGTGATGGTGTTTTCTGCTTAACCTGAGATTCTTTGACTGTTGCAATGAGTTTATACCTTATGTTTCCTTAATATCTTTTCTCAATATCTTGATGTTAAATTACTTAGAATTCATGCTCTCATGCTTTGATTTCCTTTTGACATTAAGTTATTGAATATTTCTTGTGTGTTAGTATTATCTTTTTCATTGAAACAGTAAAAGCCTCAACTTCCACAAGGAGAATCATTTGTCACTAGATACCTTCATACTGACTCCATGAGCCCAATGGTAGCGAAATCTATCCCATTTTTCACCTGCAAACAAATACACTAAGACACTTATCACAGAGCTAGCCATCATATTCAAGACCTAATTGAGCAAATCATCAAATAAATTGAGAGAGCCCTCTTAGGCTAAAGAGGCTAATCCTCAGTTAAAAGCTGTTTTGAAAGAGTTTCTCTAAATTGTCCGGTGGAGCAGCCCATCAGTACCAATTCGGAGTTAACATAATCAAGAATATGATTGGATTTAATTCTTTAGAAATACATGTAACTTGAATGAAAGCGTAATTTTCAAAGGCTTGTGAGTCTTAAAACATTATGTGTCATATGATTCTTTGCTAAGTGATTTAAAAATAATTCACTAAATTCTTATGTGATAAACAATTTTAGCTTGTGATTAGTTTTAGTATGGAGAATAATGGTTTTAATAATAACTACACCTAAGAAAAAATCATTCTAAGAAAAAATTATTCTTATAGTGAAAATTCTCCTCCATATCTCTATTTTGTGTTTTGTATTTTGGATGACCAATGCAAGTTAATTTCATATTAGTTTAATTTAAAAATAGTTGGTCAAAAACTTTACAGTTATGAAAAAATTAATCTTTGATATAATTAGTTTTTCTATATATTTATGCAAACTTCAATTTATGGAGTTTAAGCTAATTATAATTATAGAGTAACAAATTAAATTTATTTTCTTGAAATTCATATGATTAAATATCAAGTTTTAAATCTTTTTAATTTTATTTTTCACTTCCAATTCTATGATGAAAAAAATGGACATAATTTCTTAAAATAATGTGATATTATCAAATTGTAAAATTTAATATTTTAATGGTTTTAAATATTCTTTTTAGTGACATTAAATTATATAAATTTGATAAAATAAATAGTAAATAAAAATAAAAATAAAAAATTATATTATTAGTTTGTTTTTTCAAAATTACTAATTTATTATTTTTAAGTTGGAATATTTAATTCCTTCTTGTCTATGGTTGTAATTCCCTATTTGAGGAGTTTGTTCCTACATAATAGGAAGTAACTAGAACTATATTTTTTCCTAGTTTAATGTGTGGTTGAGAGAATCTCTCAACCACATTACTGTACGTCCAAGATAGATTTCATATCTTGAGACTATTGCTTGTATAAATATGTATGTAACATCTTTGATTGAATATAGAATTTGAATAAAAATTTCCAGTATGATATTTTATCTTTTTATTTATAAAATTAACTAAAACCTATTATGTTTTTTTAATGAATTTCACTTGTTTTTCATAGAAAAACTTGATACATTTTTTTAAAAGTTGTTTTGTTTTCCGAGCACATGAATGGATACTTCGTAGGTTGTTAGACATTTGAAAAAGACAAATATGACCGTTCACAAACATATGTCCCCACCACTAACCAACTCGGGAATTCTTTGAAACAAAGAAAGGAATCGCGTGTTAATTGTTTAATTAAATTATTTTGGCCATCCACATTTTTCCTCTGTCGAATCTATGTTTTAGATGAATTGCGTTTCCCGTTTAGCATCCACATTTTTATGAATGGGATTTACCTTTAACAAAAGGTATTTTTACACTTTATTCATCCCGAGAGCTTACTGGCCAATTTATTAATGTTTTATTATTATTATTATCGGGCACACTTATTTATTTTTAATAGTTTATAAAAGTTAAGAGTGTTTGAATTAAAATTTATTATGGAACGTGAGGCTTTATCTTTGTCATGTACGAGGTAAAATTGTTTTTTTGGGTAAACATTATTATTCGAAAGAGTGGATGTAGTTAAGATTAGGTAAGCAATTCCAACTTGCTTACTCAATTTTAAGTTAAATTGACTTCAAACTCACTCGTAGCCACCACAAGTGCCATGTGTGCCATTGGTGGTATGTGGTCTAATAAAACAATGTATTTTGGATTTTTCCAAGTTAAAATTGACAAGTAATTTATGACTATTTAGAGAACTTAAATAAAAGCAATTATGAAGTTCAAACCATTTGAACTTTTCTTGAATGAAAATAGATAAGATGAGAGAGGGGAAAAGTTTTGAAATGTTTTATTTTTGTTATTAAGAGTATTTTGTATATGGGACGTTATCATAGTCATTAGTTTATTATATGTTTGGAACAATTAACTTAATTTGCTAGCATTAATATAAGACATTATTTTCTAATTAATTAAACTAAACATGATGACACTTTTCAAAACTTTACTATGGAGGTAATAACTTTAGTGAAAAACCCACATTTTTTATTATCTCGGTATTAGAATATTGAAAATATGAATCAACACACAATAATATAAAAAAACAGAACCTTACTAAACTACCATCCTATGCATACAAAAACAACATATAATCAATGTAAGAAGGAGACAATATACAAAAGAAAGAGTGCACCATATATATGTGGTAAAATCCCCAATTGGGGAAACATCCATGGGAATGTAATAATGTCTTTATTCAGAAATATCCAATATTACACTTGAGAACACCTTCACAAATGATTTACCCTTTACAAAGATAAGACATCCACAATAGTAATGAATGTCACATACTATGGCATTAAACCCTTCAAAGATGATGTATTATGTGATGTCACCTCACTTGAGGTTTGTGATGTTCTTTTAGGATAACTGAGTATGTGGAACCATCATGTTGCTTATTAATCTGGGCCTTATAGAGACATTGTTGCCCTATGAGATTAATTGTACATGATAATAGTCCTATTTATTATTTAGTCGAAGGAAAAAAAAAAAAACATTCTACACTCTAGATAAGCCTTGAGAATCAATCTCCATTGATTTTATGTCAAGTTTTCCTTAATCAACTAAGCATGGTTACAAATATGTTTTTGTGGTTGTTGATTGGTGCCCTAATAAGACAATTTTGGCACTAGCTCTTCTGCAAACATGTTTGGATTCATTATGGGAACTTCTAAATATCATTGTATTTAATAATAACAACATGTTCCTAAGTATGTTTTGGTCTAAAATTTGGTCATTATAAACACCAAAGTGACCAAATGATTTTCCTTACAATCCCCAAAGATATGGAAAGATAAAAAATTTCAATGCAATAATTGTACATATCCTCAAAATGCACCTCCAAGAATCCACATACATGGGATGAAAAAATTCCTTATGTTTAATGCATCTAGAATAACACCTTTTATATTTTTATTGGGCACATTCATTTTCAAGTGTGTACAAGGTTCCAACCATTAGCCCCAATTATTGTAGCTTTACTCATTACACCAACATAAGGAAAGTCCTCCCATGCTCAAAATGAGACAAATAGGTCAATAAAATTTATTGAATGGATTAGAGCATTTAACAACAAGTTCATGATATTTTGGAGAAAGCTAATGACAAGTATAAACATCAACATGATCAACCTCAAAGTACATACAAGTTACAAGTTAGTGACAAGGTTTTGTCACAATTGCAAAAAGAGCAACTCATAGGCTCTTAGAGGAAGCTAACCCACTATGATATAGGCCTTACACTATCACCAAGCTTGTGGGTGAGAATGATTTTGGATTAAATCTTCCATCCTTCCCTGAGTTACTACTTGCACTATTTAACATAAAGTTTCTTCGATCATACTACCTTCCTTTGTTTGGCACCTTAGAAGCAGTGTATCACTTGATCACTACAAAGCTCAACCATGATTACATTGAGCAATATATAATAGACAAAATCATGGAAACCAAGTTGAAGAGCACCCACCTACAATTATACAACTCTTTTGGGTTGTTAAAAAAACACAAGTGGTTCATCAAGGCTTAAATAGGATAGAAATTCCCCCATTTACTAGTACAAGAACTTGGCACAACGCAAACCATTGATACTTAAGGGAGAAGGATTGATCTAAGTGGATGCCCCATGCCATCTTAGAAATAATATCAATATTGGCAAGTCTCAAGTCTTGAAATCATAGTGAGGTTTTCAAGACCTTTCCATGTGTTTTTTCAACATTCCAAAGCCAAATGGCCATGCTTCTGGCTTAATTTGCAAATTCTCTTTTAATTGGGTTAAAGAACACTGAAATATAACAATGAGGAAACTGTTATAGCCCCAATAAGGCTTCCTATTTTTTTAAACAATTCAATTTTATCTAGAAAAGTGTGCACTCTCAACCATAACTTCAAGTTAGGGTTAATATTCTTGCATCTTAGGGTTGATGCCTTTTATGAGTTTTTTGGCATTATTACAAATTGTGCTTTTCAACATTTTGTTAAAGATTTATTGTAAATAAACATCACGTAGACATCTCTTATTAAAGATAACTACCATCATTATGACAATTTTATTTGTACAATGTTTTTCACCATTCATTAATTAATAGAAATAGTATTTTCAGTGTATTTTTATTATTTTGTATATTAATATCTACCACAACACATTTCATTGCTTGTGTGCATTGTCAAATTTTTCCGCGCGCGGCGGGAGAGGAGGGGGTGTAAGGTTATTAATATATTTACAAGGTATGGCATTCCTAATGATAGAATAATATTCATACCCTTTAGGCATTAAAGTTCATACATTGGGCATTCAATAAATGCAAATTTTTATGACTTAAATTGAACCAATTACAATTCCTTTAAGAAATGCATTCCACAGGCTTATAATAATGTATGTGCACTTTTTCATGAAATCACACAAAATCTTGGAAATGATATTAACACTCTATATGAAGATTATAATAATGTATGTGCACTTTTTCATGAAATCACACAAAATCTTGGAAATGATATTAACACTTTTTTTGGTTTTGGTTTTCCAAGATTTAACCTAAGTTATGTGGAACATTCTACAAGTTGGTAAATTGCTTCGAAGCTTTAACCTAAGTAATGTGAAACATTTTACAAGTTAGTAAATTGCTTCCAAGCTTTAATCTAAGTTATGTGGAACATTCTACAAATCTGTAAATTGCTTTCTTATTAGGTTGTAGATCACTTAATTGGTCACAAAGTTGCTTTTTATTTAAGAGTTTCATGTTTTTGTTTACTTAACTTTTATTTGTATCATATTATTTATTAAAGCATTGATTTATTGTAATAAGATCAAAACTAATAGATGCATTAATAATGATACTTTTTTATTTCAAAGATATTGATTTGCATATTATTAATATTAAGTTTAAAGCTTATAATAATAGCTAATAAAATTTAAATATAATATTCATTCAAATAATTTTTACTAATTATTAGTAATTACTGTGATATAAAATCTTATATAAAATATGTTATTTAAGGTTCAAATCTTTTTCATTTACATTGTGAACTACATTAAAAACACATATAAATTAACTTAAAAATTATTCCAAAAACCCACATTATAATTATGTGAAACATTATCATTTCCATTTCCATTTCAATTTCTCTACCTCATACATATATGTCGCTTACATATTATTGCAAAATGAAATTTGATGCATAAATTAAATTTCACATCATCCTTTCAATTTGAATTTCTCTACCTCATATTGCTTATGTACTGTCTATATAATATATATAGAGCGTTTTTTCTCTCTGAAAAAAAAGTAAATGTACCTTACATATTATTGCAAAATGAAATTTGATGCATATATTGACTCATGAATTCAAGAAGTGGGTGTGGTCAATAGGCATTACAATTTTTATGGAGTCGATGGGAGTTGGTTTAATGGCCATTCAACTATCACGCATGCATTTCCACTCAAATACGGAAAAGGACAAGTGGCATCGCAATGCTATTTTTTATTTCTTTTTGGGTCAAGGAAGCATTTTGTCAATTAAACTCTTTTTAATGAAATTTGAAATACCACATAAAGAAAGGTATAACAAGTCAGGTTGCAATTTCAACATATAGAAAAATTTCCGTTAACATGCCATAATAGTGACAGCGATATTTGTTAAGTCCCTCGAGGGGCCACATAGAGTATACCAATAGCATTAATTTAAAAGAAATATATTTCTAAGAGGAATTTTCTAGACGTTTCCGGAAATATCTAAGCGGAATTTTCCACACGTTTTTGTGATAGGCCTCAATGTCGCTTAATCATTTTAATTAAAATAAAAATAAAAAAACTTAGTCGTGCGAAATATTCTAGTCGTCGTAATAGGAAACTTTTTGTTTGATGTGTCATTTTCCCCTTCCCAAAATAGAAAGTTCAATTTTTTATTAATTTTATTTTTTAAATAAAATCTGATTTCCTTATACAGGGTTATTTGATGTGTCATTTTCCCTTCCCAAAATAGAAAGTTCAATTTTTTATTAATTTTATTTTTTAAATAAAATCTGATTTCCTTATACAGGGTTATTTGATGTGTCATTTTCCCTTCCCAAAATAGAAAGTTCAATTTTTTATTAATTTTATTTTTTAAATAAAATCTGATTTCCTTATACAGGGTTATTTGATGTGTCATTTTCCCTTCCCAAAATAGAAAGTTCAATTTTTTATTAATTTTATTTTTTAAATAAAATCTGATTTCCTTATACAGGGTTATTTGATGTGTCATTTTCCCTTCCCAAAATAGAAAGTTCAATTTTTTATTAATTTTATTTTTTAAATAAAATCTGATTTCCTTATACAGGGTTATTTGATGTGTCAATTTCCCTTCCCAAAATAGAAAGTTCAATTTTTTATTAATTTTATTTTTTAAATAAAATCTGATTTCCTTATACAGGGTTATTTGATGTGTCATTTTCCCTTCCCAAAATGGAAGATCAATTTTTTATTAATTTTATTTTTAAATAAAATATGATTTACATATTCAGGGTCATCATAAATGATTCATTCATAATGACTAAGAGGTCGTTATTATCAGAGGCAAGGCAAGTAATAACATAATCGATACATAATTGATATAGTGTTGATTATGGATTAATTTTATTTTGACTAAGTAATTTGCAAAGTTTACTTTATAAAATAAAAATATACATAATTTTTAATTTATTTAATTTTATTTATCGAAAGTTTTATTGGCTCATAAAGTTGGAGTCTTATTGTGAAATTATAATTGAGGCATAATTATCTTCAACTTATTATGTTGTTGGCATCCATTGTTGAGTACGATGTTGTACATGACTGATCTCCTCAATCACCAACAGCTTGTAGGTGGATTCAGCGCCTTCATCCAACATTGTTGTACACCCTCCCCTGAACTTGTACACCGACTTTTGGCTGGAAGACAAGTGCAACATAGCTGCACATATAAAAACTACTTAATGGAATTGTAATCTCTGGGACACTTTACGTGCTTTTTATAAAATTGCATGGTGAATAATTTATCAACAACCGCCATTTTGTTTCCACGTACAACCCATTTATTCCCTTCGATGGCTTGTAAAATGGTGTTTCCATGCCGGTGAACCCTTGCAAAAGAGGGAAAATTCACTAGTGGTTTGTCCTTCAATAACATGTAAAATGTGGTCTACAGGGCAGTGAAGCTTTTCAAAAATGGGACCATTCATTAGTGGTTAAAGCACACTTTTCTTCAACTTATTTTGTTGCTAGCATCCATTGTTGAGTACAATGTTGTACCAGACTGATCTCATCAATCACCAACAACCTGCAGGTGGATTTGACTCCATCATCCAACACAATTGTACACCCTCCCCTGAACTTGTACATCGACTTTTGGTTGGAATACACATGCAACTTTGATGTGCCAATTTTTTCTTTTTATTTGACATGTCATTTTGCCCTTTCCAAAATGGTAAGTTGCTTTTTATTAATTTCATTTTTTAAATAAAATCTAATTTACATATTCAGGGTTATCATAAACGATTCATTCATAACTTCCAGAAGGTCATTATTATCTGTGATGCAATATGGTGTTGACTATGGATTAATGTTATTTTTGTAGAAATTTGCTGAATAAATCACTTATTCAATGGAGATTAACCTGATTACACATCAATTTCGAATTGCATGCATAACACATAATCTCATCCACAATTAATTGTCACATGCGGAAAGAATAGAAGCGATCGCACATCAAATCATTCACACATTAACTCAGTATGTATGGGGAAAGCCTATAGCTGAAAACCCCGCAGCTATATGTGTATATTATAATGGAGAAATCATGTAACAAAACCAGTACAATACTCCTCACAAAGTACTCGGTACTTTCTCATAAAGTCACACACAATCTAGCTCGATTTTGAGCAGTTGCGGTTTCAAAACTCACCTTGGTGCCTTGCCTCTATTGTGAAATCATGGCACATGCATGTAGAGATCCAAGGTTGATCTCCTTGGCTTGACTGGCGCGATTTGCGATTGTCATGGACAATTCCTCAAGTGTAATGCAAATCTCATCACAACTGATGTCGCCAACGATAGCTAACTCCACCCTTTCATCTACCTCTTTCACTGGTCTCCACTGAACTGATCATGCACTGTAGTGAACTGATGTGTTCTTGAGTTGAATAATGAGTTACTAATTAATGAATTAAATAATATTTAATTCACTCCTCTCATAACTAATTGATTAGCTAGTTAAACTAATCTCAACTAGTTCAACTAAAATAAACAGAACACAACTCCACTATCTGTCTCATTAACTCCTCCAAAACTTCTGCCACTGAAGTCCAACTGAAGTCAACCATGAAAGATGCCATCAAACCCTAGGAACCACATGATTCCTCTGTCAGATGCATGAGCCACCTCTGTAGCTCGAACTGAAGTGCTCCAAGAGAGTAAACTGCTGTTTATAGTCTAAATATTATTAAGGGTAAATAATATTTGACTTCCATATTTTTAGGAGAGGCAGTCTAAAAATAGCCTTCAACCTCTTTCGACCTAAAAATATGAGTCTCATCTATTTTTACCAACATGTCGCATACTCCAAGAATCTCAAACTGGAATCCCCGAACCATGCTCCGTATGTCTAAAAATAGACACAGTCTAAAAATAGATTTTGCGCCAGAATTTGCCTGCGGGCCCACTTAGTGAAGGCGACTTCATTTCACTAAGCTCCATCATCTTGCTGCATTTTCAACACTCCCTCTCAGCAAGATATGGATTATCTTCAACCCCTATCCTGCCTCATTGGAATTCGAACTTGCTCCTGGTGAGCGCCTTCGTCAGGATGTCGGCATCCTGATCCTCCGTGGGAACATATGAAAGCAACATGATTCTCCGCTGAACACAATCTCTGATATGATGGTACCTGATGTCGATGTGTTTGGACCTATCATGAAATACTGGATTAGCCAAGAGCTTGATGCAGCTCTGGTTATCACAGTATATCATTGTAGGCTCCAAATGCAACCTGAACAAACCTGCGAGGATCTTCCTCATCCAAATAGCCTCGCATGCAGCCAAACTAGCTGCCATGTACTCGGCCTCTGCTGAACTGAGTGCCACGGATCTCTGCTTCCTGCTGTACCAGGAAACTGCTATCGACCCAATGCTGAAAACTCCTCCAGAAGTGCTCTTCCGGTCCGTTGGACTCCCTGCCCAATCTGCATCAGTGAAGCCAGAAAGCTTCTCTCCATCCTCCTGTCTGTACCATAGACCATATCCCGATGTGCCTCTAATATAGCGCAATACATGCTTGCATGCCTTCCAAAAGAGCTTGGTAGGCTTAACCATAGCTTGCGAAAGCTGGTTAACTGCATAGCATATATCGGGTCGTGTATTGACCAGATATATAAGCGACCCCACCAACTGTCGATAGACAGTGGCATCCACTACCTCCGCTGAAGTAGCATCCTCCTTCCTCCAACCACCAGGAAGAGGAGTGTCAACAGGCTTGCAACCTTGCATGTTGAACCTCTCCAGAATCTCTCGGGCATACTTGCCCTGAGAAACAAACAGTCCTCCGCTGCGCTGCCAAATCTCCAATCCCAGGAAATAATGAAGGATGCCCAGGTCCTTCATCTCAAACTCTCGTGCAAGATCCTCCTTGCATGAAAGTATCAACTGCTCATCGCCAGTCAAAATAAGATCATCTACATACAGTACGATGATCAACAGCTTCCCCTCCACCACAATCTGGTACAGGTTTGGATCCGCCTCACTCTTGGAGAATCAAAGCCCGGTGAAGTAGCTGTCTATCCGAGTGTACCAAGCACGAGGTGCTTGCTTCAGCCCATACAGTGCTCTCTTGAGTCGGCACACATGCGACTCACTGCTGAAGATCTCAAAACCTTCAGGCTGCTCTATGTACACCTCTTCCTCAATAACTCCATTGAGGAACGCGGTCTTCACATCCATCTGATGAATGTGCCACCCCATCTGCGCTGAGAGAGCAAGGATCGTCCGTATGGAAGAGTACCTTGCGACAGGTGCAAAAGTCTCCTCATAGTCAATCCCCTCGATCTATGAGAAGCCACGGGCGACAAATCTCGCCTTGTACTTCTCCACACTCCCGTCAGCCGCCTGCTTCACCTTGTAGATCCATCGCGAACCTACAACTGATTTCCCAACCGGTCTTCGGACAATCTCCCATGCACTGTTCCTGATGATCGAATCATATTCTTCGATCATGGCATCAACCCATGCGGGTTCCTCCACAGCTTCCTCAAAAGAGGATGGCTCTGTCACAACACATTGACTCATAAGAGCCATGTATCCAGTGTACCGATCCGGTGACTGTCTCTGTCTGCGCTGTGCTGTTGGTGGTCCTACAACCTTCTCTGCATCCCGAGCCAGTCGCTCAGCTTCTGTAGTGCGCATGCGCCCTCTGATGGTTGGCGCTGCCTGGGTGGTTTCTTCCACCTCCTGAACCTCCTCTTGTGGTTGATCCACATCCGGAAGCTCCTCCTTAGGAACTAACGGCTCCTCATCTGCATGCAAGTGTAGCTCCCTCTCAAGCGAACACTGCATGGCTTTCTCCTCCTGAAATTTTATATCCCGTTGCACAACAGTCTTGCGACTGTCTGACAAATACACCCGGTAGTTGTGAGGTGTATCAGTGTACCCCACAAATATTCCAACCTCAGCAGTTGGATCCAGCTTCCTTCTCACATCCTTCGTCACATGCATGTAGACAGGAGAACCAAAAATCCGCAGATGGGAAATATCAGGCCTCTTGCCAGAATAAGCCTCCTCTGGTGTACTCATGCCAAGAACCTTGTGAGGACAACGGTTCTGCACATACACTGCTGTATTGCATGCCTCAGCCCACAAGTGAAGGGGTAGGCCCCGATCATGCAACATCGCCCGTGCAGCACCCACGATCGTTCTGTTCTTCCGCTCAGCCACCCCGTTCTGCTGTGGGTTATGGGGTGCGATGAGCTCTCTCTGAATCCCTTCTGCGCTGCAGAACTCCTTGAATTCAGCCGAGATGAATTCACCACCGTTATCACTCCTTAGAGCAATCACCTTCTTCCCCGACTCCTTCTCGACCGGTGCTTTAAACTCACAGAACTTCGCGAATGTATCGCTCTTCTTCTGCATGAAGAAGATCCAGCACTTTCGAGAGAAATCATCAACAAAGATCACATAATACCTGTGCTTTGCTGTCGAAGCAACTGAGAAAGGACCACACACGTATGTGTGAACTCTCTCAAGGATCGTCGTGGTGCGACTATCCTTCTCGTGAAAGGTGGCTTTCACATACTTCCCTAAAGTACACCCCTTGCACTGATCTGACTGCGCAAGGGTGCCCTTAGGAAGTCCAGTAGAAATCTGCTGCAAAATCTTCAAAGCTCCATGGTGAAGATGGCCCAATCTCCTGTGCCATAGTTCGCCCTCATCATCCTGGCTCACCACTTCTCCCGCTTTGCATGCCATAGCTGCGCAGTCATCTACCTGCAACTGATAAAGGTTCTGATTTCGAACCCCTATCTTCCGGGTCTCTCCAGTAGCTTTACTGCGCAGGAAGGCTTTTCCTTCGCTGAAGACCACATCATAACCCTTATCCTCCAACATCGCTACTGAAATCAGGTTCTTCTTCAATTCAGGTACATGCATGACATCCTTTAGTACAAAGGGTTTACCAGACTGCCTCTGAAAGGATACGGTACTGATACCAGTCGCACTGTATCTACCATCATCGCCCATCTCGATGTGCACACCCAAATATTTGTCCTCCAGATCTGAGAACAACTCTCGATCTCCCGTCATATGAAATGACGCACCGCTGTCCAAGAACCACACCGATCCCATCACACTTGAAACCAAGCATGCAATCAGTGAAAAGTCAAGCTCGAACTGTGAAGCCAAAGCTTCTCCATCTGCATATCTTCCCGCTTGCTTGTTCTTCTTCTTCTTTGGACAATTGGTAGCATAATGTCCGTGATCATGGCAGTGAAAACACTTCACTTTTTCCATATCCTGCTTCTTGCCCTTAGCTCCAGAATGAGAGGTTTTCTTACCCTTCCCTTTCTTAGCTTTGGACACCAAAGCGCAGTTTTCTTCATCAGCTCCCTTTGATGAAGATCCATCTCGAGTAGTCCTCCTTATCTCCTCCCGCATGAGATCCGCCCAAAGGCGCTCCCATCCCGGCAGCTTCTCCCGACCATTGACACTATCTTGATATGAGTGCCAAGCCTTCGGAAGACCAAGGAGAGCCAGGTTGACCATGTTCTCATCTTCGACAATCACCCCCACACTTCCCAGCTCATCTCTGCATTGAGTGAACTTCGTGAGGTATTTGGCGATACTGTCGCCCTTCTCCATCTTGATGTTCCCGAGCTTATCTTTGAGCGCCAGCTTCCTTTGGTCGCTCTTACTCTGGAATAGATCCATCAAAGCCTTCCACATTAAATATGGAGTAGCCTTTCCATGTAGGCTGGATACAATATGATCCTTGACGCCCTCCAACAGGATCCTTCGACACTTCGCCATCTTCTTTTGCCATGCTTCGACTTCAGCAGGATCAGTGGGCTTTTGGACATCCGTATCTACGAACTCCTTCATTCCATTATCTTCTAATACTGCTTCCATGCGATCCTTCCATGCAACATAATTCGAACTGCCTTCAAGAGCATATTCGAGTCGCAAACCGTTGAAAGACATTTTCAACACTGGCACCAAGAAAACAAAGCTGCTGCAAAATTCAAATTCCAAACTCCAAGCTCTATCGCTTCCGATCTACACTTGAGAACAAATTATTTCCAAATCAGAGATTGACTGCAAGGGGCGTTTACCAGACCTTTCACTTTCCGAAGAAAGACGAATCCGGAGGCTTCCTGGCCCGTATGCAGTCTCTATCCGAGGAAATAAGTTTGCAATCACCGTAATAGATCTCGAAAATTAATCTCCCTCTGATACCATGTAGAAATTTGCTGAATAAATCACTTATTCAATGGATATTAACCCGATTACACATCAATTTCGAATTGCATGCATAACACATAATCTCATCTACAATTAATTGTCACATGCGGAAAGAATAGAAGTGATCGCACATCAAATCATTCACACATTAACTCAGTATGTATGGGGAAAGCCTATAGCTGAAAACCCCGCAGCTATATGTGTATATTATAATGGAGAAATCATGTAACAAAACTAGTACAATACTCCTCACAAGTACTCAGTACTTTCTCATAAAGTCACACACAATCTAGCTCAGTTTTGAACAGGTTACTGGTTCAAAACTCACCGCCAATTGCCTTGCCTCTATTGCGCAATCATGGCCTGTCTATATAGAGATCCAAGGTTCGAATCTCCTTGGCTTGACTGTGCAATTGTCATGGACAAATCCTCCAAGTGTGGTGCAAATCTCATGCACAACTGATGTTGCCACTGATAGCTAACTCCACCCTTTCATCTACCTCTTTCACTGGTCTCCACTGAACTGATCATGCACTGTAGTGAACTGATGTGTTCTTGAGTTGAATAATGAGTTACTAATTAATGAATTAAATAATATTTAATTCACTCCACTCATAACTAATTGATTAGCTAGTTAAACTAATCTCAACTAGTTCAACTAAAATAAACAGAACATAACTCCACTATCTGTCTCATTAACTCCTCCAAAACTTCTGCCACTGAAGTCCAACTGAAGTCAACCATGCAAGATGCCATCAAACCCTAGGAACCACGTGATTCCTCTGTCAGATGCATGAGCCACCTCTGTAGCTCGAACTGAAGTGCTCCAAGAGAGTAAACTGTTGTTTAGAGTCCAAATATTATTAAGGGTAAATAATATTTGACTTCCATATTTTTAGGAGAGGCAGTCTAAAAATAGACTTTGACCTCTTTTGACCTAAAAATAGAGTCTCATCTATTTTTACCAACATGTCGCATACTCCAAGAATCTCAAACTGGAATCCCCGAACCATGCTCCGTATGTCTAAAAATAGACATAGTCTAAAAATAGATTTTGCGCCAGAATTTGCCTGTGGGCCCACTTAGTGAAGGCGACTTCATTTCACTAAGCTCCATCATCTTGCTGCATTTTCAACAATTTTAACTAAAAATTAGACAAGAAATTTGCAAAGTCTACTTTATAAAATAAAAATAATTTAATTTTAATTTTATTTATCTGAAGCCTCATTCGCTCACAAAGCTAGAGTCTTATTGTGAAATCATAACTGAGGTACAACTGTCTTCAACTCATTTTGTTGTTGGCATCCATTCTTGAGTACAATGTTGTACTAGGCTGATCTCATCAATCACCAACAACCTGCAGGTGGATTCAATTCCTTCTTCTAACATTGTTGTACACCCTCCCCTGAACCTGTACACTGACTTTTGACTGTAAGTCATTTGCAGGAGTTGCAAATTAAAAAACTACTTAATGGGATTGTACTATCTGGGACACTTTACATGCTTTTTATAAAATTGCATGGTGGTTAATTTATAAGCAACCACCATTTTATTTCCACGGACGACCTGTTATCCAAAATAAAACTTAGGATTAGTCTTTGACTCAATTGGTTAAATTAGTTAGGGTTTTGAATTTTCTCAAAATAAAGTTCATGTACAAAGGTCATTTTTGTCATAAAGTCAGTTTGTAGGGTCATCATGAATTTAAGTGGGGTATTATCATAAAGGTTAAAATCCACTTCCATGTGTCTCGGGCTTATCTGGTTATAATTGGAATTTTGGCAATTTTACAGAATTTCATAGCAAATCCAGTTAAGAAAATCGAGGGTTTGCTACGAAAGTTCCTAATACTTCCATAGTGGATCTGCCTTTTTGAGCACTTGTCCCACTACGAAATTCTGTTGCTGTGGTAACGGTACAATAACGATACATTTTTTTAAAAAGGGGACGTGGTCAGAGGCACGGTGGGTTATGAGTACATGTTATTTGTCTTTATCCATCATTCCCCAAACGCTCACACCATATAACTTCATTCCTATTTCGTTCTTTTTCCACTTTAGATTAGTTTTGTTGTCATAAGCTCAGTCTTGTTGTCATTTGAACTGTTTTTCTGTCCTAAGCTTGGTTTTTTTGTCTTGTGAGTTGGTCTTGCTGTGTTTAGGGAGGGTATGTTGGTGTCAATAGTAGGTCTAGATTTTTTTAGGATATTTTGGAGGTGGCAAGACGTTGCTTTCAGTGTGTTGAAGCCATGGCATAGAGGAAACAATATAAAGGAGGCTCAGTTGTAAGGTATGAACCAATGGATATGAAGCTATTAGAGGAGGACCTTGCTTTCACTCAAGCATTTGCTAGCATGGGGTGTCTTCGTTTCTGTCAGAAGTTGTAGGGTTACCATGGGAAAATTGCCAAAGACTTTGCTATCAAATTCACAGGAAAAAATTCTAAGGTGGGCATGCTGAACTATGTAGTGTCCCATGACACCATTGCCCTAGCTACAAAGATCCCAAGGACTAGAGAAATGTGGTTTAAAGTGCAGAAGTTCCACCTGTTGAATTGTGACAAGTTTCTTAAAGAAGAGCACAAAGGAATTGATATTACTGCAGACATCTCCAGAAGTTGCCTCAAAGAACATTATTCTAAACTCCTGATGGTCATCCAGAAGTACTTCACATGTGAAGGCACGTTCAACATGGTCTACCAATACCATTTCAAATTGCTACCGCATTTCACAGGTAAATAACCTTTAGACATTACTTTTTATCTGTATAGAAGTTTGGGAAAGATGGAAGACAAGGTCCAAGCCAAGCCTGATGCCAGTAATACCTCTGTTTTCCATCACGGTCTTATTAAATTGCTGGTTGTAGAAGAGTTAAACAGGTTTAAAAGAATTTGAATCACCTTTCTATTTTTAAGTGGCTATGAGTTAGATATTGCCACCCCTAGGAAAAATCCAAAATCCTAATCAATAACCCCTAGGGAAGAAAAAAATCAGAGACAGAACCTGTAGTTGAAGATGTAGCAAAACCTGTGGCTGTAGTAAAAACTTCTACAAGCACCGAGAGGAGGATGACTTGAATTCAAAGGAAAGGGAAGGGAAAACTATTTGATATCCTAGAGGCTATTGAGATTGAATTGTTGAAGTTTGCAACAAGAAACAATGAAATTGGCATCTGGAAAAAACATCCTTGATCCTAGTGAAAATTAAGCACCCACACTAGGTGGGGCCCACACATGCTATTTTTAGGTGGATGTCTATTTATAGATGCATGAGAAAATTCTATTTATAGATGAGGTCTATTTATATATGTATGTGCAAGTTCTATTTATAGATTGAATGTCTATTTATATATGCAGGTCTATCTTTATTATCCCTTAATATAGATGGACATTAAACTGTAATCTATTCTCAATGTCGACTTGAAAATATTTAACTAAAGTGGCAAATCAGTTAGCTAAGTGAATTTCGAGTTAAGAGGTTGGTTGGTGGGACATGCTGGTTGAATTTAGTTGTAACTAAGTGATTCATATATTACAAAGATTCGAAAGTTTTATTGGCTCATAAATTTGGAGTCTTATTGTGAAATTGTAATTGAGGCACAACTATCTTCAACTTATTCTGTTGTTGGCATCCATTGTTGAGTACGATGTTGTACAAGACTGATCTCATCAATCACCAATAGCTTGCAGGTGGATTCAGCGCTTTCATCCAACATTGTTGTACACCCTCCCCTGAACCTGTACGTCGACTTATAGCTGGAAGACAAGTGAAACATAGTTGCACATATAAAAACTACTTAATGGAATTGTACTGTCTGGGACACTTTACGTGCTTTTTATAAAATTGCACGGTGAATAATTTATCAACAACCACCATTTTTTTTCCACGTACGACCCATTTATTCCCTTCGATGGCTTGTAAAATGGTGTTTCCACGTCGGTGAACACTTGCAAAAGAGGGAACATTCACTAGTGGGTTGCCCTTCAATAACATGTAAAATGTGGTCTACAGGGCAGTGAAGCGTTTCAAAAATGGGACCATTCATTAGTGGTTAAAGCACACTTTTCTTCAACTCATTTTTTTGCTGGCATCCATTGTTGAGTACAATGTTGTACCAGACTGATCTCATCAATCACCAACAACCTGTAGGTGGATTCGACTCCATCATCCAACACTGTTGTACATCCTCCCCTGAACTTGTACGTCGACTTTTTTTTGCAATACACGTGCAACTTTGATGTGCCAATTTTTTATTTTTATTTGATGTGTCAGTTTGCCCTTTCCAAAATGAAAAGTTCAATTTTTATTAATTTTTTTTTTCTAAATAAAATCTAATTTACATATTCAGGATTATCATAAGTGATTCATTCATAACTACTAGGAGGTCATTATTATCTGTGCTGCAATATGGTGTTGACTATGGATTAATGTTATTTTGACTAAAAATTAGACAAGCAATTTGCAAAGTCTACTTTATAAAATAAAAATAATTTTATTTTAATTTTATTTATCTAAGGCCTCATTGGCTCACAAAGCTGGAGTCTTATTGTGAAATCATATTGAGGTACAATTGCCTTCAACCCATTTTGTCGTTGGCATCCATTATTGAGTACGATGTTGTACCAGGCTGATCTCATCAATCATCAACAACCTGCAGGTGGATTCAATTCCTTCATCCAACATTGTTGTACACCCTCCCCTGAACCTGTACACCGAATTTTAGCTGTAAGTCATTTGTAGCAGAGTTGCACATAAAAAAACTACTTAATGGGATTGTACTGTCTGGGACACTTTACGTGCTTTTTATAAAATTGCATGGTGGATCATTTATAAGCAACCGTCGTTTTCTTTCCACGTACGACCTATTATCCAAAATAAAACTTAGGATTAGCCTTTGACTCAATTGGTTAAATTAGTTAGGATTTTGAATTTTCTCAAAATAAAGTTCATGTACAAAGGTCATTTTTGTCATAAAGTCAGTTTGTAGGGTCATCGTGAATTTCAGTGGGGTATTATCATAAAGGTTAAAATCCACTTCCATATGTCTTGGGCTTATCTGGTTATAATTGGAATTTTGACAATTTTACAGAATTTCATAGCAAATCCAGTTAAGAAAATCGAGGGTTTGCTACGGAAGTTCCTGATACTTCCATAGCGGATCTGCCTTTTTGAACACTTGTCCCGCTATGAAAGTCTGCTGCTATGGTAACGATACAATAACGATACATTTTTTAAAAAAGGGGACGTGGTCAAAGCCATGGTGGGTTATGAGTACATGCTATTTGTCTTTATCCATCATTCCCCAAACACTCACACCATATAGCTTCATTCCTATTTCGTTCTCTTTCTACTTTAGATTAGTTTTGTTGTCATAAGCTCAGTCTTGTTGTCATTCGAACTATTTTTCTGTCCTAAGCTCGGTTTTTTTGTCTTGTGAGTTGGTCTTGCTGTCTTTAGGGAGGGTTTGTTGGTGTCAATAGTAGGTCTAGATGTTTTTAGGATAATTTGCAACTGGTAAGAAGCTGCTCTCAGTGTGTTGAAGCCATGGCATAGAGGAAACAATATAAAGGAGGCTCAGTTGTAAGGTATGAACCAATGGATATGAAGCTATTGGAGGAGGACCCTGTTTTAACTCAAGCATTTTCCAGCATGGGGTGCCTTCGTTTCTGTCAGAAGTTGCAGGGTTACCATGGGCAGATTGCCAAAGCCTTTGCTATCAATTTCACAGGGACAAATTCTAAGGTGGGCATGTTGAACCGTGTGGTGTCCCCTGACACCATTTCCCGAGCTACAGAGATCCCAAGGACTGGAGAAATGTGGTTTAAAGTGCATAAGTTCTAGTTGTTGAATTGTGACAAGTTTCTTAAAGAAGAGCACAAAGGGATTTATATGACTGCAGACATCTCCAGAACTTGCCTCAAAGAACATTTTTCTAAACTCCTGATGGTCATCCAGATGTACTTCACATGTGAAGGCAGGTTCAACATGGTCTAACAATACCATTTCAAATTTCTACTGCATTTCATAGGTAAATAACCTTTAGACATTACTTTTTATTTGTACATACGTTTGGGAAAGATGGCAGACAAGGTCCAAGCCAAGCCTAATGCCAGTAATACCTTTGTTTTCCATCAT
Source organism: Pinus albicaulis (assembly GCA_034641835.2). NCBI lineage: Eukaryota > Viridiplantae > Streptophyta > Pinopsida > Pinales > Pinaceae > Pinus > Pinus albicaulis. The sequence goes on from CM076581.1 coordinate 1,054,023,535, forward strand.
GGTCTTATTAAATTGTTGGTTGTAGAAGAGTTAAACAGGTTGAAAAGAATTTGAATCACCTTTCTATTTTTAAGTGGCTATGAGTTAGATATTACCACCCTTAGGAAAACTCCAAAATCCTAATCAATAACCCCAGGGAAGAAAAACAATCAGAGACAAAACATGTAGCTGAAGATGTAGCAGAACCTGTGGCAGTAGTAAAAACTTCTACAAGCATCGAGAGGAGGATGACTTGAAGTTAAAGGAAAGGGAAGGGCAAGCTATCTGATATCCTAGAGGCTATTGAGATTGAATTGTTGAAGTTTGCAACAAGAAACAATGAAATTGGCATCCGGAAACAACATCCTTGATCCTAGTGAAAATTAAGCACCCACACTAGGTGGGGCCCATACAGGCTATTTTTAGGTGGATGTCTATTTATAAATGCATGAGAAAATTCTATTTATAGAGGTATGTGCAAGTTATATTTATAGATTGCATGTCTATTTATAGATGCATGTCTATCTTTATTATCCCTTAATATAGATGTACATTAAACTGTAATCTATTCTCAATGTGGACTTGAAAATAGTTAACTGAAGTGGAAAATCAGCTAGCTAAGTGAATTTAGAGTTAAGAGGTTGGTTGGTGGGACACGTAGGTTGACTTTAGTTGTAACTGAGTGATTCTAGTTGTAACAGAGTTGGAAGTGCAGTGGTGCATTAGTTAATGCAAGTTGTAAATTAGTTCAACTTAGTTAAGTGAGTTAAAGTTAGTTGTGCTAGTTGTAACTGCAGATACACTAGTGAGAGATCAAGTGAATTAAATATTAATTAATTCACATGTAGTGATCTCTCATGTAACTGATGTTTTTACTATTATTAACTGCATGCATGTCAGATCCAATGGATACCCAGTTGAGTTCTAGGTGAAAGGGAAGTGTAACTATCAGTTGTGATATTAGCAGGCTACCTAGGTTTAGTTATAATACCACAAGATGCCCATGATACTCGGCGTAGTTGAGGAAGGCTGAAATTATTTGTGATTAAGGATTGCATTCATTGGGAACTACGTGAGCAAGGCAGGCTGTCTGGAGACAGTAAATTGGCTAAGGAACTTGCCAATTTTTGTAGACAGTGTGAGACAATTAGCTGATGTACTGGGGGCTCTTGTGATTAGAGTTTTGTATGTAATTGTTTCATGATTCCTTGTGGAATATACAATATATTATAGAGGGGTTTTGAGCAGTAACCTTTCCTCGGGAATATCTGGTGTTGTGGTTTTGATCTAGTCTTCTTTGCTTCATGTGATTGGCAATTGTGTTGTTTTTAATTTCGCAAAATATTTGTAGAAGAAATTCAGTATTTAACTTTAGTATATTGTTAGATCGGGTGGATCGAAGATATACATGCATATTGTATAATTTATACATGGTATCAGAGCTGTGTTATAAGTTTTCTACATGGTATCAGAGTTGTGTTATAAATTTTCTACGTGGTATGAGAGCAAGAATTATTTGGGTGCGCGAGCTTGCAGAGAATATCTGAATATTTTGATGAAAAATTTTCAGAAACAAATAGAATATTTGGATTCCTTGCGAAAAAATACTCAAATTGAAAAAACAAATCAGTCAAATCGGAGCTTGGATGAGGGAGATATCATCGATTTAAAATCAGCTCTTTTTGTTAGAAAATTTTGCGATGGCGGGGAAATTACAATGTGCACGAGCCAAGAACCTACATGCACAGAGGTACAAGATGCATGCAAATCTTTGAGGAGAAAATCAGAGGTTAGTGACTTTGTGGTTGAGAGGGAGCCTCTCAACATGCAGCCTGAGAAGTAGTCTCAGAAGGCTGTGGAGCAGCCACAATTGGAGATGCAGAAGAATATTTATAGATTTGATGTAGATGTGATTTCTACAGAGCTTCCTACCATTGGGAAGTGTGAGAAAGCCATGCAATTGACCCTTGAGAGGGAGATGGATTTTCATGCAGGTAAGAGTGAACCTCATGATGTGGAGCGGCCACAAGATGAGGATCATGGAGTGGGAGAAACCACTCATGTAGAGAAATTTCGTGCTAGATGGGCAGAGGGAGTGCATGCAGCTATACCACCAGGTGAGAGGTGGGGTGACATGCATGGATAATCCCAAGAATAAATTTATGGGCAGAATTCATTGAGACAGTGTGGATCTCATGAATCGAACCTGGCTACAAGGAGCCCACGGAGCAGCAGTAGCACGATCGGTTGGATTGATGCAGTCATATGTCATGAGGACATGAAATCAAAGTGATAGTGTCAAATACTGGAGCATAGATCACAGTTGGCAACAAGTGCAAAGTGCATGGATGCAGGTGTCAACAACACAGTGGTTCTTGAAGACATGTGCAGTAGATAAGCATAAGTCATAAGACTTTGATGACATATGCATTACACTGATTCAGTTGTTTGGAGGCTATTCAGTTTCAGAAGTGTTGCATGCAAAGGATGCATGTGCGAGAAACACTAGAGAAGTGTTGCATGCAAAGGTTGCATGGCGCATGCATGGAGTTGCATGTCACATGCATGGTGTTGCATGTCACATGCAAGGACATTACTTTTTTGTTGAGATGGAGTGCTGAAGTTTGCAACAAGAAACAATGAAATTGGCATTCGTAAACAACATCCTTGATCCTAGTGAAAATTAAGCAACTACACTAGGTGGGGCCCACACAGGCTATTTTTAGGTGGATGTCTATTTATAGATGCATGAACAAATTCTATTTATAGACGAGGTCTATTTATAGATGTATGTGCAAGTTATATTTATAGATTGCATGTCTATTTATAGATGCATGTCTATATTTATTATCCATTAATATAGATGGACATTAAAATGTAATCTATTCTCAATGTGGACTTGAAAATAGTTAACTAAAGTGGCAAATCAGCTAGCTAAGTGAATTTAGAGTTAACAGGTTGGTTGGTGGGACATGCAGGTTGAATTTAGTTGTAACTGAGTGATTCTAGTTGTAACAGAGTTGGAAGTGCAGTGGTGCATTATTTAATGCAAGTTGTAAATCAGTTCAACTCAGTTAAGTGAGTTAAAGTTAGTTGTGCTAGTTGTAACTGCAGATACACTAGTGAGAGATCAAGTGAATTAAATATTAATTAATTCACATGTTACTGGTTCTCACATGCAAGTGATGTTTTTACTATTATTAACTGCATGCATGTCAGATCCATTGGAGAACCAGTTGAGTTCTAGGTGAAAGGGAAGTGTAACTATCAGTTGTGATATTAGCAGGCTACCCAGGTGTAGTTATAATACCACGTGATGCCCATGATACTCAGCGTAGTTGAGGAAGGTTGAAATTATTTGTGATTAAGGATTGCATTCATCAGGAACTGCGTGAGCAAGGCAGGTTGTCTGGAGACAATAAATTGGCTAAGGAACTTGCCGATTTTTGTATGACAGTGTGAGACAATTCGCTGATGTACTGGGAGCTCTTGTGATTAGAGTTTTGTATGTAAATTTTTCATGATTCCTTGTGGAATATACAATATATGATAGAGGGGTTTTGAGTAGTAACCTTTCCCCGGGAATATCTAGTGTTGTGGTTTTGATCTATTCTTCTTTGCTTCATGTGATTGGCAATTGTGTTCTTTTTAATTCCGCAAAATATTTGTAGAAGAAATTCAGTATTTAACTTTAGTATATTGTTAGATCGGGAGAATCCAAGATATACATGCATATTGTATAATTTCTACATGGTATCAGAGCTGTGTTATAAATTTTCTACATGAACAAAGTCTAGAATTGCAACCTGTAGAAATGACAAAGGCATAAACTAAAAAGAAGAGAAAGAGGGTCAAGAAGTTAGATTTTACGCAAGAGGAACTAGGTTTCATTTTCAAACCTAGGAAGCCCGTCACAAGATCACAACAACCAATTGAAAAGATGCCATAGGTGCATTCAGAAAAAAACATAGCCAACAAAGAAAAGGAAAGGAAAAGAGCCTGTACAAGAAAAAAGTGAAATAAAGGTTTGACAAGAACAATTAAGGGAAGCTAGGCAGGAGGTGATAGAAACTAAACTATTGTTTAAGGATTTGGAAGAAGATATATCAAAGCAACTTGATTTCTAGGAAAATTTTAGAGAAGAATCTAGAAAAATGGTGAAGAGGACTCTACCTTTGCATATAATGTTGAAACACATGAACAAAAGGAAAAATTGGTTTCAAGAAGACAGGAAGAAGTTGCAAGGACAAGTCAAATCATTAGAGACTCAAATTGAAATGATCAAAGTGGAACTTGAAAAGAGAAATCTCAAGATTATTGCTGAAATAGATGGCACTCCTCGAAAATGGTAACATCCTTAATTTTTTCCTATTCTATGTTTAACTAATAATTTTAGTAGAATACATGCTTGGACAACTATTAAGAGTGATAAGGAGGCACAAGAAACCAAGAAAAAGCAAAAACTAAAAAAATTGACAGTTTCATAGCAGCTCCCCATAGTTAAGCAGAATATTTGCGACGAAATTGTTGTAGGTTTTCATGGAGGAAAAGGCAAGTTTAAACCTTGGCTAAGGGAGTGATAAAGGCATGTGTTTAACTAAAAAACATCAATGAAGACCCGAGAACTGTCATAAAGGTTAGATGGGTAGCAGAAAGTTGTTTTTTGCATTTTCTACCAAATTTTGCTATAAAACTGCCTAACCTTGTATTTTCTGCATGATAGATTTTTGATTAGTTTTTGGTTAATGAGACAAAAAGGCATTAGATGGGCAACATGTCATATGAGTGTCCACATCATCAACCAATGGACTCCTATTTTTCAGGAAGACAGGTCAGCAGGTCAACCAGGTCAACATCCATATGACAAAAGCTCAACATTCCAAACATAACACTCTAACACATATCAATAGTTGGTTGCATTTGATGAGGGTCACCAACAAAATTTTTTGAGTTTATAAATGATAGGATACTCCTATTTGTATTCAAATTCTGTTAAAACAGAAAATATCCCTATAAAGGCTCAATGTTTTGTAACTCAATTAGAATTAGGTCTCTTAGTTATGGATCGATCTAGCCCAGGTGATAGATTTTTGTTATGAAGACTTTTCTCTATATATGTGTAACTTTTTCACTTGGAAGGGGTTGTTGGATGATGTGAGAGGACCACCTTTGTAAACTTTTTCTTCAGTTTATATACATTTGCAGCATACTTTCTTTTGACCTGAGATTCTATTTTGGCTTATATGTTTCATTTTCATTTCTTGTATGTTTTTATCAGTTTCATAGCAATTTGATTACTTGGAATTCATGTCACAATGCTCCAACTTCCTTCAGTTTTCTATGTTTAAGCTGTAAAAGTTTATTTCACACCAGCTTAAATACAAAATTGCCTCAAATTCCATGAAACAATGTTGTTTGTAATTAATCTTCCTTAATTGACTCCATGCTTAATGGTGCCAACCATTACACTCTCTTTCACCTGCAAAATCACATGAAGTAGAAACAAAGTTAGCGATCTGAAATTTTAAGTTTTACACAGGGAATTTTACAAGTATTTTGAGAGATCCCTCTCAGACTGGAAGGGATAAATTGTAGTTAAAAGTTGGTTTGAAATAGTTATGCTTGGTTGGAGGTTGACACAACCAAACCTATTATAGCCTAGTGATAATATTTTGGTGCGTCTGTCGGGAGTCTGAAAGTTATATCATCTTGGGTGTTTATTTTCATAGTAGCTGAGCTCTTGAAGGTAGTAGGAGATAAGACAATTTGAGGTTGTACTTCTACCTTGGTGACTCCACTGGCATCTTCAGTTTAAAGGTGGCTTCCAAGAAGATTCATACGAGTAATGCACATCCTTATTCACTAGAGATAGTTGATGATCCAGAGAAAATTTTCAGAGGTATTGACAACTCATCAAAGTTAGGTACTTCATATCTCTTAAGAGCTTCATATTTACCCTATGGAGGTTTTCAAAATATTGAAGACCTAAATTTTGATGAAAAGTTTGAGCAAACACTTTTTAGATCTAAATCAGAAAATGAATTGATAGAAATTGTCTTAGATCTACAAAGATTAGGGATAGACACTACATCTGTTGTTTGCAAAGAAGATAAAGGGTTTTGGGAAATTGTCACATCAAAATTATCATTGTAAGAAAATAAATAACTCATAAAACACATAAAAACACCAGAGACATATAACTGGCGGAAAAGGCCTGAGAGCCTTACGACATTCCTCACATATTCTTTTTATTCAAATAATGTTATAATACGAATAAATGAGGAATTTGTCTCAAGATAGTGCATCTATCTTGGACAACTTGGTTGAGCAAATAGCTCAACCACACACTAATCTAGGAGCTAAGTTAGGTAGGCCTAAACAAACTCCAAATTAAGAAGAACTAACATAATCTATAATATTAGGCATATAATCCTAATTTTCAATATTTAATTAATTTAATTAACTTTGTATTTATAATTTTTTATGAGAGAGGCTAACATTACCCCCTCAATGATAAATCCAAAATAAGAACGAGGAACCATCTTCCAAGTTCTCATGCTGAAATTGTTGATCTTCAAAAACACTGCCTGAAAAACTGCCAAAGCTGGATGCCAGAAAAAATGCAATCTGAAGAGACCATGAGTCAGTTGCATGTCTGATTCATCTCTGAATTTCGCTTGAAAACTCCGTCATGTGCCAAGCTGCAAAAGGATCCATTTGTCCTTTATTTTCAATCGGTATCCTTTGTTCACTAACAAAAAAATTGATGATGCCCATTGGCGAATTTGCTTTTCCACTGACAAAATGTTGAAGATGCCCACTGGCGAATTTGATGATGATGACAAAAAAACAAATCACTGTTGATTTTGTTGATGCTATCGGAAACTTCTCATTGTTGATGCCCACTGGCTTCTCGAATGTTTGAACGCCCACTGTCTATTGAAGATGCCCATTAGCTGCTTTTGCTGATGTTGTCAAAACTTTTAGTCTCACAACCACCATCAATTTCATTAAAATTCCCCCCCCTTTGTCAGCTGAAAGGAGAGACAATCATCTGGAAATTATTTCTAAACTCCCCCCTTTCAGGTGTAGGAGTGTTGCACTAGTATACTCCCCCGTTCAACTGCACGAGAGTACCATCTTCATTTGACTGTCGGCTGCAATAGGTGTGATTGAATTCGGTTAGAAAACTTATACAATCTTTTAAATGTTGACGACCATTCCCAAGGATCAATCCATTCATAATTGATCTTTAATCTGGTCGGTTGGTGTTGGTTGCAACATTTCTTTGATGAATGATTATGCTTGCTACAATGGTGACCAGGATGGAGATCAAAACAATGATATTCCATATGACCTGTTCTTTGACAATGTGAGCATTTTGGTTTGACTGCAAATTCAATTTGCGTGCATTTCAGTTTATCTGCAACTTTCGCAGCATTTGTTGATGTGAATTGTTCAAGAAAGCCTGCACTGATGAACTTGATGGGCTTTGAATAATCTGGGATATGTAAGTTGTTTTCATATTTGACATATCGTAATCCTCGTTGATTTTTGTTACTTTGTATTTCTTCCCATGGCTTGATGATTGGATTGGAAGAAAGTTGAACTTGAACAACTTCGACACTCGAAGTTGTTTGGATGAATGGCTTATCATCTTTATTTGTATGGTTCAAAGACTCTGAAGCATCACTCTGCCCTTAAAACTCATTTATTTGTAGTTGCGACTCCAATTGAAGGAACTCGATCATTTCATTTGTCTGTTCTAGATGCTGTGAAATATCAGTAAGAGTTGCTTTGCTGATTTGCACCATGTCTTTAGCACTTGATAAGATCAAATTGTGAAGAACTTGTAACATATGGATGTGTTTCGCCTTTCAGATTTACTGTCCAACTTGGTTCTTTTTCCCTTTGGAACATGTACATATGCGTCACAAACAAATACCTTCATATGTGAAAGAGAGGGTTTCTCATCAGTCCATACCTCATGTGGAGTCTTATCCTCCAATTCCGATGAGGGTGATCTATTAAACAAATAACACATAGTCTCCACAACCTCTGCCCAAAATTCCTATCCTAATCCACACCACTGAGCATGCTTCTTTCCTTTTCCATCAGCGCATGAGCGCCCTGTTTATTCTTTCTGCAACTCCATTTTAATGAGGTGTCTATGGAGTATTATTTTGTCATGCTATAACACACTTTTTACACAACTCTTCAAATTCCTTCTTACAAAACTCTTAAAATTCCTTCTTACATAACTCTTAAAATTCCTTCTTACAGAATTCTCCACCATTATCTGTCTGTGTACTTCAGATTTATTCCTGAGAAAATATATCCATGTATTCCTTGAGAAGTCGTATATAAATGAGATACAGTACATACACTACAAGGAAAATACCCTCTAGCGGATGTTTTTGAGGAACCCCTTATAAAAATACCCCATACATCCATTTCTAGCAGAGGTTACTAGAGGAGGTTGGCGGGCGAAGGCTTTTGCGGATGTTTTCCGCTCAATGCGCTTATTATCCAAAATCGTACCGGTGCTCTCTACAAGAGAAAGCACCGGTGCGCACAAAACATTGGCACACCAGACACCGTGTGCTCCGTACACACCCACTCGGTGTGTCGTATTACTGTAGAGCACCGGTACTTCACAACTCGTTCGCGTTGGTGCATCATAAAACACCGCGCCAAAACAGAAACCGCCCGGTGCGGTATTAAGAAACCGCACTGGTGCATCATAAAACACCGTGCCAAAACAGAAACCGACTGGTACGTTCGTAAGAAACAACACCGGTACACCTATAAACCCTGCGCACCGGAACAAGGTTAAATAAAAAAAATTATAGCCAAAAACCACATTTTTCACTTTTCTCAGTGCTCCAAAGCTCTCAATCACCGGTGCACTCTACAAGAGAAAGCACTAGTGCGCACAAAAAATTGGCATACAAGACACCGTGCACTCCGTACACACCCGCCTGGTGCGTCGTAGTACTGTAGAGCACCGGTGCTTCCCAACTTTTCCGTGCCAGTGCATCATAAAACACCGCGCCAAAACAGAAACTTCCTGGTGCAGTGTTAAGAAACCGCATTGGTGCATCATAAAACACCACGCTAGAAACCGACCGGTGTGTTCGTAGGAACTAACACTGGTGTGCCTATAAAACCCCACACACCGGAACAGGGTTAAATAAATAAATAAAACTGCATTTTTCACTTTTCTCAGTGCTCTAGAGCTCTCAAGCATCGGTGCAATTTATCCTTGTTTGAGCCGCCTTGACATCGGTGCTCCCATTGAACCCATTGCACGCACTGCTGTTGTGCATTTCCCACCAATCTCCAGCTTGCATTTTGAAAAACGGTGGGCAAATTTTCTTTTGCAAATTCTACATCCAATATGCATCCTCGACGGTGAAATGTACAGGTATTTTTCTTGTTTTTCCATAATTAAGCTTTTTAGCGGATTAGAATTTCAAATAACCTTAAAATTAACCATTTAAAAGTTTTTATTTTTATTTTTTTGGGTTGCGCGGTGCGCACGAGCCGTTCAGCTCGCACGGTAAGCGATGTTGCTTGTAAAATTTACAGGCCGTACCGCAACCGGTGCTAACGGTATCCGCACCGTGTCCGAGGCAGTACCTGAAAATCGCACCGCGTTATTTTAAAATCAAAAGAAAAAGTGCGGTGCGGTCATTTAGCCAGTCACACCGATGGGAATAGCAACGTGGTGTGTTGATGGAAATATCTGCCCCGGTGACTTTTAGCTCACTGAATTTGGCATTCCAACAGGGTCAACAGTGCGGCCTGATAAAACACTGCACCATTGACTATGTAATTTGTCAGGAAGTCGGTGCACTGACACAACTATACGCGCTGGGGCGTATATTTTAGTCAGCACACTACTCTTCTGACACCATACATAGTTAACGGTGCTTTAAAATTTTTCAGGTGCATCGCATACGGTGCATTGAATGTCATTTGGGGCACCACCCCTGGTGTGCGAAAAACAAACAACGCACTGAAACCGGTGCATGACTGTTTTTTGTGGCGCATTGACTGGTCTATTTGTTTTTCCAAAAAAATTATATATGTATATTCTTAAATACATGTCTCATTTAATTAAAAAAAATTATTTAATATGTCAATGATTCAGAGAGAAGAGGGGGAACAACAAGAACAACAGGCGGAGCAGTATGACATGGTTCGCCTGTGGGCGTCATGAGAGAGAGAGAGATGTGTACCCTCGCCCTATTACAACAGCTACCCAGGGGCTCCTAAGGCAGGTAGGCCTCCTCAAGTTCTATGAGGAGGCTACTTCCCTAAAGGCCCATAATGTGTTTTTAAGACATCTTATCCGTAGGTGGAATGCCCACTAATAGGCTTTCTAGGTTGGTCCTAACCAGTGGTACACACCCACTAAGGTGGATATATGTTTCAGTACAGGGCTATCGAGGAGAGGGGTGGATTTTCCCTCGTTCCTAGAGGTTCCAGTTGGTTGTGTAGCACGGAGTTAGTTAGTTTACTCTCAGAGATACATTGGAGCATCAGTACTATCTCCTGCAGATTTTCAGGTCGCTGGAGGTCAGTTACATATTGGTGCATTTGGTAGTGAGGAGGTGCAGTGCCTCTCACTTCTCATTTCGACCATTTCACACAACACCAGTGATGGGCAACACATTAGTTGATCGCTTCTATATTATGTTTATTCTTTAGTACAGGAGCCACGAATTGTCAGGTGCTCTGCCATTTTTTTGTGGCAGTTCTGTTTAGCCTTAGATAGATGTCGTGCTCATGCACAAGGGAGGGTCAACTTACCTTTTGCTTCAGAGCTTTTTTGATTATTTTTTGAGAGGTTTCCAGAGATGAGGCCTACTTTTTTTCGGAAACCTCGTAGGCCGACGTTGGAGGCATAGATGCACATATGGGGGCAGATGATGCCCAAGAGGGGTGAGACTATGTTTCCAACCAGGATATCGCATGATTCATTGGACTTGCTAGCCAGTGTTGACGAGCTGCATCCCTTCATTATGGTCCCCTGTCCTTATGCTGGATTGGATTAGTGAGGGTGTGCCAACATCCTCTTCATAGATGATGAGCCGCCAAATGATAGAGGTAATATTGCTGTTTTATTTAAATTTATTCTAACATGTTCTTTAACTTGTTTTTATTAAATTGTGTAATGAAATTGTCTAATTATTGTTGTGTACTTGTATATATTTTGCAGACAATGGCTCTTTTGATGGCGAGGAGATGCCGAAACCACCACATGATCCAGTTGTGGATCCTGATGACGATCGGGGCATGCCAGATTCTGAGGATCATCAGGAGGCCGGTGTAGAGAGACATGCTCCTACTGGTACTCTGGTACCGCCTTTTGCTACTAGATACATGATGGAGTTGGGCGACCAACTTAGTGCATTGATTGTTGAGGCAAGCATCATGCTCGCTCATTACGGAGACATACAGGTTGATGATAGGCTATTACATATATGGAGAGGCATGCCGCGTGACATGTACAACCTGATGCAGCATGTTGTAGGAGCTACGACAACTGTTACACGACTGAGGAAGAATTTTTCACATTATAGGCGTGATCGAGTCGCAGCACATGATGGACAGTTGCAAGCAGTGACTCATCATTTCATGATCGTTCACCTTGTGCCGCGCCAAATGAGCATGAGCCTCCACTAGCATCTAGAAATAGTCATCATGGAGATGAGGCTGGACCATCGGCCGCGTCCAGTCAACAACCTGCAACATCCATCAGTACTCATGATCACGAGCAGGCTGCACCATTGACTGAGCAGGCCTCCACTAGTACTGTTATTGATGTTGTACTACCACCAGCTGATCCATGACATTTATATTATAGTTGTATATTTTTAACATTATTCAGTTATATATATATATATATATATATATATATATATATATATATATGGTCTATGTATTTTATGTTCATGTTGCAGTTGTACTTAATTTACATGTTGGTGATCATCATGATGTGTATATTGTTAAGTCATATGTTCATTTAATGTGAAACTTGCAGATAGATGTGTATGTGATAGCATGAGTTATTTGACATGAGATGTATATTTGATGTTTGTGTTGTGATGATGTTAATATATAATGTTAATTGTGTTTTGTTAGATGATCATGATCACGATGATGTTAGCGATTTTGAATGTGTCTTTTAGTCGAATATGATGTTTGTACGATGGTTATCATGATCGTGATGTTTATTAATTAATTTAATATTGAATGACCATGATATTTATTAAATATTATGTCGTGATTGTAATTGAAATTGAAATTTTAATTGTATGTAAAATTGTATTTGTATTTGTAATTGTAATTTTAACTGTAATTGTATGTAAAATATTTCATGTAAAATTTTAATTGTAATTGTAATATTTAATTTATTGTGAAATGATTGTAATTGTATATATGAAAAATTGTAAAATTGTAATTCTAATTGTATGTAAAATTCTAAAATTGTAACTTTATTTGCAATTTTAATTTTAATTGTGATTGTATGTAAAATATTTGTAAAATTGTAATTGTAATTGTAAATGTAATTCTAATTCTAATTCTAATTGTATATAAAATATTTGTAAAATTTTAATTGTATTACTGTGAAATATGATTGTAATTGTAAAATTTTAATTGTAAATGCAATTGTATGTAAAATTGTAATTGTAATTGTAATTCTAATCGTAATTGTATGTGAAATTGTAAAATTTTAATTGTATTAATGCGAAATGATTTTATTAAAATGTTTAAATTTGTAAATTTGTAAATAATTGTAAAATAATAAATCTAGAATAATATGAATTTTTGTAACATAATAAAGTTTAGAAAATAATGCAAATAAATTCATGTACTTTAGAATTATCATTATTTTATTATGATCTTACACAAAAAAAGAACTTTATACAGTCTGGTACGCTTATCATCATAACGTGCACCGGTGCTGGGAGTATTGTCTGAGCTTCAGTTGGCTTACATAAACTTTTACTGGCAAAGCCGACGTCGCATAAAATCACATCTTTGGCTTTCAATTGAACCTGAATGGCATCTCTAACTTGTCTGAGTTGTGCTCTTGTGGATGAAACCAGTAAAAAGTCTGCTTGTATTATAAATGGAAATCCAATGACCATTTCTGTGGGAAGAAAAGCATATATACCTGCAGCTACCATATTTCCACCTGCAAATCAGTTTCCCATTGGAAAAGCTAATGTAATAGCTCATTTTGCAATGTCTTTTCTCTGCTCAACCCTATACTCATTTTCTACAGGAAACCATTGCCTCCACATGTAATAACTGCATCGTCTAGTTGAAAATCGGTCTTCTTATGCTAACAAATGCATAATGAAGGACTCGTTGTCATTGCTCCCAGAACATTTAAGGTTAGTTTCTCGTAAAACAAAGATTGTATAAATTATGTTAAGATCAAGATAGAAAGCACAAAGGAGAAAAGAGGAAATTGGATGCCAAGATGGAAGAGGAACTTACAAATGAGCAAGCAGATCATGGGTCAGCAAGCAGATCATGGGGCATATTGTTCTGTTGTAGGTTATGAAAACGTTCAAGTTTCTTTTTGCGAAAGAAGAAGAGGTGTAGTTTTGAAAAGAAATGGCCCAACTATTTTCACAGCAAAATGTACATTTCCAACATGTCTAAAAACTAAAATATCTCCAACTTCAATAAACTGCTCAGAAACAAAACTTTCCCAACCATTTGTGAAAACTGCCCACGTCTTAGTGTAGCATAGGTTCACATGCCACAATTTCCCACTTGGGCCCTATAGTATTGCATCTTCACATGCCCCACATTGCATTCTCTCCACATAATCAGTGGGGACCTCCTGCAATAAACAAAATGCATTGGAAGAATAGTTATTTCCATCAAGAATTTATCCAATTCCAATTCCAATTCTAATTCTCAAGAACAAACACAATTCTAATTCTCAATTTCTATGGTTGGAGTTCACTAAATTTTGGTGTACACACTTAAAAGTAATTTCGGTGCCTTAATCGCAAATCGGTGCTATTGTACATATAACCACACAGGTGCGTTTTAGTTACTGCGCAGCGGTGCTGGTGTTACAAATGGATGCACCAGTGCGGTGCTATTAAGTGATGCACCGGTGACGAATAAACACAAATAAAAAAAGCGCAACTCTATTTTCTTGAAGTGAAAAAAAAAACGGCAAATTGAAAAATGGGCGGCAAAATATTTTCGAAAATCTAATTTCATAAAATAATTCTTTAAATACTAAACACTTTTCATTATTTCATTATTTTTGCTAAAATTTTCAGCCAAAGATTTGCAGGAGACATACTTGGAGCAAGAGAGCACGAGAGCACTATGGAGCAGTGAATTACGTTCGAACAAAAGTATTTAGATAATTAGAAACCAAACCTCTGGTAATTCAAACCCTGTATCATAGAATTTCAAACCATCTCATGATTAAATTTGATTATTTTTTTACTTTTTTTTCTGTAGTTTTTTTTACTTTTTATGTAGTTTTATCCATTTTTTCCCTAAAACCTTTATTTTTTTTGTTTCTGCCCTTTCTTCTCTCTGTTTGTGATTTCAGAATTAGGGCTTTTCATTTTATATTGACATCCAACCCATGGGACGACTTACATAGTCGGATCCCAATCCATTCGGCCCTTGCGTGAATTTTTGGAAAAAATGGATTTTTTTTTTAATCGGTGCGCCCTGCGTAACCTAGCGCACTGGTACGCTGTATTATACAACGCACCGTGCAAGTATTGTGTAATAAAAAAATTTAAAACAATTTTTAAAATCAGTGCGCCATATATAAAATAGGGCACCAATGCTCTATGTTTCGAGGATAGCACTGTATAGTCTATTACACTGTTTGTGCCATGTGTTTGTAATACCCCACGCACCGTATGGTCTATTATAATTTTTTTGCGGTGCGTTTCTAATACCCCCACACATCGAAGTCGGTGCGTACATCATGAAAGGCACACAAGTTTCTTGAGATTTATTTTTTACTTCAAAATTTGACAATTTATTTATAAATATATTAATGATTGATATGGTACAGGTTTCAGATTGACAAAGAAATGACTGACAAGATATCAAGTAACAAAAATACTGATAATACATCAAGAAAAGAAAAAAAGGCAAGTTCTTTGTAAATTCTTTATAAAAATATTATTTTTGAACTATATGTAAGTTCAACTAATATGTATTGTTTACTGTGTATCATGCAAGGCCACAAAATGACAAAGCTTGATAAGATTATTTCTGATCTAGGACGAGAAGAGCGTAAAAGCTTGATGGAAAAATTGCAAAAGGATGAATAAGGTGAATGAAAAAATACTATCGATCCAATATGAGTTTCTTTTTTAAATTTTCATTAATAATATACTTAAAATTATTAGATAACATGTGTCAAACAGTCTATTAATTCACATCTGTTTAATGTTCTACAAGGACCAACAACTCAGAAAATGAATGTTGTTCTAAGAAAAGAAAAAATATAGAACATGCAAATGAAAATGAATTGCTCCTTAGCTCATTTGGAGTGGTGTTGGAGGTTAACGAAAGGGGGAAAAAATTTTACAAAAGTTTGAGGGATCTAGTGGAAAGAATGTATAGACGTTTTTTCCACTTAAAATACAACAACCAATCCAATGATTCCAAGAACCAAATTTTATCTAAACTACAGGAAGAATTTCCAGAGAATTGGTCAATGATACATGTCAAACTTTTAATATAAAAAACGTACAAAAAAAGAAGAAGGAATGAAAAAGTAATATTCCTTTAAATGTTTGTCTAGAATTATTTTTAAATATCACGTTTGTTATATTTACTTTTCATATATCAATATAAAAATTAAATATTTTATTGTCATGTTACATTTTCAGGAAGACTATGGAAATCTCAAAAGATGAACGAGTTGATATCAGAAATATGCCAGTAGGAATGTCCAAAAATGTGTACAAGGAGATGGTCAAATAAATGGACAAAATTGCATCGTAGGAGGAGCAATCTCAAAAACAATGTGCTTCAAATGTAATATGTAATCATTGATTTTTTTGAACATTAGGTACAATAAATAAACAATTTAGCATTAAATATTAATTTTCAAGAATTTTTTTGCAGAAAAGAAAAGAAAATGGAACCCATTCAGCACATAAAACAAGACGACAAGGAAGAAAAGGGTTGATATCAAAGTTTGTGAGTAGTTGTTACTTCCTTATAACAACTTAACTAGATTTCATTTTTGTATTTTTAAGTTTTACAAAAATTATCATTGAATGTCTTCAAATAGGTGTTAACATACAAAGAAGAACCATCAGACGAATTGATTGATATTGGGATAAATATGGGTTGTGAGTATATGTTGGCATATCAGAAATTAATTGTGAAATTTGTAAGCATCTATCTATCTTGTTTTACTTAGCTCCGTCTATAATTAATAAAACAAAAAAATATTTTATATTAAATATATGATTTGTTATGGGGTATAAAACTTGCAGGAAACAAAGTATGGAACTGTGCCAAAAGATGAAATTTTGAAAGATGTCATGGTACATGGTTTTGAAAGAATGTGTGTAGTTTATGAGTCAATTGTTGCTATGGTACGCCATTTTTCTTTTCGATTTACATTGATGTATATTATTTAATATTGCAATTTTCATTATTCTCACCAATGTATATACACTCATTTCAGTTTATTTTTATGTTTGTAGATGGAAGGTGAAGAAGAAGAAAATAATCAAAACTGTGAACAAAACATTCCTGAAAATAACCCCAAGTCATGGAAGTAGCTCTAGCAGTGACAGTAGTTCAAGCGAAGAATGATGATCACTATGTTTGGATATCAAAGCAAGGCGTTGTATTTTTTGAAATATATCTATGTAATCAGACATTTTGTTTAATGCAATGGACATAGTGTCCCAATTGAAAGACAAAGGGATACCAATAATTGTCCGATTTTGTATGACAAAGACTGTCTTATTCATATATATATATATATAATAAAATATGTTTTAATTTATTCTATTGCATTCTCCATTGTCATTCTCAAATGCACTAATAAAAATTTAATTCATATGAATATTGTTATAAGATATATATATATATATGTCAACTTTTGATGAATAATGAATTTTAAAAAACCAAAATAATTATGATATGATATAACAAATTAATCCAAACATCACATTCAAATGCATTAATAAAAATTTAATTAATATGAATATTGTTATAAGATGTGTCGACTTTTGATGAATAATGAATTTAGAAAAATCACAATAATTGCACTCTCACAGGTCGATGTTTCTAAAAAATACAAAATAAACATTGGTGCGTGTCAGGTACTGTACACTGGTGCTTTTGTGTGTTGAAGCGCACCGGTGCATTTCTGTGACCTATGGGCACCACACAAATACCAAAACAAATTAAAAATCTCAGTGCGTTTGTGTGATACTGCGCACTGGTGCTTTTATGTGAGACTACGCACCGGTGAATTTTTACGACGTATGGGCACTGCACAAATACCAATACCAATTATAAATATCGGTGTGTTTGTTTGATACGGTGCACCAGTCCGTTTCTATAAGTCTATGTACCAGTGCATTGAGACGACTTATGGGCGCCGTACAAATCTCAAGACCAATTGGTACAGCCCCATGCGTTGTATCACCAACACTGTGCCCGGTGTTGTTTTATACCTGGACGGCGCGGTGCAAGAACCTTCGACCGCCCCGGGGCCACCATCTAGATGACATGCACCGGTGCATTGAAACCTTAGTAGCGCACTGATGAAAAAAACATCCGTAATAACCTCTGATCGCCCAGTTTTTTTAGTTGTGTTGAATTACTGTTAAAAGTTCCGGCAAAACCTCTGTAACCATAAACAGATGTTGTAGAAAATGTTTTTTTGAAAATTTTGGCCAATTTTATAACACTAAAAACCTCCTTTATAACCTCCACTAGAGGGTCTTTTCCTTGTAGTGATAGACTTACCCAGTGATGGAACTGACATAGGTCCAAACACATCGTTGTCCACAAGCTCTAATATCCCTTTTGCCCTCTTATCTCCAGAGGGGAAACTCACTCGATTCTACTTCCCATATACACAATGTTCATAGAAATCGAAATACATATATAAATTAGACATGCCTTCTACCATACCATTACCATGAAGTATTTGAATGCCCTTATCTCCAATATGTCGAAGCCTTTGATGCCATAACATGGTTGTTTTCTCCAGAGACCACTAGGTTTTCTGCTCTACTTTCAGGAACCACATAACTATTGCACCCATCAATAAAAATGCTACCTAGAAGCTTGTAGAGAGTTCCAATCCAAAATCCTCGCATCAATACCAGTGCTCCCCGAACCATATTACATGTATCTTTCTCGAACATTATTTATACATCTACACCATCCATCTTTCTTACAAAATCATATTTACGGCCAATGCAGGAATATGTAGAACACCAGGAAGTGTTCTAATCCTAGCACCTTGCAACTTTAGCTTGAATTTTCTACGTCCAATTATTTTGGCCTTCCTGTCATCCCTTGAGAATACATCACCACCATCATATTTCTCGTACTCGCAAAACCACTCCCTATGGGGAGTGACGTTAAAGGATGCACTTGAGTCGATCAACCATGCCTCATGATCTACATGTGTACTTGAAGAAGAAGCCAAGTACACATTGTCAGCTTCATCTGAGGTGGTTTTCACCTCTGCATAAGGAGCACCATGAGATCCATTTCCTTTCTCAGGAGCTTTAGATTTACAATCCATTTTGTAGTGCCCTTCCTTTATGCATTTCTAGCACACCTTTACAGGTTTTCCTGAAGATTTAGATCTCCCACTTAAGGACTTATTTTTGTTTCTGTTATGGGACCGTCCTCATACAGACATGACATATCCATTCTGGCTCTCCATATTTTTCCATCTCATATACTTCGAAAACAAGGATGAGACTATTTCATAAAATTTCAAGGTAATTGTATTGTTGCATTTTGGTAGAGAACATAACAAAATAATGCACTTATCTTCGTTTGAATTTTTTATATCAACAGATAAAAATTGGCTTACCATAATATTAAAGGCGTTCAAATGATCTGTCACTGAGTCTCCATCCTTTATCCTCAAGTTATACAAAATTTTCCGCAGGAACAGTTTGTTCACTATAGACTTGTATTGGTATAAAGTCCCTAACTTTACCCACAAATCCTTCATTGTAGCTTCCCCTGATACATTAAACAATATTGAATCTAAGAGACACAATCATATTGTGATCTTCGCCTTCTAATCTAAATTCGACTAGTATTTTGCCGACATTCTTGTTAGTGTCGTACATGGATTTACAATAATCCATTGATCCCAGTCCACCAACAAACCCTCCATCTTGAGCTTCCACAACTCAAAAATATGACCATTAAATATCTCAATCTCTATCTTTCCATTGCTCGCCATCTTCTTTCACTGTAAGAATCAATCCTGCAGATCTCCCACTGAACAGGGTCTACCACAGGCCCGAGAAAAACCCCTCAGCATCAAAGGTGTCCCCTTGAAGCCGAAACAACTTTGATACAAAATTTAGGTTTTAAACCTGTACATAAATTACATGCAATCAAATTCTTATAGCAGAAAAATATACAATGGAGAGAACATAAAACAAATATACACAAAGATTTTCCCCAAGATCCCAAAACCGAGACTACGAGATTGATTTTTCATTATATTCCTTTCAATCTTACAATACATATATATACATGCCGAAACATTCATAAAACCCAATCCATTAAACCTGGATTAGAACATAACCATAGTTCCCTTGACTATATATAAAAAATACCATGGGAAGAAAACCATCATGCCCAAAACCATGTGGAAAACCCATGCCCAAAACCATGGGTAGGTCCACCCACCATCTGTGGGTCTTCACCCCATCCTTGGGTCTACATAAAAAAAAAAAAATCCGGGTCGCTGCCCAGAACCCCGTGCAAACCCCCCAATGGGGGGGGGGGGGGGGGGTCTATCGCCCCTGCTGAACCTGGTGTAACGTAAAACACAAGGGGTTGGTTGTGGAAATAATATAACACATACCCAACATTTAAAAGAAGGAATGAAGGCACAAGTTTAATAATTATTTGGGTGAGCATGAGTTGGTGAGACAAAGCAATAGGAGTATGCACAAGGTTGTGTGTTAGATTATGAGGAAGTGTGTGAGAGATAAAATTGTGCATATAATTGTTGTGAGGAAGAGTTACCTTGGGTAGTGTGCATAGAAATAGTAGGAAATTCCTATTTAATAGGAGAACCTATTGCGCAAGGATTCAGGGAGAAAATAAGGCTACATCAAGTGTGTTTTTCATGCCTAGGCAAGGCAAAGATAAGTGTGTATTCTCTATTGAAAACCGAGTTGTATTGTAAGAGACCATTTCTCAGTTTCTATCAATAATATTCTCAACAAGCACAGGGTTTTCCTAGTTGGGTTCCCTAGAAATTTTGTGGCTTGAATTGTATGAATTGTGTTTATTTTTGTTCCTATTTTTCTGCAAAGTTTAGTAGAGAAATATGTGTTTATATTAGAATACATTTTTTTAGTAGATCAAAATTTCGTGGATTTTCTACTATATATATAAACATTGATGTGAGTGTTGTATGCGCTACTTAATACAATCATGCTGTGTGAGCATGAATAAAAATGGTTTTCAGTTTATAAGACCTAATGAATCTCTCTGTGTGTTTCTGAGATTTGATGAAATTTGTGATCGGAATGTGTTGGGGACATATTTGTGTATATGTTGTGTGTATTATCGATAACAACACGAACATCCCTATAATGTGATTAAGGGAACTGGTTGAATTTTTTAAAGTTCGGTGAAGGGCACTAAGGTGTCAGTTTATTGTACTTTAGTGGTCAAATAAACTTTACAAGTTCTATATTTCCCCATCAAATTGTGGAAATGAATTACCCGTGCGCTTTAGTAGCTCTTACTGATTACATGGGCACAACGAGCCGTGGTTTCCATAACCATAGACTGTAGAAAGCATCTATAAAGTTTTAGAGGCCAAGTCTCAACAGGTCATGGAAGTTCGGCCTGTACAAGATTACTTGAAATTTGTAGAAAATTTTTAAGACTAAAAAGGCCTTCCAATAGGCTTGAATATTCCCGAGGGACATGCCAGGCTGAGGTTTGAAAGCTCGAATGAAAACATTGAAGATGGTTAAGTTTTCTCCCAACCTACGGTGAGCGGGCTGAACATTCGAGTGGGCCCGCAAGTAGGGAGTTGGCCCAAGTCAAGGGTTAGACTCGACCCCAAGTCGAGGGTCAGGCCAAATTCCAAGGTCGAGGTCAAGACTTGGTTGGATATAATTTTTTTCAGATTCACTGAGTTGGACGAACCTTCGAGTTGGGGGTCATAAGGTTAGGGTTGGTTCCCATGTATTTTCTGTATTGGGAGTTCGACTCTAATCAGATAATGGAGGTTTAACACACCATATCGACTGTTAAGTGGATGCCCTAACTCAATGAACAATGATGATCAAGCAATAAAATCAACAATCCAAATCAATTGCACCACTCTCTCCTTATGACGTAAACATGTAATGGGGGGTCACATTATTTGTTATGCATCGTTGGATGCTGAGATAAGAAGAGGACGATTAGATTGATCATCTAAACCACTATTTTGATCCATGATAGCGGAAGGCCCTCACCCTGACATGAACAAGAGGGGGGCGGGGGGTAGAGCAACCGTAAGGAGCCATCGATTGATAGAAGTATTGCGAGTCATCGAATATCTAAAACTACAAGCCGAAAAATGCACATGTATGCACATAACTATAGTGTTTTATATAAGTATTTTGGTGACTATGCCCAGTGTGGTGGTATGGTAATACTAGGACGTGGCATTAAGTGCACCTCACAACTAGGTGATATGGTGAAGTGGTAATGTGCTGTGTGAAGACCACGTGGATGCCATGTGGTAAAGAAGAGAAAATGATACATTAAAATTGATAAAACTCTAGGGGATCATAAGTTATGATCCATGAGTCCAAATTGAGTAAAATTTTATATCACTAGAAAATTATTAGCGAGACGAGTGCAATGGTGCCATTTGTTTCAGGTTTTGGAAACTAGGATTTTTTTTTTTTTTTAATTACCCCATTTCTCTAAATATACCATGGAAGTTGGGTTAGTATAGTGAGCACATCCCCGAGATTTAGGTGATATGTTTACATCAACTCCATCTCGCTACATTAGTATATGAAGACCCTCTTGGGCAAGGTATTGAAAGAAAAACAAAAGGAGTGATATGGCATCTTCTCTGCTTTGAATAATATTAAGCATGCCTAGTGTCATCAACGTGTTTGCCTCGAAAGACTGCATGTTGAGATAACCCATCTAGAGAGCCATCTTCAATGTGATGCAAATATTGTAGCTCCTCTAAGGTTTAGTGCCAAAGACCTCGTTCTAGTGACTTCTTCAAATTCTCGACTTCTTGTTATAGATAACAATAACTCGTTTTATTGCAGTTTAGTAGTAGATAGGCATATTTTGTAGTAGTTGGTTTTACTTTGGACACTCTATTTCCTCTGTGGGTGGTTAAAATATATGGTCTCCGTTGCAGTAGATTGAAATCATTTACGGTGAATTACGTTTAAACCATGGATATTTACCTAATGTATTTTGATACTTTTACATTCTGAGGTAATACTAACATAAATTTCTCTCTCTCTCTCTCTCTCTCTCTCTCTCTCTCTCTCTCTCTATATATATATATATATATAATTAAAATTTTTCTCTAATTTAAATTTCCTATATAATATATTGTTTTTAATTATTATTATTATTATTATTATTTTAACAAGTTTAATATTCATTTAAAACACATGCTAGTAGATAGATTTTTCAAATATACCTTAGTTTGGATTGCAATCAACATATAATTGCATGCACTAAACCTTAGGAAAATCGTCCATATAAGAAAATATCATTTGCATGTAAAAAATGAGTGTACTTAAAAACTGAGCATGCACACTACATTACATTAATAAAATAGAGTTACATATATACATGAGGTATTATCTCAAGATAGGGAAGCTATCTTGGACGCACAATAAGTTGGTTGAGAAAATATCTCAACCGCACACCAAACAAGGAACCTAGATTTAACTAACTTCTATGGAATAGGAACAAACTCTATACATAGAAAGTCACAACCGAAGATAAGTAGGAATTCTTTATTCCAACACACCCCTTTAATGACTACTTGTATCGATATCACTTCACAAAATCTAGTTGTGGTCAAACATAACAAAAGGATATGTCAACGTCCATATAAAGGAGAAACCATCCACCGGAATGCATGGTTACCAACCGCTGCAACCGCTAGTCTCGTAGGATGTCCTTTGCATACATGGTTTTGTCAACCATTATCACTGCATACATGTACCTATATCTACATATCCCCCTCCAACGTGGTTTTATCGGATGACCCGTAACCATGCTCTTCCTTCATCGGTGAACTCTCACCAACAGTGGATTTATCTTAGATCTCTTCCTCCATCGGGAAAATTTTACCGGATCCCTTCATCGACGACCTTTCACCAGATTTCTTCATCAACGACCTTTCACTAGATCTCTTCATTGACGATGTTTCACAGGATTTCTTCATCGACGACCTTTCACCGGATCACTTCATCAGTGGGCGAACACTGGCACAGACCTATTTTCAGTCCACTTCACTGTTACACGTGGTTTCTGGCTGACCACAAACCGACACTGCAAAATGGTTTCTGGCTGACCATGAAGTTGTAATTACAAAGTGGTTTTGAGACTACCACGAAATTTTACGGGGATACACATGCCTTACAAGGCTTACAACACAACTTTAACTCTTGGATTTATCAGGTACATACTTTACAAGGGCCACTACAAAAAAACATCCTAGACTTGCTTACAGTTAAAATGTGTGACTCATAATACAACATGCTATTGAGTCTATTCCAAGAAACTCACACAAAACAAACTTTCAATTTCGTTGTCCATCATCCTTTAAATGTTTTCGTTGCTCATTTACATCATATTTTGAAATGTTCAAATCTTGGGCATCTTTGTCTTTGTCAATTAAAACTTGGAACTCCATCCTTAACTTATCATTTGTTAGAATAGTCAATTCTAACAAAAATAACTTCATATTGAGGTGACTAATCTCAATATGCATATTAATTTTAGTTCCAAAATACTTTCATCGTGAAATATTTCATTTACCCAAACATACACAAACAATCATACTTTCAAACAAACAACAAAATTTTCGTGCTCCACTAGCTACAGAAACACATTAAATTTGCAGATCACACATATCAATTCCTAAAAAGCACACAAATAGCGCCTCATTTCCAATGTCTCGTCTCACATACTTCCCTGAACACCCTTTGTAACTAGGCATGCCTCTTCTCTCAGCTTGAATCCGAGTCTCTAAAAGAAAAAATACGCCATCCCACTTGACGGGCAGATGAAAGCCTCCTACAAGACGCCAACTCTACAAGACCCGCTTTCAAGACGTCCGCTGCAAGATCTCCTCTGCGTGCTGAGGTCCACGACAATTACACTGCCTCCCTGCCTCCATAGATTCAAGCTGATCCACGATGCTCTCCTTGCCCATCCAGATCAGCAAGTTGGCCACCTGCCTACAATCCGCCAACTCTGTGGTTTTTTTGATGCAGTTTTGGTTTGCTGTCTCAATGGCTTCGCTTTCTTGCCTTGAATCTGCTAGGCCGCGGCATTGTAAGCCCATGCAGCATAATAAAACATATTCAAACATCCAATAATCTGTTAACACCAGCTTGAATGAATTCTGATTCATTGTGCAACACAATCATCTCCGCACTGTAGATTTGAAGGGATTTTGAGAAATGAAGTGACCCTTTTTCGTTTTCCCGTTGCTTGGGATTGAATTGGAGACAGTTGAGGAAAATCACCATGTCGCCCATCATTTTCTCTATCGACATTTGTTCCATTTTCCAGTCCAGGTCACTTTCCATGACTCAAATTCACTTGTAGCTCGCAGAGGCTTCCACGACAGATCGAATCTTTGGGCTACTTGAAGCAATCAAGGAGAACACACATCAACTCTCCTTTCTACAACACTGTTTTGCACTATGCTTCGTCTAGCAGACCGCTCACCTCTCTCGCAACTCCCCATGGACAACCAAATATAATACTAACACACTCATTTATTTTCCTCGGCCCAGGAGGGGCTAAGGCTCAGGCCCAAATGGGCTCTGATACCAACTTAAAAACTGAGCACACACACTGTTGAGATTTTATTTCTTATTTTTAATTAAATTTGGAGAAAATATCCTGTAGGTGACAACAATAGGATTTGTTGCTACATTGGCTCCATCAATTTCTAATGAGGAGTTAATGCATCCTATATTTGTTGTGAGAGAATTTATGAGTCTGTTGCCATTCACAACTATAAAATGTAAGCTCGTAGAGGCAAGTGAGCATGACGAGGAATGTGTAGTGAGGAAGAGCTGAGCAGATGAGAAACTCTGCTATTGTATTTCTGCAGTTGATTAATGAGATTGTCGATGCCCTGTTAGGTGGACGTAGCCCAGATTGGTTGGGTGAACCACGTTAAAATTTGTGTTTTTTATGGTTGAATGTTGTGTGTGTATCTTATTTGATTTTATATTTCCGCTGCTGAACTCTAACAATTGGTATCGGAGCTCTTAGTTGAATCTGTGAAACCTGGTCTGCTGTGCTAGCAGATTTCATATTTGCCAAAAATTGGAACAGCCGTGGCTGTTGAAAACGTGCACCTTGCAGATGATATGATCGCTGTAATCTGTGCATTGGACCGTGAGGCTGAAGTGTTAGATCTGTGGGTCAAAGACTAGATCTGCGTGGCTGCTGGAGGTGGCCTACAACGCTGTGGAATCCGAGGCCGTGAGGCCAGCATTGGAGCTCTGTGAGCTATCTGCAACGTAACCTCTGAGACGCTGCCTGCTTGCGTTGAAGTTTTTCCACATGAAATTGCTTGAACACTGAGGGATGTGAGCTCCGAGCTGCTCTGTTGACTGTGGAATGAGCCTGTTTCAAGGTCAAACGGTGACTGCTGAGCACAATTTCAAAAAAAAAAACAAAAACGTGAGGCGTTTGCCATTCTTTTGAAAGTTTTTTATTAAATCATTTTTTGATTGGAGGTTAACTCAAATGCGTTTAGGCAAAATCGATATGTTATATGCCTTTCCATAAAAAAAATCGATTTGCATTAGAATGTGATGCAATATTTAAAAAAAAAACGATTTCTTCATTGAAATATAATGGTATTCAAATGCCATTTTTTTATCGATTTTAAAATGGAACTTAATAAGGAGGCACTTCATTAAATCGATTTATATGATAAATCGATATTTTATAAATCGTTTTTAAATGGGGTTATAAGAATTGTAATATCGATTATTGTATATAGATTTTTGTAATATGCCATTATTTAGGGCCTAAGGCATTTTTATCAAGGGCATTTTATAAGGTGAAGGGCATTTTCAATTTTTTTTTAACAAAAACTTCATTCATTAAGAGTTGCAATTGGAGATTTTGTGACACGAGCTACTAAAAATGGCAAAAACACAAAGTGCCCGGTTTGAGTTCGAGAAGTTCAATGGCAAAAACAACTTCGAGATCTGGAAAGTGAATATGTATGATCCACTTGTGAAACAAGGTGTGGCGAAGGCATTGTTGGGAAAAGCCAAACAGCCTTACACCATGACAGATGCTGAATGGAGTGACTTGGATGAAAGAGCACTGAGCGGCATTCGACTGTGTTTGGCGGATGATGTTTTGTTTAACATCGTGTCAGAGAAAATTGCTGCTGGTTTGTGGACAAAACTTGAAAAGTTGTACATGACAAAATCCTTAACCAATAGGATTCTTCTGAAGCGACAGTTGTACAGCTTGTGCATGAAGGAAAGTACGACGATAACTGATCATCTGAATACCTTTAATACTCTCCTGGTGCAATTAGAAAGTATAGAAGTAAAATTTGAATCAGAAGATAAAGCTGTAACTTTATTATGCTCGTTGCCCGAGTCATGGGATCATTTTGTTACTTCTATAAGTCTTAGTTCATCATAAACCCTTGAATTTGATGATGTTGTTGGAGCTTTGTTGTTCGAAGAAACAAGGAAGAGGTCAAATTCAGAAACCTCTACATCAGAAGCAATGATGGTCAGAGGTCGTTCTAAAGAAATACGCTTCAGTAAGCACAACAACTCGCGTTCAAAATCGAAAGGGAAGAAGAGTAAGGTAAAGTGCTGGTTTTGTGGCAAATCAGGACATTTGAAGAAGGACTGTTGGAAGAGACAGCAAAAATCCAAAGGAGACTCTTCGACAGAGAAGAAAGAAACAAACATGACAGATACAGGTTTGACATTCATTTCAAGTATGAGTGATGAAGTGTTATCAGTTAGTTTGTCTAATCATGATCAACATTGGCTGTTAGATTCTGGTGCGTCAAATCACATGTGCATTCATAGAGAGTGGTTTAAAACTTATAAATCAATCAATGATGGAGTTGTTTACATGGGAAATGATGTCTCGTGTAATATTGTTGGAATTGGAAGCATCCAGATTAAAATGTTTGATGGGACAAATAAAATTCTAACTGATGTAAGACACATACCTGAACTAAGAAAAAACTTCATTTCACTAGGAGTACTAGACACTAATGGATATAAAACCTTTATTCAAGGTGGAGTAATGAAAGTTTATAAAGGAATTTTACTAGTCATGAAAGCAAAGAAGGTTGGAAATCTTTTTCAGTTAGAAGGAAGAACAGAGTCAGATCATGCTTCTACAATATCTGAAAACGACAGTAATTCTATTCGTTTATGGCATCAACGGTTGGGCCATATGAGCGAAAGAGGATTACAAATTTTATCTAATCGTAAGTTACTTCCTAGTTTAAAATCTTCTAAGTTAGATTTCTGCAAACATTGTCTGTTTGGGAAACAAAGCAAGCAGAAGTTTAAAACTGGAAAACATACTAGTAAGGGAATCCTTGATTATATCCATTCTGATGTTTGGGGTCCATCTCCTATAACCTCATATGGAGGATCGTCATATTTCGTATCTTTTATTGATGATTTCTCTAGAAAAGTGTGGGTCTACATGTTAAAGAAGAAGTCTGATGTATTCACAGTTTTCAAACAGTTTAGAGCATTAGTTGAAAACATCACTGGAAGAACCATTAAATGTTTAAGAACTGACAATAGTGGTGAGTTTACTTCAAAGGAATTTGATAATTATTGCAAGGATGCTGGGATCGAAAGACATAAAACCACTGTATATACTCCTCAGCAAAACGGAGTTGCTGAACGCATGAACATGATTCTCTTAGAGAGAGCAAGAAGTATGCTTAGTAACGCCAATTTGGAGAAGGAATTGTGGACAGAAGCGGTTTCTACAGCTTGTTACTTGGTAAATCGATCACCATCAACTGCAATAGGATGCAAAATTCCTCAAGAGGTATGGAAAGGTTATCCATGTGATTATTCTAAACTGAAAGTTTTTGGTTGTGATGCATATGCTCTAGTTCCGAAACATCAACATTCTAAATTAGATCCTAAATCAAAAAGATATATCTTTGTTGGATATGGTGATGGGACTAAGGGATACAGGTTGTGGGATCCTACTACTCACAAGATCATCATTTACATAGATGTTAAATTTAATGAATCTTCACTTGAAAATCCAGATGTAGATGATAAATTGAAACAGGATAATGTACCTCAGGTTCAACACATTCAGTTTGAAACCAGTTCAAATACTGATGATAGTCCAGATGAACAAGTTTCAGATTCAGATCATGAACAAGTTTCAGATGCAGATCATGAACGTGTTTCAGATGCTGATCATGAAGAAGTTCCTACAGACAATAATCAGCAAATTGGAGAAGTACCAGAAACATCTTTAAGGAGGTCTACGAGAATCAGACATGAGGTATTGTCTCAAAATAGGTCTACATGAGGTATTGTCTCAAAATAGGGAAGCTATCTTGGACGCACCATAAGTTGGTTGAGAGAATATCTCAACCACACACCAAACAAGGAACCTAGATTTAACTAACTCCTATGGAATAGGAACAAACTCTATACATAGAAAGTCACAACCGAAGACAAGTAGGAATTACATATTCCAACAAGTATAATCGAGAATATGGTTGGATTTAATTCTTTAGAAATACATATAGCTTAAATGAATACATAATTTTGAAAGTTTTGTGAGTCTTAAAACATTGTGTGTCATATGATTCTAACACAAAGATTTTAAGTTATATTTCAAAGTTATAGTTATTCTTTGGTAAGTAATTTAAAATAATTCACTAAATTCTTATTTGATAGACAATTTTCGCTTATAATTAATTTTAATATGTAGAACAATGATTTTTAATAATAACTACTCCAAAGAAGAAATTATTTTTATAGTAAAAATTCTCGTCCATATTTCTAATTTGTGTTTTGGATGGTGCTTAAGTGAACATATAGAGCAATGATTATCACATTTTATGAAAGTTAATTTCATGTTAGTTTAATTTAAAAATACATCGTTTGTCAAAAAAAATTATAGTTTTGAAAAATTTAATCTTTGTGTAATTAATTTTATAATATATCTATAGAACTTCAATTTATGGAATTTAATCTAATTATAATCGGAGCATATATTAAGGTTATAAATTATACAGTACAAAGTTAAATTTATTTTCTTGAGATACGTATAATGGAGGATCATGTTTTTAACGATTTCAATTTTTTTTTTTCACTTCTGGTTTTAGGACATTTTCTAGAATTTAAAGGTTAAAAACAAGAAGGAGATAATTTCTTAAAATAGCGTGATATTGTCAAATTATAAAAATGAATATTTTAATTGTTTTTTTTTTCTATATAAATTTAATTAAAAAATAAAACAAATTATATTATTAATTTGTTTTTTTCTAAATTATTATTATTTTTATTATTTTTATAAAACTAACTAAAACCTAGTATGCTTTTTTTTAAAATGAATTTCACATGTTTTTCAGAGAGAAGCTTGCCAATGATATTGATACTTTTTTTATAATTTACAAGTAACATTAACGAAGGTCGGAGAATGCTACTCCAATATTCAGAGGAACCTTTGTCCAAACATGCATAGATACTTCATAGGTTGTTAGACATTTGAACAAGACAAATATGACCGTTCACAATCATATGTCCCCACCACTAACCAACTTGTCAATTCTTTGAAACAAAGAAAGGAATCACGTGTTAATTTGTTTAATTAAATGATTTTGGCCATCCACATTTTCCCTCTGCCGAATCTATGTTTTAGATGAATTGCCTTTCTCGGAAGGTAAGTTAGGAATTTTTTTATGAATGGGATTTACCTTTAACAAAATGTATTTTTACCACTTTATTCATCCCGAGAGCTTACTGGCCAATTTATTAATGTCTTTTTTAATTATCGAACACACTTATTTATTTTTAATAATTTTTAAAGGTTAAGAGTGTTTGATTTAAAAATTAATCACTCATATATAGATATATGGAACGTGAGGTTTTATCTTTGTCATGTACGAGGTAAAATTGTTTTTTTGGGAAAACATTATTATTCGATAGAGTGGATGTGGTTAAGATTGGGTAAGCGATTCTAACTTGCTTACTCAATCTTAAGTTAAATTGAGTTCAAACTCTGCCGCAGCCAAACCACAAGTGCCATGTGTGCCATTGGGGGACATGTGGTCTAAACAATGAATCTTCGATTTTTCCAAGTCAAAATTGATAAGTAATCTATGACTATTTAGAGAACTTAAGCCAAAGAAATTATGAAGTTCAAACCTTTAGTTTGAGCTATTCTCGAATGAAAATAGAAAAGATGAGAGGGATAAAGTTTTGAAATGTCTCATTTTGTTATTAAGAGTATTTTGAATATAGGAAGGTTATCATAGCTATTAGTTTATTATACGTGTGGAATAATTAACTTAATTTACGAGCACTAACACCAGATATTATTTTCTCGTTAACTAATCTAAGTATGATGACACCTTTCAAAACTTTACTATGGAGGTTATAACTTTAATGAAAAGCTCACAATTTCTATTATCGAGGTGTTAGAATATTGAAAATATGAATCAACACACAATAATATAAAAAAGCAGAACCTTACTAAACTACCATCCTATGCATATAGAAACAATATTTAATCAATGTAAGAAGGAGACAAGAGACAAAAGAAAGAGTGCACCAGATATATATGGTAAAATCCCCAATTGGGGAAACACCCATGGGAAGGTAATAATGTCTTTATTCAAAAGTATCCAATCTTACACTTGAGAGCACCTTCACAAATGCTTTACCCTTTGCAAAGATAAGACTTCCATATTCATTATGTGTTTCTTGGGTCTCCCTTACCTCTATTATATAACAAGAAATATGGACAAATTACATCCTAATAATACATCTGGGAAAATGTATCTTTATATAATAAATAGTTAGAAATGTTATTTACTCCATGAGGAATGTCACGTATAACTCTTTTACATAAGATTACAATTTATTCCGAATAACTTAGAGATTATTACCTTCCAAAGCAACACATTCCAACACTAGGTGATCTAGGCATAACACAATAATTCCTTAGAGCGCGTATACATGATCTAGACATAACACGATAATTTCCCAGTATTCCAAAGGAGGAGTATCACTCTATTGGAAACTATGAAAACAAATACATAAGATGGACAATTACCTTACACATATGTAAAGGTCACACTATGTTGAAGTACACCAACATCTTCCCTACCTTATGTGTGCAACATTAAGTATCAAGGATTCAAACAACGCTTGATTTTAAAATGATGTAGTGGCCTACATAAATATATCCAAATTGAAATGGTGGTTATAAGCACCTCCTTGTAAGGAGCCCCTCACATTAATGTTGTTAGGATTGAGAGCATAAAGCTATGAAAAAGTTCGGGTCAAAAAATTCACGATAGAAAAAGAAAGGTAAAGGTAACAATTACTCTCACAAAAAAAAGATATAGCAATGATAACCAACTTTGAGGCAATTGGTTTGAGCAGCATGCAAAGAAAAGCGTGAAGTTGAAGGAGAACACATACAAATGGAGTGTCACACAACTTGACAATTTTAATTTGTAGATATAGAAGCCTTAAACTTTAATTAAACTTTTACATCACTAACGACGATGAATAGTAGAAAATAGATCATCAACATGATACCTAATCTTGTTATTGTTAGTACAAAGGTTCAACGAGAGGAACTAGAGGAAACTAAGGAAGGAGAATGCCTCTTCACTTCATAGATGTGGGGGAGGGGGATGTCGTTACATTCCATTGTTCATATTATCAATTGGAAGAACATGATCTTAGTCGAGGTCATCAAGAAGATAAAGCTAACAATGTTGTTGAACCCCAATGCATCCAACTCTAATTGGCTAATACAAGGATGAGACATCCACATTACTAACCAATGTCACATACCATGGCATCAAACCATTCAAAGATGACGTATTATGTGATGTCACCTTCGTTGAGGTTTGTGTTGTTCTTTTAGGATAACTATGTATGTTGAACCATCATGTTGTTTATTACTCTAGGCCTTATAGAGACATTGTTTCCCTATGAGATTAATTGTACATGATAATAGTCCTATTTATTATTAAGCCGAAGGGAAAAAAGAAAAAACATTCTACACTCTAGATAAGCCTTGAGAACCAATCTCCATTGATGTTATGTCAAGTTTTCCTTAATCAACTAAGCATGGTTACAAAAATGTTTTTGTGGTTGTTGATTGGTGCCCTAATAAGACAATTTTGGCACTAGCTCTTCTACAAGCATGTTTGGATTCATGATGGGTTTCTAAATATCATTGTATTTAATAATAACAACATGTTCCTAAGTATGTTTTGGTCTAAAATTTGGTCCATTATAAACATCAAAGTGAACAAATCAATTTCCTTACAATCCCCAAAGATATGGAAAGATAAAGCTTTTTAATGCAATAATTGTACATATCCTCAAAATGCACCTCCAAGCATCCACATACATGGGATGAAAAAATTCCTTATGTTTAATACATGTAAAATAACACCTTTAATAGTTTTATTAGACACATTCATTTTAAAGTGTGTACAAGGTTACAACCATTAGCCCCAATTATTGTAGCTTTACTCATTACATCAACATAAGGAGAGTCATCCCATGTTCAAAATGTGTTCAAAATGAGACAAATAGGTCAATCAAATTTATTGAATGGATTAGAGAATTTAACAACAAGTTCATGATATTTTGGAGAAAGCTAATGGTAAGTATGAACGTCAACATGATCAACCTCAAAGTACATACAAGTTACATGTTAGTGACAAGGTATTGTCACAATTGCAAAAAGAGCAACTTATAGGTTCCTAGAGGAAGCTAACCCACTATGATATAGGCCTTACACTATCACCAGGCTTGTGGGTGAGAATGATTTTGGATTAAATCTTCCATCCTTCCTCAACTTACTGCTTGCACTATTTAACATAGAGTTTCTTCAATCATACTACCTTCCTTTGTTTGGCACCTTAGAAGTGGTGTGTCACTTTTTGATTACTACAGAGCTCAACCATGATTACATTGAGCAATATATAATAGACAAAATCATGGACACCAAGTTGAAGAGCACCCACCTACAATTATACAACTCTTTTAGGTTGTTAAAAAAAAGCAGGTGGTTCATTGAGGATTAAATATGATAGAAATTCCCCCATTTACTAGTACAAGAACTTGACACAATGCAAAGCATTGCTACTTAAGGGAGAAGGATTGATCTAAGTGGATGCCCTATGCCATCTTAGAAATAATATCAATATTGGCAAGTCTCAAGTCTTGAAATCATAGTGGGTTTTCAAGGCCTTTCCATGTTCAACATTCCAAAGCCAAATGGCAAGGCTTCTGGCTTAGTTTGCAAATTCTTTTAAATGGGTTAAAGAACACCGAAATATAACAATGAGGAAAATGTTATAGCCCCAATAAGGCTTCCTATTTTTTTAAACAACTCAATTTTATCTAGCAATGTGAGCACTCTCAACCATAACTTCAAGTTAGGGTTAAGGTTTTTACATCTTAGGGTTTATGCTTTTTATGAGTTTTTTGGTATTATTAAAAATTGTAGCTTTCAACATTTTGTTAAAAAATTATTGTAAATAAACATCACAAAGATATTTCTCTTATTAAAAATAATTTCCATCATTATGACAATTTATTTGTACAATGTTTTTCACCATTCTTTAATTAATAGAAATGATATTTTCATTGTATTTTTATCATTTTGTATATTAATATCTACCACAACACATTTCATTGCTTGTGTGCATTGTCAATTTTTTCGCGGAAGCAAGATTATTAATAAATTCGTGATATGGGTTTCCTAATAATAAGATAATATTGATAGAATAATATTCATACCCTTTAGCAAAACTTATTTCTCAGTCTATGCACCCATAAATGTTTGAGAAAAATAAATACCCACAACTATATAGTATACTACTTTAATTCTCTGGTGGAAATTTACTTTCCACCAAGCATTTATGTGTGAGAAATAAGCTTTGCCATGCCCTTTACGCATTAAAGTTCATACATTGGGCTATGGGAGTTGGTTTAATGCCCACTCAACTATCACAAATGCATTTCCACTCAAATACGAAAAAGGACAAGTGGCATCGCAATGCAATTTAATTTTTTTTGGGTTAAGGAAGCATTTTGTTAATTAAATTATTTTTAATAAAAATTTGAAATACCACATCAAAGAATGGTACAACGAGTCAGGTTGCAATTTCAACGTATAGAGTATTGACAGCGATATTTGTTAAGTCCTTCGAGGGGGCCACATAGAGTATACCAATGGTATTAATTTAAAAGAAATATCTTTCTACCAGGAATTTTCCAGACGTTTTCCCGAAATATCTAAGCGGAATTTTCCACACGTTTTTGCTATAGGCGTCAATGTCACTTGATCATTTTAATAAAGAAAAAAACTTAGTCATGCAAATATTCTACTCATATGGTAATAGGAAACTTTTTGTTTGATGTGCTAATTTGTTTTTTTGTTTGATGTGTCATTTACCCCTTCCCAAAATGGAAAGTTCAATTTTTTATTAATTTTATATTTTAAATAAAATCTGATTTACATATTCAAGG
The DNA here is from genome assembly GCA_034641835.2 of Pinus albicaulis. Lineage (NCBI taxonomy): Eukaryota > Viridiplantae > Streptophyta > Pinopsida > Pinales > Pinaceae > Pinus > Pinus albicaulis. The sequence continues at coordinate 1,054,058,781 of CM076581.1, forward strand.
TCATCATGATTCATTCATAATGACTAAGATGATGTTATTATCAGCAAGACAGGTAATAAAATGGATTAATTTGATTTTTACTGAAATTAGATAAGTAATTTGCAAAGTTTATATAATATATATATATATATTTTAATTAATTTAATTTAATTTATTTAAAGTTTTATTGGCTCACAAAGTTGGATTCTTATTGTGAAATTATAATTGAGGTACCACTGTCTTTAACTGATTCTGTTGCTGGCATTTATTGTTGAGTACGATGTTGTAAAAGATTGATTTTATCAATCATCAATAATAACTTGTAGGTGGATTCCGCACCTTCATCCAACTTTGTTGTACACTCTCCCCTGAATATATACACCGACTTTTGGCTGGAAGTCATTTGCAGCAGAGCTGCACATACAAAAACTACTAAATGGGATTGTACTGTCTGGGACACTTTACGTGCTTTTTATAAAATTGCATGGTGGATAAGTTATCAACAACCACAATTTTGTTTCCACCTACGACCCATTGATTCCCTTTGATGGCTTGTAAATGGCATTTCCACATCGGTGAACCCTTGCAAAGGAGGGAACATTCGCTAGTGGTTTGTCCTTCATTAACAAATTAAATGTGGTCTATAGGGCGATGAAGCGTTTTGAAAATGGGACCATTCGTTAGTGGTTAAAGCACTCTCATTAGTGCTATGCAAGGGAGGATATGTCATATTATTATCCCTGCCACAAGGCAGGTAATAACGTAATCGATATGGCGTTGACTATGAATTGATCTTGTTTTGACTAAAAAATAGACAAGAAGTTTGCAAAGTCTACTTTATAAAATAAAATAATTTATTTTCAATTTTGAAATAATCTTTTGGTAAAAATCAGATATGAAAAATATCGTCGATGCTTTTCGAACCAACTGTTGTGGTTCATCATTTGGTCCTAATGATGAACCACAATAGTTGGTTTGAAACGGGTCGACGATATTTTTCATATGTGATTTTTACCGAAAGATTTTTTCAAAATTTATGGATCACAGAAGCCATCTCTCAAATATTTTTAATTTTATTTATCTAAAGCTTCATTGGCTCACAAACCTGGAGTCTTATTGTGAAATCATAACTGAGGTACAACTTTCTTCAACTCATTTTGTTGCTGGCATCCACTGTTGAGTACGATGTTGTACTAGACTAATCTCATCAATCACCAACATCCTATAGGTGGATTCGACTCCTTCATCTAATGATGTTGTACACCCTCCCCTGAACCTGTACTTCGACTGTTGGTTGGAATACATGTGCAATAGAGTTGCACATATAAAAATAATTAATGGGATTTTACTGTCTGGGACACTTTATGTGCTTTTTATAAAATTGCATGGTGGATAATTGATCAACAACCACCATTTCATTTCCACGTACTGTCCATTGATTCTCTTCGATGGCTTGTAAAAGGAAGAGGCTATCGTTGCGAAAGAATGGGTTGATGGGACCCCTCCTTCGGTCCCATCCTTGGGCGCCGACGATTGCCAAACCTCTTCCCGTCGACCCTGCCCCACTCCCCTCCTCCTCCCATCACCCTCGGACCCCACTGTCCGCAACCTCCCTGAAACCCCTCCTCCTTCGCCACCCTCCTCACCTGCCCCCACACCTTCCGCTACCCTCCCCTACCCACGAACCCTTTGTCCCATCAACCCACCTCCCCTTCATTAACTGAGATTCGAATTTAAATCCACATTCCTTCGTGCACTCACTCACTTTGAATCCCCCCCCTTGAAACTCCCATATTCCAACATTTCACCATTGCAATTCAAAGCTCGACTAGCTTGAATTGCACTCGAAGGAGTCGACAGGCTTGCATTGCACTCGACCAATTCAGTAGGCCCCAACAACAATGTAAGTATCAAAATACACTGCAATTTTTCGGAAGGCCAATTCAAAACCTCAAATGCTATGAACTTCTACATTCAATGAGTTTTTCTCTATATCGCTGTTGAAGAAGGGAAGTCTAACTATAATTATTGAAGTGCTCAAGTGCTAATCTAACATAAATCATTGATGCATTCAAATGTTGAATGTATGATCAATTTCTATTTTTCTTTTCCCTCATTTCTACTGGTAGTAATTCAAAGTTATTGTTCATGATAATTATTTTTTCTCATTTCTATAGTATTTATTGTAGGAAGTCAATGTTACTGTTCATGAGAATCTCAAAACGTTTTTCGAATAAAGTATTTATAAATTGGGTTCATATGAATATGTAACAATAAATTTTCAAATTAAATGGATGGTTTTTTCTCTCTAGGGGGATGGATATGGTTTTCCCTTCAAACTATTTTTTACACTCCAAACGTGAGGATTGGTAATGAGATACATGTCAATATATTTCTATAACTAGAATACATTACAAAAGGGAGAATATGCATTTTATTTTATGATGGGTAGTTTTCGGTTTTGAGAAGGAAGTTTTGTGTTTTAGCTGATGTTTTCTTGTAAAAAAAGAGTGTGAAAGTGGAACAAGGACTATAATGTTTTCTCTCTTATTAATTGAGTCCAGGCTACTAGTTTAGTTTTATACACATTATATCACATATTCTTAGCTTCTCTGAATGCAATGGATGAGTTCCAGAGGTTGAGTTCTTCCTTGAATTAAAATTTGGTTTTAGGAATTCCAATATATGGTAAAAATAAATGAACAAATTATATATACATATATGGGGAGTAAATCTTTTCGGGACTGAAGCTCCTTCTATGAACTCGATGAATGATTTTTAGAGGTATGATGGACTGAGTATGGATAGTAATTGTTGTAACCCTTCATAGTTTTGCAAGGATACTATGACATCAAACCATCAACCTTAAGGTTCATGAAGGGATGGAAAGACAAATTGGAGATGACTTACATTCAGTTGAAAAATGCAGTAGAAAGGATGAAATATTAGGTAGATCATGATAAAATGGAGGTAGAGTTTTTAGTTGGAGACTTGTTCTTCTTTAGGTTGGGTAGTGATCACCTCAAGCCACTAAGTGACATGCCAAGTGAAATTATGATGGTTGATTAATGTTTCAGTTAAGGTAGTCAATACTAAGGATAGGGAGACAACTAGGGTTGCATCCATAGTTCATGTACAATTAGAATATGAAGGTGGAGTGGAGATGCATGTTTTACTAGCACTTGCTAATCATGTTTTATACGAGTGTGCAGGTTAGATGCCTAATTATTTTCAATGATCACATCTAGGCATGGTTACCTAGAAGCACTTTATTGACCCCTTAAATTCAATAATAATGTTTTTTGAAGGTAAGAAAATTATAACTTCACACTGACACTTCAATATCACCATTTTCTAGCATTGTTGTAGGTGATGGATATTGATTTTCTGACACCTACAGGAGTGTTGGAAAAGTCATTTTGCAACGCCTACATAAATCATTTTCCAGAGTTTTTGGAAGCAATTTAGTTTAGCTATAACATGTTGAAGAGTTCTGATATAGGTTATAGTACATTTGTTTTGGAAAATGGATAGTAATTGTTGTAACCCCTCATAGTTTTGTAAGGATACTAATCAAACCATCAAACTTAAAGTTAATGGAGGGATGGAAAGACAAATTGGAGAGGACTCACATTTAGTTGAAAAATGCAGTAGAAAGGATGAAATATTTGGTAGATCATGATAAAATGGAGGTATAGTTTTTAGTTGGGGTCTTGATCTTCTTTAGGTTGGGTAGTGAGAACCTCAAGCCACTAAGTGACATGTCAATTGACATTATGACTGTTGATTAAATCCTGACGAGCATCCAACAATAATCATTATGGAATCCTTCCAATCTTATTCAAAATGGCTTGGTTTTAGCATAATCAACATATCTATTAGCAGTCAAATCCCAGTTGTTTCCAACAAGTAACTTGTTGACATTCTAACTTGCACAATGATAAATCTCATTCAACCATTGCCAGCAGAGTTGTAATGGTAACGTATGTTCACATATATACCTTGGAGTAGACTAATCTTTCATGCATACTCAAAATTATTGTGTAAAATGCTAATTCAACTCTTACAAGCCGCTTGCACCAGATTTATAGACACTCAACATGTACCAATCAACTCAAAAAAAGCATGTTATATAAAATTAATTAATAATTAAAATCATTATCCCCTGTTGTTGTTGCTATTGGGGATTTTAGGGAAAAGCCAAGAAACCCTAGGATGGGAAGAGATGAAGAAAAGAGGGGGATTTTAGGGAAAAACCAAGAAACTCGAGGATGGGAAGAGAGGATAAAAAAACAGTACACTGATATCTAGATGGTTTAAATAATTTTTCATTATATAAACACAAACCATTCTTTGACAAATTGTCAAAAGTTAAATTTCTTCACAACCAGACTACTTCCATAAGAAGCCTATCAACTAGTGATGAATTCACCATTAACACATCAATCATTAAGAAAATACAAAACTAGTTTCCCCAAGTATTGTTTTCATGGGCCTTTAACATTTGGGGAAATTAGATATCACGCAATAACAATGCTGGTAAGTGGACAGTTGAGAACATACATACAACCAGAACCATCTTAATGGCAATTTTCTATATTTATGTAGCGGAATCTGCTAGATCTACATGCTTTCCTAGGTGATTTTCTTATGTTATTACCCTAGCATTAGTGCCACTTCTGAATGACTAGTAATTTTATTGCATGTTTTCTCTTTTCCGTCCTTGTTTATTATTGGCACTACAAATTATTTAATGTTAAAATTTTAATGCCTAATTCTAATATCATGTTATTCTTGTTTTTTTTCTAGCTATTGTAAGCATAAAAATAATACAAAAGTGGATCATGTGCATTGAGGTCTCATGTTATCCTAATCCGGGACAAGCAATTGTTCAATTTGTGCTTTACAATAGTGCAACAAAACATTTGTTGCATAGAAAGAAAGAACTGCAGGGAAGGACTACAAATAACGAGGAATACTACATTGCCCGTATCGAAGGGCTGAAAGAGGCAAAATATTGGTGTCAATGATATCACCATATTCACAAATTCAGAGTTACTTTGCAACTAGATGAAAGGCACATATAAAGTTCGAAAGGACAATCTCAAACCCCTTTACAAGGAATCCAAAATATTGAGTTGTGAATTTCAATATTTTAACATAGATTACCATGCAGAAATACAAAGAATGTCCACTCATCTACTGTGTGTAGTTGTGAATGATGACATAGGATCATCATTTGTTACACCAGAAGTCATTGGGCAACAACAAGATAGGTCACCATTATGGAAATGTGTGTTTGTTGTCATTTTTGTGGGGGTGCTCATGGCATGGTTATTTCAATAAAGAAGAACCCATTAATGTACTTTTTTCCACTAGCCTGCAAAGATTGGGTTATCTTATATGGGTGACAAGTATATGGAAAAATGTGATATATTCCATGTATATGAAGAAATGTAATATTTGCATGGTTTGTGAATAAATAATTTAATTTTGTTGACGTTATAAATATTTTCTTTTGTGTTATATGACCATGTTAGTGATCTGGATTTTCTAATGCATTGAGGCAATTATCTCTTGATTTAAAGTTTAAATTAGTGAAGGGGCCTCAAAATGTTAACATTAATGTGAAAATGTTCTATTTTTGTGAGTTAAAACATAACCCCTGGCAACCTCCATTGCCCTCTTTCATGTTTTTTATTTGGATTGGAAAAGTACACTTAAATTATAAGAAATAAAACAATATTAAAAACATTAAATCCAATGACTTTTAGATCCATAAAATTGACCATGACCAAATTATTATATTTTAAATAATATTAACTCTCTAACCTCGAGAGAAGTGGCAATGCCTTATAAGTGTAGGTGATAAAGGTACACCCTCCAAGGGAGGCCCTTATCAATTTGTAAGGCTCCGTGTTATTGACCAAATCCTAGAACAAATTTTTTTAACCCAATTTGTAGTAGCGGGTATTACAATAGTGAAGATACATGCCATAGAAATCCATAGCAAGCCATAATTGGTGTGGTCCATAACTGCAAATCAATTAGATGGAAAATTATCCTTGTGGCCTATGAGTGGTAATTCTTGATGGTATAAAAATTGGGGTGAATGGAAATATGGGCCATTGATAAGGTAAGGTTGATGATAGAGAATAGAACCCATGATCATAAACTTAGCCCTTATAGTGATGTGGAAGGGAGACACATAACCCCTTCTGAAAAATGTGAGTTTCCAGTCATATTTTAGATCAACAATGGGGAAGGTTCTTGATGATAGATGTGTGGGACTTAGGAAAGGGGTTTGTGAGGCTTGAGGTTAAAGTGCATTGATGTGGGCCATAACTGTAAATCAACCAGATGGAAAATTATCCATGTGGCCTATGAGTGGTAATTATTGATGGTATAAAAATTGGGGTGAATGCAAATATGGCCATTGATAAGTTAAGGCTGATGATAGAGAATAGAACCAATGATCATAAAATTAGCCCTTATAGTGATGTGGAAGGGAGACACATAACCCCTTCTGAATAATGTGAGTTTCCAGTCATATTTTAGATCAACAATGGGGAAGGTTCTTGATGATAGATGTGTGGGACTTAGGAAAGGGGTTTGTGAGGCTTGAGGTTAAAGTGCATAATTGATAGGAGAATATCTACATTGAAGATGTTTTCATGACATAAAATTCACTTCGATGCACTAAATCAGGGACATATGGCATGCACTTCTTGGTATGAGTTTATAAGTTGTGCTCCAATACAATGGAGATATTGCGACCCCACGAAGCTCTTAATCATTTGGTTAATTTTTTATCAATGACTGGGGTTTGCCCTTCTATAGAAGATATTGGGTGTTATCATCTTTGGCACTGATATCGATGGGAGAATTGGCATGTCTTGATTATTGTGAGCCATAATGTAGCATTCCGAATGGAATAGGGGATTTTGACCCAAACAACTGTGGTCATTAGGCAATTTCACAAGCTACTATTGTGATTTAACTAAATCAAACTCAAAACCAACACTGCAACTACTAAATTGACCTATTAAATCATTAACACAATGTATGTGTTTTCTTCATGATCTATTTTATTGTTAAGAATTATCAAAACCATAGAACACAATGACTCAGAGAAGAAACCAAAGTATTAAGAGGAAACACACTGTGAAAGAGGAAGAAGTGCTTAGCTCATAATAGCCAATAATACAATATCAAACCTAAGAATTTTTAGCACTAAAATGGTTGATCTAGAGTTTCATATATCATAACGAAATAAATAAAAAAGAAGGAACCCAACCTCCCATTGACAACCTTTATTTATACCCAATGGTTCACTAGACCTAGTTAGGTCTACTTACTCTAGGTTGAGCATATTTTTTAATTGGTTCAATTTTAATCATCATATGGTTCCATATACCATAGTGACATGAGTAAAAAAGAACACATACTCCTATTGAAAACCTTTACTTATACCCAATGGTTCAATAGGCCTAGTCAACTCTACTCACAAGGTCGAGCATATTTTTTAATTAATGTAATTTTAATAGGAATTAGTTTGAGATGCATGAAAATAGTGGGAAATTCACTCAACAGGAAAATAGCAGGAAATGCACTCAAAAAAGGTCTTGAAGTACAATTCAATTAACATCAAGAATAACAACTACTAATCTAAAGGGATTTTAAAATTTTAACATGTATCTTATACTACCACATCAACAACATGCCTTTGACAAATGATTCAAACAATATAGACATAATTCATTTGTGTTTATAGTTGCAACCATGTGTTTGACCACAACGTATGGATATACCATGGATGCAAAAAAAAATCCTACTGAAAATTGAACCTTGTCCATTAATAAAAATCTTTGATCTGAATGGAAAGTGGCATCTACCCATGGTATTCATCTACCCATGGTATTTATCCACCCATGGAATTTACCCATGGTATTGTAAGTGACATCCACCCATGGTATTTATCCACCCATGGAATTTACCCATGGTATTGTAAGTGGCATTAACCTATGGTATTCATTCACCCATGGTATTTACCCATGGTATTTTAAGTGACACCCACCCATGGTATTGTAAGTGACATCCACCCATGGTATTCATTCACCCATGCTATTTACCCACCCATGGAGTTTACCTGTGGTATTGTAACTAAAAAATGTTAAAAATACTAAGTCGTATTTTGTAAAAGAATAGATTATCCACCACAATGTAGCTTTTACAGTTATTATCTGTTTTAATAAAATGTTTCTTTGTGGTTTTTTTTACTGTGTGTTATCCTCTTTTCTTTTGGCATTTTCAATTTTTAGATCTTGGGGGCCTCCCCCCAAGATCCAAATCAATGGTATCATATTTAGGTTACGACTCCATGGGAATGAGAGTTTGACGCATATTTCACTTTCAATTTTTTTGCAGCAATCTTCAACAAAATTTATGCATGTGCTACGATCTCCACGTATCACTTTCTTGGGCAAAGCGGGAAGATTTTTTATTTATTTTTATTTTTTGATTTTTGATTTTTTTTCGCAGAAATTTTTTAGGCGGTGAGTTTGCAAATCATATCTGAAAATTTTGGTGAAATTTTACAAAAACAAATAACATATTTGGATTCCTTGTGAAAAATTACCCAAATTCAAAAAAACAATCGGCCGAATCGGAGTTTGAATGAGGGAGATATCGCTGATTTAAAATAAGTTGTGTTGCAAAATGTTTTTGATGAAAATTCATGGACGTTATCTCTCCTATAATATTTTGCAGTTTTTATGTGGAATTTCAGAAAAATGATTGCATATATGAGCTCCTCTTGAAAAATCACCCAATTTCAAAAAACAAATTGGTCAAATCAGAGTTCAAATGAGGGATATATCATTGATTTAAAAATCAACTATTATGACAACGACACAGTTACAACACAAATTTGAGTTTCTAGAGTGTTCACATAGGGATTTGAATAATATAGGAAGATGCAGAATGGTCATTCTATTTCCAAAAGTAGGTTATAATAAATATTCTGAGTTATATTGACCGAGTTATGCCCATTTTTTTTTTTTGTTATATCTAGTGCAACATTTCGAGTGGGTTCCCTTTGGAAACATGCCCTCTCACCCCAGGCTATGTATGCATTTGCTACTTAATCAATACTTGACGTCATGTTATGTGTCAACCGAATAAAATCCTTGTCATCGAAGTCCATTTTCTAGGCCGCACACTGTTAGTCTCACATTTGGTCACAAGAATTACAGGGTATCTCTATCCTCAGACCTTCGTTTGTCATGATTTTGGGTCACCCACAAACCCACGCTTTATCGAAGTCCATTTCTTGGCCGCACACTATTAGTATCACAATTGGTCATAAACATTTTAGGGTATCTCTATCCTCGGATCTTCGTTCATCATGGTTATGGGTTAACCACACAAAACCCTTCTCTTAAGTGGCTCTTCATATTCAACAAATGATTCTTAGGAGGGAACTTCACACAATAGGGACCATTGCTTCTTAGGGAGGGAGGAATGATCGGAATGGAAAGTGACATATACCCATGGTATTTATCCACCCATGGAATTTACCCATGGTATTTCAAGTGACATCCACCCATGGTATTCATGCTCCCATGGTATTCATCCACCCATGGTATTCATGCTCCCATGGTATTCATCCACCCATGGTATTGTAAGTGACATCCACCTATGGTATTTAGCCACCCATGGAATTTACCTGTAGTATTGTAACTAAAAAATGCTATAACTAACAAGTCGCATTTTGTAAAAGGACATATTGTCCACCACAATGGAGATTTTACAATTATTCTCTATTTTAATAAAAAATTTCTTTGTGGTTTTGTTTACTATTTGTTCTCCTCTTTTCTTCTGGCATTTCAAATTTTTAAATCTTGGGGGCCTCCCCCTAAGATCCAGATCACACTTCTCCTTAATAAATACTATTTTTTAATTAGCATTAAAATTATTTACCAGTTTAGTTGAATTTTTATAAAAATATATATCTCCAAAATCATTTCCCTTCACTTATCATCAATTTTGTTTAAAATTTATTAAACAATAAATTTCATTTTAAAAACTGAAAAGTCATGTATCTAAACTTGTATTCTCAAATCCAAGCACAGTACAAAGGGAAGACAATATTAAAAAGCATATTTCATTGGAATTTCAAAATCTTTTGAATTCCAACTTCCATCAAATGTCAATGTCCTCCCAGAGTTAAATAAAAGGGTATAAACAAATTATTTTGATTAAAAGATGTGATTATTACAGGTGCACCTTGATTACAGGCTCAGTATTTTAGCTCAAAAATTAAAGTGCTCAGAATTGAATGAAACCAAAATGACAATGGCCGACTCGTTGCAAGGAATCCAACGCAACTCATTTCGTTGAAAACCGAGTTCAAATGAAGGAGTTATGGTTTGATGATCACCGTTCAAAACATGCAATTTTTTATTAAAAAATTGCAAAACATGTACAAGCTGATGACATGGCAACCCCATCAGCATTCAGGGAATCTTCTTCAGTTTTAGTCCAATGGGACTGTGACAAGTGCCACTCTGGGATTCGCCAGTTTTGGTTGTGAAGGTAAAATTTTCCCAATGAACTCCCAAGGTTGAATTTTGGGTTCATAATATTATGTGCTGGAAATTATTATTTTTATGTATTAAGGTTGAATTTAATATATATATATATATATATATATATATATATGATTTTTTAATGTCATATATCATATTAAATCTATATCTATATATATTATATTTATATTTTCAAACTTAATAATTATTAATATTCCACATATATATTATCATAATCCAAATTTGAAATAATTTTAAACATTGGAATTAAAATGATTTATAATCCGCATATGGTTTGGCAATATGGTGGGTCCGATACACATATCCAACGGAGCGGAATGACGTATTATTACGTGGCACATTGTAATTACATTAAGGTTCGTGTGAATGTAATATATTTCGAATGTCACTTGAAAAATAAAAATGAGAGGGGCGGAGGTCGGGTTCTACCCCAAACCTCCCCCAAGCAGCAACGCGTTCCACCATTGGGCCATAGGCCCAAATCCTTGTAAATGAATGCCGCGAACATATAGTTAAAGCATGTCAGCACAAAGGTTGGGTGTCTTGAGGGGGCCAACCCTGCAGGCCAACCCCCTCCCATATATTCAAATGCTCAGAACCGTGGGCCAACGCCATATCACCGATAGAGTTTTTATTGCAATAAACCATGCTTTATTACCATTAATTCGGATTAAGCTCATGCTAATTCGTGATTAACGCAAAAACATGCTTTGCGCTAAACCCAGATTAATTAACTCCTAAATGTGCACTTAACTGCAGATAATGATGAGTTTAAGTTAGCGGTGGACTTGGTGGAGCCCGCCAAATTCGAAGGCAACTCCACTTTTAGTGGGGTTAATTGGCCAGATTCCAGAATTAGTGGAGAAATTGTAGGAGAATTTGTTTTTGCCATAACTGAGGCAATTTTTGACCGAATTGGGTGCAAGAAGAGTCAGTCTTAGTATATTTTGATGTTATGGAGCCATTTGAATAGGTTGCAAAGGTGGAAGAAGTCATCTACAGAGGCTTTTGTTGCCTTAAACATTTTTGAAGCCGAGGACCACCAGGAGGGAAGGCCATGCCCAGAGCATTTGGTAACCAAATTGAGTAAAAAAATAGTCATTTCTAGTAGATTTCGATGTTTTAAACTCATTGGAATAGGTTCCAAGAGAATTTGGTGCATGTAAAAAAAACTTTGAGAAAATTTTAGCTAATATAGAGGCCCAAGCTATGGAGCTGGACCAAGGAGATGTAGCCCAGGAGGGTGAACTCCTTCATAAAATCTTTATTTTAATGGATCAATTTGTCATGGTTTGTTGTAATTTATCTTTCTTCTGTTCAACACTTTAAATTCATGCTTTATGCTTTTAAAAACACTCACAAAATTTAGTTTTAATTCCTATTTTGCCACACATAAGCAACAAGGGAACCTGCACATCAAGCATAAGATTAGTAAATAGGTTTTATATCTGAAAATGAAATTAGCACAACAATAATAAACATTCAAATTTAGATCAAATTGGTATCAGATCCAAGATGAAAGGTAAGGTTATTTGCTTGATAATTTCTTGAAGATTTGTGCAAGTTAATGGTTGCAATTTTGTGATGCTGACAAGGTTAAAGTTGCAGAAAAGTGAAGAGAAGTTTTTGGTTGCATGTTATGAAACCAACTCCAAAAATAGAAGAAATGAGAGATCAACGCCTTAGAAATCAGCCACTTTGAGGGGGCAACCTCCAATACATTACATAAATGAAAAATTCTTGAATGATACAAATGACCAAACCTCCTTTATATATATAGGAGTCCATGGGGCCACAATGTAATCCTAGCCGACCTAACAATAATAATGTAAGGGCACAATAATAACAATATGGGGGTTACAGGGGTACAACAATAACAATAAGGAGGTTACACTAACAACAATAAGGGACTATACTAGTAATATAGGGACCTAACATGCTCGTCTCCTTCAAAAAAGTGTTGTCCTCAATGCTTGAGTAGCTGCGGGTGCTTTTGTATAAAATTCTCATCCTCCCATGTAGAATCTTCAATGGGTAAGTTCTTCCATTTGATGAGATACTCTAAAATTGATCGATTTCGTAGCTATCAAGTTCTTGTTTCCGTGACTGCTTCAGGTTCCAATATGGGTTTTCCTTCCTCATCAAGTTCCGGCAATATTTTTTAAACTGGAAGTTTGTCCCCTATAACCTTCTTTAAGCATGAAACATGGAAAACTAGATACACTCGCAAAGAAGCAGGAAGCTCCAATTAGTATGCAATAGTACCAATATTTTGCAACACCTTGTAAGGACCATAATACTTTGGCGATAATTTATTATCCTTCTTAGCTTGCTTGAGAGACATTTGTTTGTATGGTTGTAGCCATAAAAATACCCAGTCTCCTACATCAAAACTTCTTTCGCTGTGATGTTGATCTGCCTGTTGTTTCATTCGATTTTGTGCCAAATTTAGGTTATCCTTTAAGAGTTGGAGAACTTCTTTTTGATTCTTGATGTGATCTTCCACTATTTGAATAATAGAATTCCCCCTTAAAGAAGATGTGATGGATGGTGGATGATATCCATAAAGTGCCATAAATGGGTTCATTTTTGCTGGAATATGGAAGGAAGTGTTATACCACCATTCAGCGAGAGGTAACCACTTGACCCATTGTGCTTGCTTATCAGATACAAAACAAAGAAGATATCCTTCCAAACATTTATTCATATCTCAGTTTGACCATTGGATTGAGGATGATAATATGAGCTGTGAGCTAGTTGAGTACCCCAACAAGAAAATAATTCCATCCAAAATTTTCCTATAAAAATGGGATCTCTGTCACTTACAATAATCTTTGGGTTTCCATGTAGCTTTTGAATTGTTTCTGTAAATGCACTAGAAATTTTACTTGCTTTAAATGGATGAGATAACACACAAAAGTGTGCATACTTGGTAAGTCTATCAATTACCACCATGATGACAGTCTTTCCTTCGGACTACGGTAAACTTGTGATAAAATCCATTGAAATCTCCTCCCAACGTTGACTTGGAATGGATAAAGGTTGTAGAAGACCCGGGGTCTTAATTGTTTCAACTTTATTTTGCTGGCAAACCAAACATTTTTCCACAAAATTTTGAATATCAGATTTTAGGTCATCCCAAAAAAATTCTTTTTTCACCTTGTGGTAAGTTTTTAAAAATCCAGAGTGTCCTCCTAAAGGAGAAGTGTGCATATCCAAAATAATATTTTTTTTTAGTTGGGAATTCTTACAAATATATAAGCGATCTTTGTACCATAAGGAATCATTTTTCCAACTAAATGTATCAGATGTACTAGGATCTTGTTGCAACTTTTGAATTAATGTCCACACTTATTTGTCCTTCTTCCATTCATCCCTTGCTTCGGTTATCCAATCTGGTTGGATAATAGAAATGACACAAAGCAATGCTTCCAACTCTTCATCCTTTCTTGAGAGTGCATCTGCAACAACATTTATCTTCCCTTTTTTGTAGATGATTTCAAAGTCGTAACCCAACATCTTTGTGACCCATTTTTGCTGCTCTTCTGAAGACAGTCTTTGTTCCAAAAAGTGTTTAAGACATGATCAGTTTTTACCTTGAAGTGTCTTCCCATTAGATAAGGTCGCCATTTCTTTAGTGCATGTAGTATTTCCAACATTTCCTTCTCACAAAGAGCCTTTTGTAAATACTTTCCTTTGATTGGACGACTTTCGAAAGTAATGGGTCTTCCTTCTTGCATAAAAACGGCACCAATTCCATTTCCTGAGGTATCACATTCCACAATAAAGGTTTTTGTGAAGTTTGGCATAGCTAAGACTGGTGCTAGGTACATTTCCTCTTTAAGATGTTCAAAGGCCTTAGTTGCTTCAGTACTCCATGAAAATGCATCCTTCTTCAATAATCTTGTTAGAGGTGCTACTATTCTCCCATAATTCTTAAAAAATTGCAATAAACCCTGTTAACCCGAGAAATCTGCGCAACTGCTTTATGGTTGTGGGGACTTTCCATTTCTTAATGGCTTTAATTTGGTTAGGGTCTACTTTAACACCCTCGTGAGATACAATATGACCCAGATATTCGACCTCTTGTACTCCAAAGAAACATTTGGATGTTTTTGCATATAATTGTTTCTCCTCCAATAGTTTGAGCACCCTGTCAACATGTTTAACATGATCCTTCCAAGACCTACTGTAGATTAGTATATCATCAAAAAATACTAGCACAAATTTTCTAAGGAAGGGTTTGAAAATGGAATTCATCGACCCTTGAAATGTAGAAGGTGCATTGGTAAGGCCAAAAGGCATGACCAAAAATTCATAATGACCCTCATGAGTTCGAAATGCTGTTTTCAGAATATCTTCAGTCTTCATTCTAATTTTATGATATCCTGAACGAAGATCCAACTTAGTAAAATAAATTTCTCCATGTAATTCATCCAATAATTCATCAATCACAGGAATGAGAAATTTATCTTTAATAGTGAGCTTATTGAGCTCCCTATAATCCGGACACATGTGCCATGATCCATCCTTCTTGTGCACCAATACTACTGGAGCAGAGAAAGAGCTTTGACTAGGTTGAATTATACCAGCCTCTAACATTTTTGCAATCATACGCTCAATTTCGCTCTTTTGGACATAAGGATATGTGTAAGGCATGATGTTTGGAGGAAAACTTCCTGGAATCAAATGAATAGGATGATCATGATCACGAATAGGTGGAAGTCCTTTGGGAGTTTCAAACATCTTGGAATGATTGTCCAAGATTTTTTGGAGATCTGGAGAAATAGATGATTTTGATGTTGGAACTTCTAGTGAGCATAATTGTGCAATTATGCCTCATTGTTATTTCTTCAGAAGCTTTGTCATGACATTAGAGCTTATTATATTTCATGGCTTCCCTACGATACCCTGTAATTCGATTTCATTTCCTTCCGAAAAAAAATTCAAGAAAATTTCTTGAAAATTATAAGCTACCATCCCCAAAGATTGTAACCATTGTACTCCTAGTACAACATCAACACCTCCCATTGGAATGGAAAGTATTGGAATATTCAATACATATTCTCCCATGGCTAGCTTGGTATTATGGCATTTTCTAGAGCAATTTATAGTTCCTCCATTTGCAACCATCACTTGACATTATGGTGCTCGGTATAGGAAACAATTCAATTCCTTGGCTACCTTACAATGAATAAAATTATGGGTACTACTTGAATCAATCAACACTATTACCTTTTTCGTCTTGATATGTCCTTCTATCTTGAGAGTTTGAGGAGTGGTAATTCCTACCAATGCATTACACGATATGGTTGGACTCATTTCTTCTTCTTCTAGGGTTGGTTCCCCGTGTATATCCTCTTCTTTTGAAGTTTCGTGTTCATTTTCTTCCTTCTCTTCACAATCTATGTAAAATAATTTCTTCTCAGCACACTTATGACCTTTAGTGTATTTTCTATCACAACTGTAGCAAAGACCTTTTTCTCTTTTTTATTCAAATTTTTGTGGTGTCAACCTTGTAGGTTGTGGAAATCTAGGAGTAGCAACACTCCCATATTTATAGATGTGAGTGGTAGGCTTCCTTGTCGCCATAATTTTACATTCAATTTTTCTTGCCAACCTGAATGCCTTCTCCAATGAATCAAGTTCCCAAACACGAACTTCATGTTGGATGTTATCCTTTAATGTCCCTATGAAGACATTAATCCTGTGTTCCTCTGGAATATTAGTTACCCTTATATTTAATTTTTAGAAGTCCTCAATGTGCTCCTCCAATGAACCCTTTTGTTTGAGATTTATCAATTGGCTAAAGAAGGTGTTGCTCTTTGTATCCTCATAATGTGCTATCATTTCCTCTGTAAAAATTGACGAAGTGACAATTTTTTTATGGGAGAAAAGCCATCGATAGCATACAAATGTATTTTGTTTTAAACGTAAAGTTGCAATGCGTACCTTTTGTGTGTTTTGCACATTATTGAGATCAAAATATTGCTCCATTTGTAGTATCCATGTTACGGGATCCTTGCCATCAAACTTCCTCATATCCATTTTTGGAATATGGTGGTTCTTTTCTCCAACATTAGAGTTCATGAAATCACGATTAAAATTTATTTTTTTCTCATCGTGAGTTTCCTCTACTATCTTTTCACCATTAGGAAACATTTCTTGTATCAAATTTGTCAAACCTTCCATGTTTGCTTTTAGAATATTCTTCATGTTTTCCATTTTTTCATCGATCTTAGCTTCCATGTCATCCATCTTATATTCCATGCCAGCTTCCATGCCATCCATCTCAATTTCCATGCCATTATTCAAACCATCCATCTTAGATTCCACACCTTTCTTCAAACCATCCATCTTAGTTTCCACGCATTTCTTCAAAACTTCCATGTCATTTTTTTTTGCTCTTTGCGAGAGAGAAATTTGTTGCACTTGCTCTTGGAATTTTGATATGTCATGTTGCCATTCTTCATCTTCATGAGTCATAGTAGAGCCTTCTAAAGGATTAATGGCTGTTGAATTCTTTTTAGGGGGAATTTTAGAACCTAATACTGATATCTATTCTACAATATGCCCTTGGAATCAATTCAACTTGATTCTTCAAACAAGACTTATGCAATTTGGAAAAAAAATACACACCTTTTTCCTGCTTTTGAGGAGCTCGATATTGAAACTGAATTATCTCTGTGATTTCAGATCTTCAATATCTGAAATTTGGCCCTAAGGTAGCCCTCTGAAGCCTCTTTCGAATGCCACATGTCTGACTTGATTTGGATTCTTCAAGGAAAAGTTATGTCCAATCTCCCACAATGACCTAATTATGGACTAGTTCAGTAGAGTGAACTTGTACGACTTGCCACGTGTCACTGTTTCCTCATTCGACTCTCAAATTGATAGACAGGAAACTACAGTCTGTGTAATTGCAGCCACTTTTTACATAATTCCAATCCGATGCTCAGAGAGAGAGAGTTATGATGATTTTCTGATGGTCACCTCTTTGAGATGAAATTCGGAAGCCTGAAACAACCCTAAATTCCATAGATCATAGCTCCGAAAATATTGCGAACCAAGATCTGGAATTTTTACAGGAGGTTCCTTAGTATTTCAGCTTCTCTCTGTAAAAATTTCAGCTTCTACACCTTCGTAGATAGAAAGTTATAACAAAAATTCCACGATGACATATTTCAATTGAAATTCGAGAGCCTGAAAAATCCCTAACTTCCACAGATCATATCTCCGAAAATATTGCGAACCAATATCTGAAATTTTTACAGGAGGTTCCTTAGGATGTTGGATTCCCTGTGTGAAAATGTTAGCTTCTAAACCTTCATAGAAAAAAAAAGTTATAGTAAAATTTCACAATGACTTGTTTGGAGCAGCGAAACCCTAGAATCCAAAGCTCTGATACCAAATGTTATGAAACCAACTCCAAAAATAGAAGAAATGAGAGATCAATGCCTTAGAAATCAGCCACTTTGAGTGGGAAACCTCCAATACATTACATAAATGAACAATTCTTGAATGATACAAATGACCAAACTTCCTTTCTATATATAGGAGTCCATGGAGCCACAATGTAATCCTAGCCGACCTAACAATAATAATGTAAGGTCACAATAATAACAATATGGAGGTTACAGGGGTACAACAATAAAAATAAGGGGGTTACACTAACTACAATAAGGGACTATACTAGTAATATAGGGACCTAACATTGCAAGTCCTGAGGTTAGGACCAGAAGAAGAAGAGTTGAAAGAGAATAATCCTCACCCAAAATTCCACTCATATCTGCACTTGAAGAACCTCAAGTTTTGTCTCAAGAAGCTGATATTAAAGAGGTGCAATTTGTACAATAAGTTGAGTTGATTGAAGAGGTACAAGCATCAGAAGTTGAGCTTGAATCCTTAGTCATTATGTCTGGTGTTAGAGAGACTCATGGACATTCAGAAGAGGAGGATGTCAAGAGAGACTTCCAGGACATTCAAAGAATGGTTAAAATTATGTTTGATGCATTGAATCACTGCAGAAAGAGCAGGAGAAGGTTCTAAGCCTCCACATGGAGAAGGAACTTCAGATGGTAAGAAGGATGAAGAGAATAGCTCAAAGGGAAGTGGAGGAAAGCCACCTACATATCCACAATCTTCATCATCCTCACCATCCCCATCTGCATCATCTTCCACTTCTACCACAATGAAAACTCACACTCACTCAAAAGCCACAAAAGGAAAGACTCCATTACACAATTTGGACATTAAGTTTGAACTTCCCGTGTATAATGGCTACGTAAATGCAGAGAGGCTTGACAATTGGATACGTCAATTGGAGGTGTATTGCAGAATTCAAAACCTTCATGAAGACGACATAAAGATCTGGTTGTCTTCATTAAGGCTAGAAGGAGCTGCACTAGTTTGGTGGGAGGCAAAGACTCAAGAGGAAATATGAATCCATGGTAAGATATCCATTTCTTGGGTTGAGTTTATTTCTTCCATTAAAAGACAATTTTATCCATTAGCCTACATGCAAAAAAGCTATTATGAGTTGGAAAAATTTTAAGCGACTCAAGGGTCAAACTGTTCAAGAATATACCCAGGAGTTTAGAAAGAGAGCTTTGTTGTTAGGAGTAAATTTGAATTCTCGAGATACACTCTTGAAATACATTGGGGGTTTACATTCCTATTTGAAGCATACTGTCCTTATGTTTAACCCAAGCAATTTAGACGAATTTATTGTACAAGCCACACACTTACAGGCAAGGGGAAAACAAGTCATAGAGGAGAAAGGTGAAAGTGAAGGTAAAGGGAAAGGGAAAGGAAAGTTTTATGGAAGATGAAAAAGAAATAGCTCTGTAAAAAGAGAGAAGGAAAAAATCACATGCAAAAACTGTTCAAAGACTGGCCATGATGAAGACCACTTTTGGCAACTTCATCTAGAATTGAAACCAAATAGACTGAAAGCCAAAGAGAAGGGGAAATTGTTGCTATAGCTAAACATGACTTAGGTCAGATTCAGGAGATGAGACAAAGATTACAACCATGGGTTTGAAATGTAAACATGTTGCAAGAACTCGTTCTTCAAATTGTTCAAATTATACTCATGATGAAGATACAAAAATATAATTTTTCCATATTAGAGTTGTCTCTAAAC
Organism: Pinus albicaulis; assembly: GCA_034641835.2. Lineage (NCBI taxonomy): Eukaryota > Viridiplantae > Streptophyta > Pinopsida > Pinales > Pinaceae > Pinus > Pinus albicaulis. Next base: position 1,054,078,515 of record CM076581.1, read on the forward strand.
ATACCAAGATTGATACACTTTTTGATAGTGAGTCACAAGCTAACTTGATTTCTGAAGATTTGGTTAAGCAACTAGGCCTTGAAAATATTATACATCCAAGACCATAGCTTTTGGGTTGGATATGCAAGAATGAAAACTTGCAGGTTACAAGGAAGTGCTTACTAAGATTCACCATTAACTCAAAATTTCTTGATGAAGTTGAGATTGATGTGGTTCCGCTTGAGATATCAGGTATAGTATTGGTAAGTCCTTATTTATATGATAGAAAATTTGTATTTCATCGCCATGAGAACAAGTATTACTTGTTTAAGGATGGTATTGAGTACATAATTAGAGCACATAAGAAGAAGACAAGTTTGTCTCTTGTACATGCAAGTGAAATGAAGAGGATAGTGAATGCAAGTAAGAACTTGACGTTGTTGATGATCAAACAAAGAGATGTATTGAATCACACTTTTCATAAATATTTTTATGTTTGTAATGAGTTGTTTCAGGATGTTAATAGGTTGCCTTTGAAATAAGGTGAAAAACATTTGCAGCAGTCTACCTTAGTGTTGAGAAGTGTTGGAAATATGATGCCGGTGCAAGAGGGTGCAAAGGTCAAAGAGAAAGTGAAAAATCAGCTTGGCAAAGAAGGCATGGGGTTCCACAAATGCTGGTTTATGGTTTCGAAAAGGTACATGGCAATGGCGAAGAAACTTGGTCAAGATTCGATGCAAGTACAAAGCGAGATCAAGTAAAAATTTCCATGGTGACAGTGTGCAAGGTGAGAAAGTTTCTAAGTTTCCATTGATTGTTGACCAAGGTAGGAACAAGATGGTTTCTGCAAGAATAGATTTTTGTTCTGCAAATTCAGAAATATTGCACCATGACGATGTCAATGACGACACAAGAATCAAGGTAAAAGTTGACTTTATATGAAAAGCTCCAAATGTTGAAATTGGGAAAATTTCAATGGATAGAGACTAGAAGGGTGAGGGAACAATACCCTCATCCACATAATCAGTAATCAGAAAGATTTTGGGTTACAAAATGCTTCTAGTGGGGAGGAATGATTAGAGGCTTAGTATTTTAGCATAAAAATTAAAGTGCTCAGAATTGAATGAAACCTAAATGACAGCGACCGGTCTGTCGCAAGGAATCAACACAACTCGTTTCGTTGAAAACCGAGTTCGATGAAGGAGTTATGGTCTGCTGATTGCCATTCAGAACAAGAAATTTTTTATTAAAAAATTGTAGAACAGGTACAGGCTGATGACATGGTAGCCTAGTCAGCATTAAGGGAGTCTTCTTCAGTTTTAGTCCAATGGGGCTGTGACAAGTGTCACTCTGGGATTCGCCAGTTTTGGTTTTGAAGGTAAAATTTGCCTGATGACCTCCTAAGGTTGAATTTTGGGTTCATAATATTATGTGCTCGATATTATTGTTTTTATGTATTAAGGTTTAATTTAGTATTATATATATATATATATATATATATATATATATATATTATATGATTTTTTAATGTCATATATCATATTAGTTTATATTCATATTTTCAAACTTAATAATTATTAATATTCCACATATATTTTATCATAATCCAAATTCGAAATCATTTTAAACATTGGCATTAACATTATTTATAATCCACATATGGTTTGGCAATATGGTGGATCTGATACGAATATCCAACGGAGCAGAATGGCATATTATTATGTGGCGCATTTTAATTACATTAAGGTTCGGGTGAATGTAATATATTTCGAATGTCGCGTGAAAAATAACAATGAGTGGGGCGGAGGTTGGGTTCAACCCCGGGACCTCCCCCCAAGCAACAACACGTTCCACCATTGGGCCATAGGCCCAGATCCTTGTAGATGAATGTCACGAACATATAGTTAAAGCTTGTCAGCACGAAGGTTAGGGGTCTTGAGGGGGCCAACCCACTCCCATATATTCAAATTCTCAGAACCATGGGTCAGCACCATTCACCGACAGAGTTTTAATTGCAATAAAGCACACTTTATTACCACTAATCCAGATTAAGCTCAAGCTAATCTGTAATTAACACAAAAATGTGCTTTGCGCTAAACCCAAATTAATTAAATCCTAAATGTGCGCTTAACTGTAGATAATGATGAGTTTAAGTTAGCGGTAGACTTGGTGGAGCCCACCAAATTCGGAGGAGGCTCCACTTTAGTGGAGTTAACTGGCCAGATTCTAGAATTAGTAGAGAAATTGCAGGAGAATTTGTTTTTGTTATAAATGAGGCAATGTCTAACCAAATTGGGTGTAGGAAGAGTCATTATTAGTAGATTTTGATGTTATGGAGCCATTAGAACAGGTTGCAGAGGTAGAACAAGTCATCTACAAAATTTTTGGTTGCCTTGAAGATTTTTGAAGCCGAGGGCCACCAGGAGGGAAGGCCATGCCCAAAACATTTGGTAACCAAATTGAGTAAAAAAATAAGCGTTTTTGATATATTTTGATGTTTTAAACTCATTGGAGTAAGTTCCAAGAGAATTTGATGCATGTAAACAACACTTTGAGCAAATTTGAGCTAATATAGAGGCCCGAGCTATGGAGCTGGACCAAGGAGATGTAGCCCAGGAGGGGTGAACACCTTCATCAAAAATATTTTAATGGATCATTTTGTCATGGTTTGCTATCATTTATGTTGTTTTTGTTCAAAAATTTAAATTCATGCTTTATGCTTTCAAAAAAACTCATAAAAATCAGTTTTAATTCCTGTTTTGACACACATAAGCAATAAGGGAACCTGCACATCAAGCATAAGATCGGTAAATAAAGTTTATATCTGAAAATGAAATTAGCACAACAATAAATAACATTAAAATTTAGATTACACCTTCTCCACTAAAATCATGCAACTTGGTTTTTAGTTATAATTAATTGCATAGTTTCCAAGGAGATGTGACAATTACAGGTGAACCTTTTCCATTAAAATAATGCAAATTGGATATAGTTATAATGAATTGCATAGTTTCTATTTTGATAATGTGCGATAAATAAATTGAGGAAAATTCATAGGCTTTCCTAACCCGACCTTGTGATACATCCATTTGATTTGTAATGTCACAACTTTTACTTCCAAAAAAATTCGCAAGCCTCCTTTAGCAAAATGTTGTAAAATGATTTTCCAGCACCTACAAAAATTCTAGAAAATGGTGATGTCTTTTGGAGTCTAATGTTTCAAGTGAGTTGCATCACTCCTCACCAACACTAATAGAAAAATAACAGATATGAAGGACTTATATTGATTAAATTATAGTAGAGGGCTAATATAGATTTATCATTTACAATATCAAAAGTGGAATATTAAGAAATATAGATACAATCTCCTACAGGGGTTGGTTGGAAGAAACATGGTTTTTTGGAAATAATTTCTTGCGAATGACACTGGTAAGTAAAACATAGTGAATATATTCAGCACCATGAAAACAAAATACCAAATACAACCAAGCATCCTTTCAACAAAGTTTTAAGGGAAACAGGGTAGGGGATGACTGAAGGGGCAATTATAGGGCACTCCATTAAATTTTATGAATTTTGTTACAATATTTACACGTTACAATATTTTGATTAAACATATTCTAAATTTCTATGAGTATATAAAAGGAATCAATTTTGAAAATAGGGGAAGCAACATTCCCACTCATGTCCATACTCATACGTGTGCTTATGCTTACAAAAATGAGTAAGAGCTGCAAATCCTTCAAAACTCTGCCAAAGGCAAGCCAAGTATTGGCTTCTTTTTTCAGATTTTAAAAATCAAGATGTAATAGAAGAATAACATATTTATCTAAAAAAAAAACACAGCACCACACAATGATTTTTGTAACCTTTAGATGGAAAAATGCTTAGAACATTTAAATATTATGAGAGTGAGAAATCAACCAGAAATTACAAGTATATTCCAATACTGAAGATTTTATCATATGAGAAACAAAAAGGAGAATAAGCACGTAGAAGGAGGGCAGGAAAAAAAACAGTAATACATGAACCTTTGAAACCTTTCAAACTTTTGCAGAGAGAAACAATATTGATATTGAAATCCCACATTACGTAAAGGTTTTTTCTCGTAGGGTTCTGAAGCCTTTATCCTTATTTTTCATACATTATATATCGATATGTACAAAAATTTAACATTCATAATGGTGAGCCCTGGTATTGCACCAAGAGTGCTGCAACTCCTAGGGTTTGCCCTACTTTACTTTATCAAACTAGGGTTCGTACAAACTTGGAGGTGATAGTGATATATACATAACAGATGCATTTTGTTCATGTCATTCTCTTGTGCTTTACGAAATGGTGCTATTTCTAAGGGTTCTCAGTGAAGTCTGTCACACTTCAATGAAACTAAAATAAGTTGCAGAAAGGAAATGACAGAAAGGAAACTAAATTAAATCGCTGAAAATAAATGACAGGAAGAAAACTAAGCTAAATTGTAGAAAAGAAATGACAGAAAAGAAACTAAACTAAATTGCATTGAGCTAGCCAAATGGCTAAATACACTCTACTTATCCTATGATCTATCTACCATGATTCTAACCATGCAGCTATTCATGATCTAAGTCTAACTGAAAAAGTGTTGATTGCAGTTTAGAGGAAAAAGAGCTAAAGGTGCTCATGGAAGGCTTAAATGCATGAAACAAGGCTTAGAGGAGTGAAAGGAATTTATTAAATCGCATAATATCGCAAAAATTATTTGGAGTGGGAGGCTTTGGAAAGCGAGGCTTTAAACCAGATTAAGACTATTATTATAGTGAAAAAGGCTTTGGAGTTGAATAACTTGAAATATGTGATGGCAGAGATGCAATGTGGAGGTGGGACTGATATAGAAATCACGATATCATGAAGTTGGAGCGGTAAGAATTAAAGGGAACAGGCGAAATAATGCGATTTGTGAAGTGCGATAACAATATCACAAACGAAAAAAAGAAAGCTATAAGTTTTAATGAAAAAGGGAAAAGGTTGCAGAGAGAGATCTGTGGGTGGTAAAAATTGCGATCTGCGATATGCAATGTTGCAATATCACAATCGGAAAAACAAGGAGCGTTAAGTCTTAAGGGAAAAGGAAAAAGGTGTGATGAGCGATTGTGATGGGTAACGTGGCAAAGGAGTACAGTAATATCGCAATCGGGGTTCGGAGGCGGAAAGTATTAATGGAAATCAAATGGAATGAGCGAATTTCGATGTGCGAAATGCAAAATATGATTTGGGAAGGTGATGCGAAATGTGATTGTGATATTTTGCAATAAGGGTTTAGGAGCGGTAAATGTTAACGAAAAGGGAAAAAGGTTGTGGCGTGTGATTGCGATGTGGCATAGTTGCGGTAAGTTGTAAAGGAAGAACTAAACACTGTGATTTGCGGTCAGCAAAGTACGGTAAGTCTTTTTAAAAGAAAAGGGATCGAGCCCAATGTTTTTCGAATATTTTCGTTAGAAAGGGAAAGGTAAGGTGAAAAGGGGAAATATCTAAAATGCCGAAGAATGACAAAGGAAAGGGAAGGGATTCTGCGATGGCTGAGATGCGATAAGTAGGAAGGTAGAGGAAGGAAGGGTGAAGTCAAAATTTTAATGTTTTGTGAATAAAATAAGGCACGACAACTGATAAGAAGAGAAAGGAAGGAGGGAAATGAGGGCATGACAACAATGCTCAGGCATGAAATCAGAGATGGAAAATGAAGCGGGAAGGCACCACTGAACTTCTTTGGGGCTTTAACAATATGTCCTAGGATCAACCCTGTTAATTTATGCATGAAATACATATGAAATGCGTGATAAAAACATTGGAAGAAAGACTAAAAATATTATTACACTTTACACTAATATCAGAAGCAACGAATCATAAACATAAAGTATTTTTGGTTTGTGGCAAGGTCTACCCTCCTCAAGATTTATGTTTATGATATAATTATGAAAAATACTTTATGTTTATGTTTATGGGAAACCATAAATTTTTGAAAAATATACACATGCATACCTTGAACAAGAATGGCAACATCTGAGTGCTTCATAAGTCCAGTGGAATCACCATGAATCTATGAAATTTTGAATTCTTCAACAATGGAGTTGCCAAGGTAGTTCTGCAGCCTCAAAAAATTATGAGCTCCTGCTACCTCCAAGAGTTCAGCTTCACTATTAGCACAAAAATTTCATGAAATATGTCTTCAAACTCCCGGCAGACGCACCAAAACTTATCACCAAATTGATTCCTCTTGGGCTGCTTCAATGGTCAACTTGAAGCTTTTGACTAAAGATTAGCCTCTTCAGTCTGAGAGGACATACGAGCTTTTGATTGAAGATTAGCCTCTTCAGTCTGAGAGGACTCTCTCAAGATAACTTATGATATTTTCAATACAAAATCTATTAGATGGCTAACTATATGATAATGACTTGATTGGATACGATTGCAGGTGGAAAATGTAGAAGTTTTGCTACCATTGGGCTTATGGAGTCAGTGCTAGAGAATTTATTAAAAAAGGCATTCCTTGTGGAATCTGAGGCTTGTAGATACTTCAATGAAAGGACAACACACATAGGAAATATTCAATAACTTAAGGTTCAAAGGAATTCAGATAATGAGAAACACGAATTTTGAGTAATGAGAAATCAAGACATTGAAAGCAAAATATTAAGATAGATATACCATAGCTTAATACTTAAAGGAAATCAGAGCATGAACAACATGAGTTATGAGTAATCAAGCATTAAGACATTGGAAGAAAAACATTAATAAAGATAGAACAAAAACTCATTGAAATATAATAAGAATCTCAGGTGAAGAAAAGTTGTATTGTCACTGTATATGGCTGAAACTCCAAAGCTTTACAAATTAGTCTTTTGAGATAACATTTCCAAACCTTTCATTCCTTGAAATAATTCTTACTTATAGGCATCTAGCCTTTACATCGAATCTTCCAAATGGCTATATCATTAAGTTCTTTTGTTACCACCTAGTCTAACCATAAACTAGATAGTAGGAATTAGAAACTAACACTTACTAACTTAAGAGTTAGAGTCCTAACATAACTCAAACAACTATTTATGACATGTTTATCTAAAATATAACCCAACTAAATCAAAAGGAATCATGTGCTTCATCAACACTGAACACAAGCAAAACATAAATACCATCACTATCTTCAAGAAATTTCTCTTCCTATTTTTGAGGAGCTATCATGTTGATGATGTGGCAGCATGATGAGTTGGCATCTCCAAACCATATTTATGACAAGAATTTCCATTCACCAATCCTTTGTGTGCTTCAAAAATACTAACCACAAAAAAATGAATACCATCACTGTCTTCATGAAACTGTTCTTCCTATTTTTAAGGAGCTGTTGTGTTGATGATGTGGCAACATGCTGAATTAGCAGCCTAATCACCTTCTTTGCTGAGTGTTTTGACCAAAAAAATATTCACTGATACTCTTTGACTAATCCACATGGTTGGGTGCTCTTTAATACACTTTCCAAACATCACAATACAACTAAAAACACCTCGCTGCAAAAAACAGAGTGCAATAGGCAGTTTCGTAGCGTATGAATTTTTTGCCTTTTCATCCATCTTTTTTCCACCTTAGTTGTTCAAGCACCTTAATTATGTCAAGGAAAATTGAAAACAATCAATCTCCCTCCATAATAATCGATAAAATTGGATTCCAAGGCAAAATAGGACCTACAAAAATTTTCGTAGCGTTTTTCTAGCTTTAAGCCTGAAGCACGCTACGAAACTGCCTAAAAAAGGCAGAATTTGCAGTTTAGAAATGAACCCATATTTCTGAATCATTGATAGATTTAGCAAAACTGGAGGAGGTTTTTTTAGATCAGAATGTTTTTAAGAAAAAACTCTCTTATGATTTTAAAAACCATCTCCAGCTGTCCAGAATCTGCATTCGAAAAACATGTATAAAACAGGAAAATTATGTTTTCTGAAAATAGGTCCCAAAGACATCTTCGAATATCCAAACTGGTAACACCTGTGAGAAACGTGAAAAGGTTAATTTTACTTTTTCTGTGCTTTAAAATAACCTCTCTTAGTATTTCCATATTCATCTCTTTTCATCCATAATCCTCTCTTTAAATTCACTACTCAAACAGTCCAAAAACACAACAATTTCCTTGTTAGCTCCAACAAAAATTCAGGCAACTTGAACTGGTGCAAACTTCAACAAAGCTAGGGTCCTCCATGAAGAGATTAAGGTCCATGGGCTTCTATCTTATCCACAGAGCCTCCTTTGTATTCTTTCTTGTGCATGACCATCTCCTTTTATAACCAAGTTTCTCTCTTAAACACATGACACCTACAAAGACAAATTGGATAGTAAGTTGCTTTTGGACAGCAAGTTGCTTGCCACAAATCTAAAATTTTCAAGGGTGGCACATGATCAATACATGCTAAGGCTGAAGGGTTAATAACAGAGAGGAGCTTGGGTGAAAAAGATGAAATTCTAATATGAGAGGGAAAATGACAAATGGAGGAATAAAAGTGCAATGATGATAATCACTTATGATTTCACATGTTGGATAACTGTCATAACCTAATCGGTGATCTCACCTTTCCCTAAAACCAATATAAAATGTTAATTCATAGATTTTATTTTGGAAAATGAGTGCTACTAAATGTTTAGGCAGTTTCGTAGCGACATCTGCTATTCTGCCACTGTATTCGCTACGAAACTGTGAAAAACTAGACAAGTGGCTCATTTCTTGATTTTAAGGCATGGGTGTGAAAACTAAATGATATAAAATGGATTTGGCTGACATGAAATGACTCAAAAATAGATTTTGTGACATAGGCTAAACATGATTTGGTAAATTCTTCATCAAAGACTTGACTCAACATGACATAACATGAAACCTATGGTGACCTTATCAAAGCAAATTTTGAAACTTTTGAGTGTGATAACAGGTTAGATGATTGCATACCTAAGCTTTACCATTGATTTGATTTTGCAAGTGATATTGAAGCTGCTGCTGAAGCTGCTACTGAAGCTGCCTGTGGCGTTCTACTTGAGGTCCTTTTGGAGCTTCTGAGCACATGAGGAGGAATTCCAAGTGTGACTACCTATGACTAAAGTGTTGACAAAATTTTCATTTTGTGCCAACTTATTGTTTTTTTGCTTGCAAAGATTAGAGAGCGACTGCATTCATTAGAGAGAGATACATGGAGAAATGAAAATTTTTTTTTGTAAGGCCGACTAGCTGCCCCAATGAGGTTTTCAACTAGTAGGTCTACCTAGGCACCTCAAAGGATGTTTTCACCTAGGATCTTTTATTTTTTATCTTTTTTATTTAACCCAATGACTGAATCATGGAAGTTTTCAATGAGTGAGTCAATCTTAGACGCCTCAAAAGAGGTTTTCACATGAGATTTTATTCTTTTTCCATTTTTTCTTTTTCTTTTTCTCTTTTTCACTTTCCTACTCTACTTGAAGAATATTTTTTTACTTTCAATGGAGCCATGTAAACATCAATATGACAAATTAAATCAGGTGCACACTTGGAATACATGCTTTGACATGTACTTGAATATGAGAGATGAATTGTTTGGACTGGGATTGTATCAATTACTGTTGGAGAAGAGTGTGTTGCTGCAACTTCGTGACTATTTGGAACCATATGTTAATATAGTTGTGATGTCCCTAGTCCACTTGCTAAGTTGGATCACCTTGGATGTCCTCTTCTATTATGACATTCAAATCTTCCTCTTTTTTCTGATCGTTCTGTTGAACACATGGAGGAAATGTTGGTAAACATGAGGAAACTTTTGCAACATTTGATTTTGATGTCGCTCTCTTCATTAAGTTCAGCCCTTGATCTTTTGATCTCGTCATTTGGATCTTCTTCTTCTTGATGTTTTCCTTCAATGAAATTAAGAAAATCTCTTCTTTTCAATACCTTTCTTGAACTAAGATGCAAACCATTTAGATCAAAAGGATATGCTTGGTAGTGTTGTACCTCAACGTTGTAAGTGGTTTGAGATACTTCATGGTGTGGGTTTGGAAATGGTGGTACAGGTAGTTGAGTGGGGGTGGATATATGAGATGGATGTGGTTGAGGCTGTGGTTGTGGTGGAGGTGGATGGTAGGGATAGCATGGAGTTGGCTATGGAGGATATTGAGGGAAATATTGAGGATGTTGAGGATTTTACCAATAAGGTCCTTGCCAACCATGTTGCCAAGATTGGTTTTGGGGTTGAGATGGCCAAGATTTCCAAGGAGGGAGTGTGTCCCAATTAGTTTGAGATGGATGTGAATAAGATTGAAATTGTGGAGTGGGTCCTTGCATCATATCAAGTTGACCAGGCTGTCAAGGTGTCCTTGGAGCTATAGAACATAGCTTCTTTGGTGATTTCCTTGCTCCATTGTCTTCTTGGTAAACTTCTTTAAACCTAGGGAATGATGAAAAATATTTGGTAGCATAAGATTATGCATGGATAACAAAAATATTAGCATCATCTTTTTGCTCATTTTTCATTCATGACATTTCTACCTGTTCGATTAGATTGCTAAGAATTTTTGTTTTAAAGTTATCAAGCGAATTTCCAAGTTCATCTTGCCTTACCAATGTTGATGCTGAATTAATTACTCTTTCCCTTGCTCTTGATATTCACTTGCATGTTTCACAAATTTCTTTAAATGGTAATTGATATACATCTCCTTTACAACTCATGAGATTAATGACAACAATCCACTCATCCCTAATTGTTCTAAGAGGGTTTTTAGCGTGTCAAATCCTAGATAATGCAATTTTCCCTCTTAAGATTATAAATGAACCTCTCTATTAGATCCTCAAGGCTCTCATCTTCTTCTTGGTTCATTCTAAAAATTTCTTCCCTAAGATCATGATCTTTATATTTTTCTAGAAATATCTTTTGCATATCATTCCAAGATCTTATTGAATTAGTACCTAGGCTCATGAACCATTTAAGAGATCTATCCTTCAATGTTGGAGGAAATAATATTAGTTTTTGAGTGTGTGATAAGTAGCCATAAGACCTACAAAGTATCTCAAATTCAAAGAGAAATGTTTCCACATCTGTCCTCATACCATGGAATTTGGAAAGGAAATATGGAGGGGTGTTCTTCATATGTACACTGATGTCCATATCTTGAATGGTAAACTCAATAAGATATTCTTCATTGTCATCATATCCATCCATCTCTTCTACCTACGAAAGTGTATGGTGATGTGGTTCTTACTGCACCACGTGGTCAAGTGGGGGGGTTGGTATTGGAGAAGTATTTAAAAAAAAAAATCTGACTATCCCTACTCCTATGAGGCATGAAATTAAAATCTTTTTGTATATATTTTTTTAATATTTCTAAAATGGCATGAAAAGAAAGGAAAGCAGAAAATAATGCTAAAACCAAAATCAAAGCATCTACTAGGAACCTCCCTGGCAACGACACCAAAAAGTGGTGAGTCCTAGTATTGCACCAAGAGTGTTGCAACTCCTAGGGGCTTCCCTACTTTACTTTATCAACATGGGGTTCGTACAAATTTGGAGGTGACAGTGCTATATACACAAAATATGCATTTTTTTCATGTCATCCTCTTCTGCTTTACGAAAGGGTGCTATTTCTAAGGGTTCTCAGTGAAGTCCGTCACACTTCAATGAAACTAAAATAAGTTGCAAAAAGGAAATGAGATCAAAGAAACTAAATTAAATCACTGAAAAGAAATCATAGGAAAGAAACTAAGCTAAATTGCAGAAAGGAAATGACAGAAAATAAAATAAACTAAATTGCATTGAGCTGACCAAATGGCTAAACAAACTCTACTTATCCTATGATCTATCTACCATGCTTCTAACCATGCAGCTATTCATGATCTAATTCTAACTGAAAAAGTGTTGATTGCAGTTAAGAGGAAAAAGGGGTAAAGGTGCTCATGGAAGGCTTAAACGCATGAAACAAGGCTTAGAGGAGTGAAAAAGGTGTTTGGACTTTATTAAAGTGCATAATATCACAAAAATTATTTGGAGTGGGAGGCTTTAGAAAGCGGGGGTTTAAATCGGATTAAGACTTTATTATAGTGCAAAAGGATTTGGAATAAAATAACTTGAAATATGTGATGGTGGAGATGCGATGTGGAGGTGGGACTGATATCGCAATAGCGATATTGCGAATTTGGAGCGATAAGCGTTAAAGGGAACATGCTAAATAATGCAATGTGCGAAGTGCGACGGGGAAGAGAGGTGAAGTGTGATAAGAATATCTCAATCGGAAAAAGAAAGCATTAAGTGTTAATGAAAAATGAAAAAGGTTGCGGAGAGTGATCTACGGGGTGGTAAAAACTGCGATCTGCAATATGCGATGTTGCAATATCGCAATCGGAAAAAAAAGGAGCATTAAGTCTTAATGGAAAAGGAAAAATGTGCGACGAGCGATTGCGATGGGTGACATGGCAAAGGAGTATGGTAATATCGTAATCAGGCTTCATAGCGGAAAGTATTAACAGAAATAAAATGGAATGAGCGAATTATGATGTGAGAAATGCGAAATATGATTTGGGAAGGTGATGCGAAATGCGATTGTGATATTTCGAAATCGGGGTTTAGGAGCAGTAAATGTTAATGAAAAGAGAAAAAGGTTGCGGCGTGCGATTGCGATGCAACAGAGTTGCGGTAAGTTGTAAAGGAAGAAATAAACACTGCGATTTGTGGTCAGCGATGTACGGTAAGTATTTTTAAAAGAAAAGGGATCGAGCCCAATGATTTTCGAATATTTTCGTTAGAAAGAGAAAGGTAAGGTGAAAAGGGAAAATCTCTAAAATGTTGAAGAACATCAAAGGAAAGGGAAGGGATTTTGTGATGGCCGAGATGCGATAAGCGGGAAGGTCGAGGAAGGAAGGGAGAAGTCAAACTTTTAATGTTTTGAAGTGTTTTGTGAATAAAAAAAAGGCATGGAAGCTGATAAGAAAAGAAAGGAAGGAGGGAAATGATGGCATAGCAACAATGCCTAGGCATGAAATTAGAGATGGAAAATGAAGCGGGAAGGCGCCACTGAACTTCTCTGGGGCTTTAAAAATACGTCCTACGATCAACCTTGCTAGTTTATGCATGAAATACATATGAACTGCATGATACAAACAATGGAAGAAATACTGAAACTGTTATTGCACTCTACTCTAATCTCAGAAGCAACGAATCATAAATAGAAAGTATTTTTGGTCTGCAGGAAGGTCTACCCTCCTCGAGCTCTATCAGAGATGAGAGGGGAAGGCTGCCTTACAAGTTTATGGAGTTCATCAACTATTCTACAATGTAGATAAGCAAATTAAATATACAACAACAAACTATAACAACAATGAAAATATTAGAAATAAAACTAGCTAAATGATAGAAAGGAAAGAATGAAAACAACAAAGAAGATGAGGCACATGGGTTGGGCCCTAACTCTCTCTGGAATTAAATCAATAAAATGGAGTTTTTCTACTCATTGCATTAAAAATGAATCTTATTACATCCCGAAGGTCTTAAACATCAAAAGCCTAATAGCTTGAAACAAAAGTTCTGAATGGAATCAAATCCCCTGGAATTGACTAACATTGACTAACTCTTCCTAGCTCTAGATCTGCTCTATTTATTATATAGGGAAACTACCAAAAACTCCCTAAAAATAGGTAATGAGTCCAGTTGAATCCAAGTGAAGTATGGCTTGAGTGCACTTGGTCTTGAGTTGCTTGGTTTCCTCTGGAATTCGAATTGCTGGAGGGGATCTCATGAGGATCGTTTAGTTGCCTTTGAGGGTGGACAACCCCCTTGAATCTCTCCAATATTTCTCCCTAATTTTTGATATTCTTCACTCTTGATCTTACACTTGAAGGGAGCAAGTCCCTAAATTATCTCCTTCTCCAAATCTGCATAATCTGCTAAATATTCTCACAATATTCTACAAAAATAACCAATATTAGGCACAAATATGAAATTACCTTTAAACCTTCCTAAGAAAATATTAAAGCGTAAAAAAAATTTATTAAGTGAAGAAGGAGAGATTTAGTATATATTTTCATGTGCATAAGGAAGGTAGATGGGCTTATGAAAGGTTAGATGGGCCTTATTTTATGTAAAATTTAGAGGCCCATCACATAATATTTGGGAAAGAAACCATAAAATATTACAACCTTTTCATGATACAATTTTATGAACAAAGTCTATCCCTATTGACAAAATTATGTGTATTCCATGTCGAGCTCTCGAACTGGGAATCAATATCCATGAATGTTTTTGTACAAGTTGGCTCCAAATCATTTGTTTAGATTTCCAAACCTTTCTCTTTGGCATGTTGTTTGTCTGTCGGGAAAATGACCTGCACAACATAACCAACTCATCAGACACATCACAAGTTTTCAATATATGCATGTCAATATTATACTTGGAACAATGTAGGCATGTAAATTAATAAAAAAATCATAAAATTGACTACATGAATTATATAATAATAGTATTATTATATAAGTATTTATAATAATAAGTTATCATAATGTTGTAATATTATTAAAAAAATGATGTTAATGTAATATATTGTAATAATATTATTTAATAATAATAATAATAACATAATTTAGTATTATGATTGTAATATTATTATTAAAATAGTTTTAAAGTAATGTATTGTAGTAATATTATTAAAGTGTCATTAAAATTTAAGTCTCGTTAGCACAATCGGTTGAAGATGAGTCTGGTTAGCAAGGCAACCCAGGATCAAACCTCATGCGGGGTGGTTGTGCCCTGTGCTAGGGGGTGGAGACATTCCAAAAAATCCATCTAGCTTATTGTTAGATGCCCCTGGGTTGTAGCTCCTCAAGCCACATATTAGATGCCCCTAGGTTGCAGCTCGTCAAGCCACAGGTCAAGCCTAGAGGACCAAATACAACTTAACAAACAAAAAAAATTGTTGTTAAAAAAATAATATTAATACTATTATAAACATTACTAAATTCATAGTTGGAAAATTTTAAAAAAAATTTGAGTCTTAAGAATTTGGAGTGTATAAAATGAAAAATATTAATTATCCTCATTTCTAAAATCAAACGGATTATTCTATAAACAAGTAGTTTTTTAAAGATTTGTTAGAGATTGAAAATATAAGAATGTCTGTGCATACCAGACTTTCTAACTACAATTGCTTCACCTTTGATCCTTTATCATTGATCTAGTACTCTTCAAGGGTTCTCATTGGAGATGCATCAGTCATCTTGTCACTTATAATTCTTTTAGATCCTTGGAGGATTCATTTTATTTCTTCCCACTAATCACTTTCCATATCTTAGGATCACCAACAATTTATGATTATCCCTTGTTCCTCCAATCCCCATGCAACATTCTTCCCTTTGATAGAATTAACCCCACACCTTTGAGCAAGTTTTTGTTGCTATAATTTCTAGACAAAGGGTTGAATATATTTCTCCAGCACATGACCATATACATGGTATCTCACACATCTAATTGGATTTTTAACATAATCTATCACTTATGATTTTTCTCTTCTACATTAAGCCTCCAAAATTTTTGGGTGTCCTTTTAATCAAACTCAGACAAAAGCCTATTGAAAATCATATAAGGAATGTATTAATAGGATTGATATATGTCTATATAGTTTTCCTTTGCAGTTTTCCTATGCAAATTAATACCTTATCATACCACAATCCAAAAGGGAGTCCAAAGATATTGATTTGGAATTTTTTCTTCATAGGTACTTAAAATTTAGGATCAACATAGATTATCCACTTCTAAAATGATAGAATTGATCAGCTCCAAGAAAAAATACCTTCTAAGGGTTTCTGGTGTCTGCTTTCGATTTGAACATGAACCCTAACCACCTTCTTGCTATCAAATAGAATTTCAAATTATAACATACAAGATAATTTTAGACCTTTTGTAACTAGTTTTTAAGGGTTCATTTTGATATATCTCATCGAAGAAATTTCCTAGTAAAAATTGATAATTGTACTCCAAAATCTAATGCATCTTACATCTTCCCATATGATCATTGTCGTTAGATATTCCTTCCTTGGTGTCTTTACTTAGCTTTTGCTTAAGATTCCCTTATTTCTACTTAGCTTTCTTTGGTTTCACTTGGATCCTCTAAGTCCAACCCCCTTCCCATAAACTAGAAACCTGAAAATCTAAATTCAATTTTGTTACGTTCACCAAAACCTCCATGCTCTTTGATTTTGTTACCTTCACCAAAGTTTCCATGCTCCATGTATTCTCTGTTGGCTTGATTTTGGAAAAGTATTTCTTAAGATATTCATCTTTTTAATAAATATGCATTGACTTCCCCTTACTAAGTACCTCCTCTACAAGGCCTCCACAAGTTTTGAGAGCATGTGTATCACTAGATATCAAATACCTTGTATGAACCCCATCAATGGCATAATGGTAACTTATGTCCCTCTATTATTATCATTATTGTTATTATTTATTTTTATAATTTTATGAATAAGGGGAAATCCATAACTAGAACGTTTATTATAATGCCACAAAGGATCACATAGAGTTGATGCTAAGAAAAACTCTCCTAACCCAAATTTATGATAGCTTGCAAACCATAATAAGCTAGTCTAACCAAAATTCAAACAAAAATAAGTAACATTATCATTATAAATTGCAACCAATTAACTACCCAAACAAAATTAAGTAAAATTATCATTATAAATCCAATTAAATACCCCTTAAAAGAGATTTGTTTCATTATGTGGATAGGCATGTCTATTTTGGAATAGTACTTCCAAAATCTTAATTTAATTATCAATAACTATTAGGTGGATGGTGGGGATTTAATCTCCACAAAATATTCTAAAATATTTTCCAAGTACTTTTGCCTTTTTTCCCTTTTAATTAACTTCAATAATTAATAAAAAATTTCATATGAAATGAGTTGTGGGATTTTAGGCATCTGATATTTATAAGCCATGGAATTGATCCATAGTATTGTAACAAGACCTATTTACAAATTAATAATCTCCATAGTAAAGATAGGGTAAATCTCCATGGTTAAAAATATTGTTCCATATTTATTTGAAATTATAGATGTTAAATTTATATATTATTTTTTAGAATTAATAATAACAATAATAATTTGATACAAAGTTATAATTTAATCAGTTTTTATGTCCCCGATGGGGGTGTACGTCAGGGAAGAAAATTGGCGGTCGATATGCTGTCAGAGCCTCTCCAACCTCCACACGCGCCATCAAACCACAATGAAGAGACTAACAGGTTCTAAATTCCCACAAGGGGCATTACTACTCACATGCGTTAGTAATAAATACAACCTCCATAGGGTGACAAGCTTCAGTTGGTCACGATGGGAGATGAATTTGGGTTTCATAGTGGATAAGTGTACGTAGCTTGTGTATGCCTCACCGAGGTCTCGGCCTTGGGTGAGAGGAGGCGAGGTCAATAGGGACAACGAGGAACAGAGGGTGGTTGAGGCCAAGTGATGGGCCTCTAAATTAGACATAAATTAAGGCACATCCAACCTTTCTTAGGCTCATCTACCTCTCTTATGCACATAAAAGGATATATTAAATTTATCCTTCTGCACTTAATAATTTTTTCTTATGCTTTAATATTTTATTAGGAAGGTTTAAAGGTAATTTCATATTTGTGCCTAATATTGGTTATTTTTGTAGAATATTGTGAGAATATTGGGCAGCTTACATAGATTTGGAGAAGGAGATGATTTAGGAACTTGCTCCCTGCTACTGGAAGATCAATATTGGAGAATATATGAGCACAATGTCAGGAAATTATGGAGAAATATTTGAGAGATTCAAGGGGGTTGTCCACCCTCCTTAACTATCAAACGTAGCCAAGCAAACTGAAGACAAAGTGCACTCAATCGATGGTTTACATGGAGTCAAAGTGGACTCAATCACTATGTTTTAGGGAGCTTTTGGTAGCTTCCCTTTAGGATAAATAAATTTGGTCAAGAGCTAATTAGGGTACTTTCATTCCACTCCACTTCCATTCCATTCCATTGGATTCGAAGTTTTGTTGTAAAGCCATGAGGCTTTGTTAAAAAATTTATGGATGTAACAAACTGTTCTTTTTATGAACTAAGTAGAGAGATGCCATTTTATTGATCTAGTTCCAAAGAGCTGGGGTCGTGGGTTAGGGCCCAACCCAGGTAACTTAGCTTCTCTGCTATTTCCATATTTTTTTCCTTTCTGTCATTTAGCTAGTTTTTCTCTTGCCATTTAAGTTAGATCTGCTTCTGATAAGTTTCACTGCTGTTTAGTTTTTGTGCTGCTGTATATTTTAATTGCTTATGCGTAGTAAAATAGAGGAAATTATCCAAAAAACGTGGTCAAGTCTCCCCCTCTCATCTCTGTCAATAGAATTCGAGCAGGGTAGACCTTCCCATAGGCTAAGATTGCTTTCTGTTTGAGTTTTGGGAAGAAATTTTATTACCAAGTCCAAGCCTTTCTTTCACTGTTTTATCACGCATTCTTTTCTGTTTTCCCGTGCATGAATCTGTAGGTTTGTTTGCAGGAATTAATGTTAACACCCGAGAGAAGCTCTGTGGTACCTTTCCGCTTCAATTTCTTTCTCTGTCTTCATTGTTGGACACTGCTCTTACGCCTCCATTCCAATCCTTTTCTTCTCATCTTAACGTTGTACTTACCCTTTTTCCTAATGCACTTAAGCCCTTCAAGCCTTATTTCTTTGTTTTTCTTCGTTCACGTTTGCCTTAGATTTTTTTTATGCAAAATAAGTGAAAAACCATTCAAAACCACCAAAAACCGGACCTCCACCTTTGCTCCTCGAGCCTTTCACCACTGTACGCGCACTTCGTAAATCACAACATTTGGCTTTTACCTTTAACACTTACCGCTCGTTCCTTGCGATTGCGATATTGCGAAATCGCACATCGCACATCGCATCGCTTGCCTTTTACCTTTAACGCTTACCACCATTCTTTGCAGTTGTGATATTACGAAATCACAAATCACACTTTGCACCGTTTACCTCTTACCTTTAATGCTTACCACAATTCTTTTCGATTGCGATATTGTACCCATTGCAAAATCACACTTCACACATTTTAGTTCATTCCTGTTGATCTTTACCACTATCCATCTAAACTTGTGATATTGCGATTCACTACCCACCACATCACTTTGCACTTCACACAACTTAGTTCATTCTTGTTAATCCTTACCGCTATCCCTTTAAACTTGCGAGGTTGCGATTGTGACATCGGACATCGCAACTTTTTCCCTCCATCGCACTCTACCATCACACTTTTGAATTTTTCCACTCCAAAGTCATTTATCGCGCTATAATAAAGGTTCAAAAGGGTTTAACCCCCTCTTTCCACTTCCAAACCTCGTTTCATGTGTTAAACCCCCCATTAGCCTCTTTTAGCCCTTTTCTTCCCTCTGAGCTGAAAATTAATTCTTTTTAATTAAACTTAAGGCATGGATAGATTAGTTGCATGAATAGGAGCATGGTAGATAGATCATAGGATAATTAGAATGCATTTAGCTGTTTGGCCAAGTTAAGTGTGTTTTAGGATCAGTTTCCTTTCTACTATTTGTTTTCTGCAAATTAAATTAGTTTCCTTCCTATAATTTCTTCTCAGCAAATTAATTTAGTTTCTTATATTCATTTCCTTCCTGCACATTAAATTAGTTCCATTTCTATCATTTCCTTTCTACAATTTATTTTAGTTTCATTGAAGTGTGAGAGACTTCACTGAGAACCCCTAGAATTAGCACCCTTTCTTAAATTAGAAGAGGATGACATGAACGAATGCATCTGTTGTGTATATAGAAATTTCACCTCAAAGTTTGTAAGTACCCCGCATTGATAAAGTAAAGTAGGGCAGCCCCTAGGAGTTGCAGCACTCTTGGTGCAATACCAGGGCTTGCCACTTTTTGGCGCCATTGCCGGGGAGGTGACTTAGAGTAGATGCTTTGATTTTGTTTTAGCATTCTTTTCTGCTTTCCTTTTCATGTTGTTTCTGAAATATTGAAAAATACAAAAAAATATGATTTTCTTGCCTCATAGGAGTAGGGATACTCAGAATATTAAAAAAAAAAGCTTCTCCAATACCAACACCCCCCCTCCCCCCCCACCACTTGACCACATGGTGCAGTAAGAACCACATCACCATACACTTTTGAAGGAAGAAGAGATGGATGGATATGATGAAAATGAATAAGATCTTATTGGGTTTCCCATTCAAGATATGGACATGAATGTACCTATGAAGAACATCCCTCCATATTTCCTTCCCAACTTCCATGGTATGAGGACAGAGGATTCATAAACATTTCTCTTTGAATTTGAGATACTTTGTAGGTCTTATGGCTACTTATCACACACTCAAAAACTGAGATTTTTTCCTGAAACATTGAAGGATAGAGCTCTTAAATGGTTCATGAGTCTAGGTACTAATTCAATAAGATCATGGAATGATATGCAAATATATTTCTAGAAAAATATAAATATTGTGATATTAGAGAATTTTTTTATAGAATGAACCAAGAAGAATATGGGAGCCTTGAGGATCTAATAGAGAGATTCCTGTATAATGTTAAGAGGGAAAAAATGCATCATCTAGGATTTGACACACTAAAAACCCTCTTACTTAGAGCAATTAGGGATGAGTGGATTGATCTCCTTAATCTCATGAGTAGAGGAGATGTATACCAATTTTCATTTGAAGAAATTTGTGAAACATGCAAGTGCATATCAAGAGGAAGGGAAAAAGCAAGTAAATCGACATCAACATTGGTAAGGAAAGATGAACTTGGAAATTTTCTTGATAACTTTAAAACAAAAATTCTTAGAAATCTAAGTGAACAAGAAGAAATGTTAAGGATTCAAAATGAGAAAAAAGAAGATGATGATATTTTTTTTATCGATGCAGAATCATATGCTACTAAATGTTGTTCATCATTCCATATGTTTAAATAAGTTTACCAAGAAGACAATGGAGCAAGGCAATCACCAAAGAAGCTATGTTATGTAGCTCCAAGGAGACCCTGGTAGCCTAGTCAACTTGATATGATGCAAGGACCTACTTCACAATTTCAAGATCATTCACATACATCTCAAACTAATTGGGACACAGTCCCTCCTTGGCAACCTTGGCCATATCAACCTCAAACCCAATCTTGGAAACATGATTGGCAAGGACCTTTTTGGGAAAATCCTTAACATCCTCAATATTTCCCTCAATATCCTCCATACCCAACTCCATGCTATCCCTACCATCCACCTCCACCACAACTATAGCCTCAACCACATCCATCTCATACATCCACCCCCACTCAACTAACTATACCACCATTTCCAAACCCACACCATGAAGTATCTGAGCCCACTTACAATGCTTAGATGCAACACCACCAAACATATCCTCTTGATCTAAATGGTTTGCATCTTAGTTTAAGAAAGGTATTGCAAAGAAGATATTTTCTCAAAGTCATTGAAGGAAAACATCAAGAAGAAGAAGATCCAAATGAGGAGATCAATAGATCAAGGGCTGCACTTGATGAAGAGCTGACATCATAATCATATGTTGAGAAAGTTTCCTCATGTTTACCTACATTTCCTCCATGTGTTCAAGAGAAAAATCAATGAAAAGAGGAAGATTTGAATGTCATAATAGAGGAGGACATCCAAGGTGATCCAACTCAACAAGTGGACCAGGGGCATCACAACTATATTGACATATGGTTCCAAACATCCATTAAGTTGCAACAACACACTCTTCTCCAATAGTACTTGATACAATCCTAGTGAAAGCAATTCATATCTCATATTCAGGTACATGTCAAAGCATGCATTCCAAGCATGCACATGATTTTATCTTTAACCTTGATGTGTACATGGCTCCATTGGAAGTATTCCTATAATTGAAAAAGGTTTTGTTTTTTTCAAGTAGAGTAGGAAAGTGGGAAAAAAAGGAAAAAAAAGGGAAATAATAAAATCTCATATGAAAACCTATTTGAGGTGTTTGAGATTGGCTCACTCATTGAAAACCTCCATGAGGCGGTCATTGGGTTGAAAAAAAATAAAAATAAAATAAAAGATCCTAGGTGAAAACCTCCTTTGAGGCACCTAGGCAAACCTAATAGTGGAAAACCTCATTGAGGCAGCTAGTAGGCCTTAAAAAAATAAAAATAAAAAAAATATGCATTTCTCCATGTATCTCTCTCTAATGAATGCAGATTCTCTCCAACCTTTGCAAGCAGAAAACAACAAGTTGGCACAAAAAGAAAATTTTGTCAACACTTTAGTCAAAGGTAGTCAAACTTGGACTTCCTCCTCCAATGCTCAGAAGCTCCAAAAGGACCTCAAGAAGATTATCGAATGCAGCTTCAGAACCACCAAAGACAAATTCAACAACCATATCAACAACAACTTCAATATCACATGCAAAAACAAATCAACGGTAAGGCTCAGGTATGCAATCATCTAAACCTTTCTTTGAATCTATTTTAGCTTAATAAAACATTAAAAAGTGTGAGAAGGAAAGTTTTTTTATTTAGCCAAAATCAGTAGCAGAGAAACCTCAGCCTTATCTAGCAAATAGCCTCACTTTTTCCTCCAAGAAAAGGAACAAGACAAAAGTAAAATGGACTTGAGAAAGTGGGCAGTAAGTAGCTCATTGTAATAGAGGACAAGGAGTTCCAAGGGGTAACCAAGGGTGAACTCAATTCACAGAAAAAAAAAGATATCTGAGTTTACTTTGCATGCAATACAAATAAAAAAATTAAAAAAAAAAAAAGAAAAGAGAGAAAAAAAATCAAATAAAAGGTGGATCCACCACCTCTTGGCATGCAAAACAGATTTACTTAAGGCATCAAAGGACCTCCATGAAGCACCTACAAGAAGAATTGCAGCAAGAAAAATAACAAGAATATTAGCAGAAGAGCAACGCATGGGCCAATAAACAGAAAATGAAATAAGCCAGCATGCAGGAAAGACCATAAGGCAGGGAGGATGAATAGGTTGCTCAGAGGATGAGCAACAATTTTAGTAGGGGGGTGATGATGGGCCTCTAAATTAAACATAAATTAAGGCCCATCTAACCTTTCTTAGGTCCATCTACCTCTCTTATGCACATAAAAGGATATATTAAATCTATCCTTTTGCACTTAATAATGTTTTCTTATGCTTTAAAGATTACGTAGATTTGGAGAAGGAGATGATTTAGGGACTTTCTCCCTGCCACTGGAAGATCAAGATTGGGGAATAAATGAGCACAATGTCAGGAAATTATGGAGAAATCTTGGAGATATTCAAGAGGGTTGTCCACCCTCCTTAACTATCAAAGGCAACCAAGAAAACTAAAGATGAAGTGCACTCAATCGATGGTTTACTTGGAGTCAAAGTGGACTCAATCACTATGTTTTAGGGAGATATTGGTAGCTACCCTTTAGGATAAATTAAGCTGATCAAGAGCTAATTAGGGGACTTCCATTCCACTCCACTTCCATTCGATTCCATTCCATTCGAAGTTTTGCCGTAAAGCCATGGGGATCTGTTAAAACTTTGATGGATGTAACAAAATGTTATTTTTATGAAATGAGTAGAGAGATGCCATTTTATTGATCTAGTTCCAGAGAGCTGGGCTCGTGGGTTGGGGCCCAAACCATGTACCTCAGCTTCTATGCTATTTCCATTTTTTTTTCCTTTCTATCATTTAGCTAGTTTTGCTTCTGCCATTTAAGTTAGATCTACTTCTGATACGTTTCATTGTTGTTTAGTTTTTGTGCTGCTGTAGTTTTTAATTGCTTATGTGTAGTAAAATAGAGGAAAAACTCCAAAAGCTGTGGTCAAGTCTCCCCCTCTCATATCTATCAATATAATTCGAGCAGGGTAGACCTTCTCATAGGCCAAGACTGCTTGTTTGAGTTTTGGGAAGAAATTGTATTACCAAGTCCAAGCCTTTATTTCACTATTTTATCACACATTCTTTTCTATTTTCCCATGCATGAATCTGCAGGTTTGTTTGCAGGAATTAATGTTAACACCCCAAACTAGCTCCATGGCGCCTTTCTGCTTCAATTTCCATCTCTGTCTTTATGGATGAACACTGTTCTTACGCCTCGTTTCCCCTCCTTTTCTTCTCATCTTAACGTTGTACTTACCCTTTTTCCTAACACACTTAAGCCATTCAAGCCTTACTTCTTCTTTTCTTCTCTATTCATGGCTGACTTACCTTTTTTTTAATGCAAAACATGTGAAAACCCATTCAAAACCATTGGAAACCCGACCTCCGCCTTTTCTCCTAGAGTCTCCCGCCACTGTACGTTAGACTTCACAAATCACAACATTTTGATTTTATCTTTAGCACTTACTGCTTGTTCCTTGCGATTGCGATATTGCGAAATCACACATCGCACTTCGCATCGCTTACCTTTTACCTTTAATGCTTATCGTCGTTCTTTGTGATTGCGATATTGCGAAATCACAAATCGCACTTCACACCATTTACCTCTTACCTTTAACGCTTACCTCCGTTCTTTGCGATTGCGATATTGCGCCCATCACAAAATCTCACTTCACACATTTTAGTTCATTCCTATTGATCTTTACCGTTGTTGTACCTTAAGAGACAATCCCTTAGCTGTGATAAGGAATCAATGAAACAAAAATTTATATGATTATGGCACGAAAATATCTGTCTCTGTTTTAATCACCTTCAAGTATTTACAATTAAACCTTTAGATATCAAACTCAATGAATGTCTCACAATGCTATTATTTGCTGATGTTGAATGAAATGAACAGAAGAAAATGAAAGAAGAAAGTCCAAACTGATATGATGTCACACAGAATATATCATCTCAAACTTCTGAGGAATTTATGAAAGAAGTAGTTAAAATAGAGCACCAATTAAGGATTTTAACTCTTGATTACATAGGTAAAAAGAGACTTGCTGCTCATTACTTTGTCTTATTCAAAGAAATAAAACACAGAATGTGAACTAAGATACATATCAACATAAACAGATGCCAGAAACTCGCTTACTCATTCATTAATCCTTGAAATTTCTGAATACAAAATATTAATCTGAAGGTCCAAAACTCAAAACCTTTCTTCCTCTTGAAAATTACATTAAATACAGTAAAGCAACAGTTTGGAACTGCTGTAACCAATTCTAACTACCACAACTACTTAGGACTTCAGAGGCTGTCTATTACATGCCTTGAAAATGTTTTATTACAATTACATTGTCTTTGAAAAAGTAATATAATTAAAATATACATCCTAATCTATAGGAATTTCCGATGATGCTGCTGCATTTGCTTGGTCATATGATTTGTCTTTATTTGATGCTGAAAACCCTTTTGGAAAGTCTATGGTCCAAGCTCTGCACTTTTTCCATATCTCTATCTTAGTCCTGGGCGAATGTGTTAGATTGTGATACTCCATTCTGAATGCAGTAATTCGATTATAATATGGTCCTTCTGTGAAAAGAGTTCTTATGAACCACAGTAGTTGGAAATGTTTCTGTAGAAAGTTGACCATTGTTTCCCCTTTAAGCACCTAAGTTTTTTCATGCATGTTATCAACTTTACTTTTTTCCATAACTAGAAAATTCTCATAAGAATCCCATGGCAAAATATTTCCTTCATCTCCCCAACATGATGACAGACCTATTCTTGTTAATTTTTCAAATAACTTATCAAATTGACTTACTGCTTCTTTAATTTCCATCAGTTTCTTTTTAGTATCTTTTCTGTGATCATTTTTGACAATCATCTTATTGATCTCCACTACATATAAGGTCTTGTCTTTAATGTCATTCTCTTCTAATTCCTAATCTGTTTTAGAATTAATAAAATCAATGAACCTTCTAGCCCAGATAGCTCTGTTAATTGCCTTCTGTTTATCTGTCATGACTAGTTCTTCACATTCCCTGATAAGACTTTTTTCCTTTGCAACTATCTTCAAACAACTCCAAATTGATTTCATTTCTGAAATGATATCATTCCAAATGATATCTTTGGCTTGTATTAGTGAAATGTTTCCTTTCAGTCTTTCTTTGAGATTTTTAATCTCGGCATTAGCATTTTGAATATCCATTTTGTACTTGTCAGCTTCATTCTCTATGATATGAATAAGCTTTGTTGCAGTCTCCAGATCTACTTGAGCCTTTTTCCGATCCCTTTCATCCATCCACAATTCAGTATTCAATTGAACAATCTGTTCTTGTGGATCTTCGTTACCTGTAGGAAAAACAAAAGTAGAACTATGGTTATCAATATGATTTTGTAGTGATATTGCAGTTTGCTTTATTTTGGAAATTTCTTCATCTTTTTGCATTAGTTGCTGTAAAAGATTTTCCTTTTCATTCTCCACCTCTGCAACTTTTGCAGCCATA
This sequence comes from Pinus albicaulis, assembly GCA_034641835.2. Taxonomy (NCBI): domain Eukaryota; kingdom Viridiplantae; phylum Streptophyta; class Pinopsida; order Pinales; family Pinaceae; genus Pinus; species Pinus albicaulis. The sequence continues at coordinate 1,054,104,890 of CM076581.1, forward strand.
TAACGTTCTCCTATAGACAATTTTAGCTTCTTTCTCGATGTGGATATTTCTACTTCAATACTCTGCATAAATTTTTGTACAACAGTCTTGTCAATAGGGTCCACTCCAATCTTTACAATGGTTTTCTTTAACTCATCATTCTGAACTGTTAAAGCTCTTGCATTAGCTTTCTCTAACTTCAATTGCTTAAGTACCTTTCCCAACATATTTTCTGCCTTCATTGCCATTGCATTGGTCTTGGTCAAGTCATTCACAATTAATTGACCAGTTTGCATATGCAAATTCATCTTATCCATTAGGGGAATATTCTTCACATCTACAGTCACATTTACAGTATTGAAATTATTAGAAGAACCTATTGACATGTCTGTGGGATGAGACAGGGAAATTCTGAATTGATATTTTTCAAGATCCATGACAGTCAAAAGTCTTGTTTGATCTGGAGCAACCTGATACTTAGCTTGGGCTTCCACGCTGGTCTTCATCTTTTGATTCCTTTCTTCAATCTATGTAAACATCTGTTTGATCAGAGGTACTTGCTCATGAGAGATTTCATGACTCCTAGGTGAAGCAGGAACATTTTGTTCTTCTCCTAGATGTAAAGAAAAACTAGGTGGGTTAAATGTAAATTCTTCAGTAAACTTTGTCCTCTTCTCAGCTCCCTGCTCCTCATCATCTAAGTCAATCACTATTTCTTTGCTTCTTTTGTTTGATTTTTCTGATATGATAGGGGTCTAAAAGTTTGAACCTGCTAAACTTATCACACCTTTACTTGCTATCTTCTCCAAATTTGGTCTGCTTTCATGAATGAAAGTTGAATACCCATTCTCAATTATTCTATTTGAAATTACATTGTGAGGGTCATAAGCCCAACTTTCCCCTAACAACATATGCATCTCATCTAACATTTTAGTAACCTGCTCAAATTCCTGTCTCATATTGACTATGAAAGGGCCTACAGTCATGGGTAATTTGTACATATGCCCCTTTTTCATGGGCACAAAGTGAACCTGATCAACGTTTAGGCTTTATCGAATAAATTCCAAGGCAAATAGCCTCATAGGTACAAACGTTGGAAGTATGTAAGGCTCAACACTTGATCCATATAGCCTAATTTCAGAGTAATCCTAAAAAACAAACCAATCTCCAAATTTGCAAGTTACTCCTAGATGTAAATGTTCTTGAGGTTTAGGTAAAAAAAAAAGGAGGAGGAACTCCATTCAAGATTTTGTATGCAATTGCCATGAAATAACTGGCGAAATCAAATAATCCAGCTTCATTTTGCTCTCTTCTTACTACATCTGTTCAGAAAACTGTTGATTTCCTTTTCTTGTTTACATCCATAATATTCAGACCTAAATGCATGAACTCTTACACATTTTGATATAAGAAAAAATAGAGAATTGATGAAGGAAATTTAAAAGAACCTGTTAATGAAAGGCTCATTAGCTGTGAATTAAATGCTTCCTGCCAATATGATGGAATATCCAACACTGTTCCTAGCTTCATCATCATAGAAAACATCCCCAAGACTGATTTATCCACTGTACTGTCATTATCTTTGCCCAGAATTTTCGCAATGCTGCTTAATACTGATCGAATTTCTGCATCAAAAATATCCATAGAAAATTCTTTGTTTTCCAGTTGAAATTGCTTCATGTTTGGCTTCAAAAAGTATATGAACTGATTAACTCTTCACCTACGATATTATCATAATAGGTTACCAGGGAATTGTCAGAGAAGTGAACAGATGACTCTGACTCAGGATAGAAAAGGGCTTGACGGATTAGCTGAGTAGACACTTGCAAAACATTCTCTCCCTGACAATTCATAACAAAGAATTTCCTAGGGTATATGACTGACACCAACCAATAGATAAATTCAGGAAAAAGGTGGGTTTTTGGGATACATGCAGAAAGTACTCCAGACTTGACCATGGCAGTAAAAACAAGGGAGGTTTTGTCATTCAGGATGACTTGCTGATAGAATGGAAGATGGATTAGAGAACAAAGAGTATATTGAATATCCCCCTCAGTGTCCATGAGAGGGATATGACTATACGAACCCGAAAAAGATGAACGCTTAGCCATGACTGAGAATTAACGTAAAGAAAAAATCACAGGGTGGTCAATTCTACTAGGTTGACATGAAACTAAAATAGGACGCAGTTCAAACTAATTAGAAAATATTTGAAAAGACAATGTTAATTTTGTTTAAATAGGTGGCGCGGTTTCAAAATTTAATGCTGACATGATGTGCCAACATGTCGTTGATCCAACGTGGAAGACAACTGTGAACAACTCAGTGCCCTAAATCACTGTGGGGGCTCTTGAGGTACGAGGGAAAATTTTGGTTGGTGCTCCCGCAATGAATCTCCACCATTCATCTATGTTGTCCTCGCAGTCAACCGAGTCAACTGTGGAGGCACTCATTTAATTATCTTGTGCGCTTATTGTGCCCGTGTGTTGAGCCTTTTGATGAAAATTCAAACCATCAACGCTTTCCGCCCAACAACATAATCGATGTTTAAACATAAATGTGGAGCCCACTTTTATAAAGTTTAAAGTGTTTAAACTTTTAACTTTAATAAATAAACATAAATGTTTTTTATGCTAAAGTATAATAATTTTAATACTTTAACAATTTTTCAACAATTTAATTTAATTTTTTAATATTTTCATGAATTGAAAATAAAAGCCTTCCCTCATTGGAGTGTAAAAATTCTGGTAAACTTGATAAATATATATTATTAATGATGAAGATAAGAGATGATTACAATGAGGGATCGCCTAGGCTTTAAATACAGCCTCAAGGTGTCCCTTGGCGAAGAGAATCATGCCTTTTCAGTTAATAACCTAAGATAACTAATCTTAACTAATAATTAATAAAATATTCATAACATTGCCCCTCTCTTAAGATGCTTTGTCCTCAAAGCATACGTAATGATGGACAACGTTGACGAACGTCTGGTTTTCTCAAACGATGAGCTCTTGCGTCCCACATTTTAAAAAGATCGTGAAGCATCTTCTCGAGCTCCATCTGTTGGTGATGTGGATAGTGAAAAGATCTGATATCGACAGAGTTGGATACTGTCTTGACTTCTATTGGACGTTTGATTTTCCTATGGGAAGACACTTTTATGGGTAGATCTTGGAATACTTTTTCATGTTTCCCAGCTATTCCTTGTTCTTCTGGTGATTTTTTGTGATTCCTTTTTAGATTTAGAGGTAAGTTACCAACAATTATTGTCTGATGTAACTTCTCCTCATCATCACATGCTTCATTCTTAAAAACCATATCTGCTTCATCACCGAAGGCCTCAACAGCTTCTGTCATTATATCAGTGGCTTCGGATGTGTTTGTCGCTTCACATGTTTCGTTCAATTCTGGGGATGGAACATTTTGTTGTTTATAAACATCTGTATCTTCATGATGATGTGGGAAATCAGTTTTTTCCTGATGCTCTTCTGAGTTCCCTGAATCTGCGGAATTGTTTTGGTGATTTTGTTCCATGTTAGGAGATATTGGGGATTGTGTCTGACTTAACTTATCTATTTTATCATTTAGCTTACTGTAGAGTTCTGTCATATTGTTCATGAGCGCATTAAATTTCTGCAATATTTTGTTCTCTTTGTCCTTAGTCTCCATTTGTTTTATCCATATTTGTCTTTTTATCTGATCAATCGTCATCATTGATAAAGACATATTGATATTTTTCTGCGAAATTTTCCTCTTTTTCTTTAAAATTAATTAATTAATATTTAATTAATTAATTTTTTTTGAATTAATTAATTAATTAATATTTAATTAATTAATTTTTTTTTTTTAAAACTATATAATTATTATATATATATATAATTTTTAATTAAAAATTATATAATATATATAATTTAATTATATAATTGTTATATATATAATTATTAAATGAAAATTATATATATAAATGAATTATATAATTATAATATATATACATATATATAATTATCAATTTAACTATATAATATATATTTTATATAATTAAAAAAAAATCGTTTTTAAAATTATGCACGTTCCGTTGAAAAGGCACGACTATTAACTTGTGCTCGTTCCGTTAAAAAACACGCCGTTTTATATATAACAATGTTCAGAATTTTTTTTAAAACAAATCGAGTTGTTAACCGTCCCCCTGTTTCCACGATTTTTTTTTAAACCAATCGATTTCTTGCCAACGGTCACTTGTTTCACGAATTTTTTTAAACGCAAATTTTATGAATCAACGCCACCGTTGACCTTGTTTGACGGCGGACTGCAGCCTTTAATGTAAATTGTTTTTCGAATGGCGGAAGGCAGGAAGGCCGCTGAAGAATCGATTTTAATACCCGAAAGTGGTCTGCGGCAGACGGCGGTGAAGAATCGATTTTAATACCCGAATTTTGTATTTAAAATGTTCGCTGTTTTTTTTTAAAATGTGCCCGTTCACCTGTTGACCGGCTGTTAAAAATCGACACAGTTTCGATTCTCTGTTTTATTTTTTGACACGAAAAAACTGGCCGGGTTGCTTGTATCGTATTTTTTTTAAAACACTGTATCGCTGTGGCGTCAAAGAGCAGGCGGCGGCTCGGGGTGGACAACTTGTCGTTGGCACCGTGGTTAGTGGCTGCGTACGACCTGCACACAATCGTCCAATGGCGGTGGTGTGCGGGACGTGGCTATGAACAGGTGAGTTTGGTAGCTCCGACGGTTTTTGTGTGCGGTGTGCTGTTCACGCTAATGATCGTGATTTTTATTTAAATACACGCTGGAAATCTGAAAACGTGAACAGAGATCGAATTGGGTAATTGGCGGAAGATACAGCGAACCACGAGTGCAGGTGGTGAACGCCCACTCACGATTCGTCCGCACAGTAAAACTTCACAGCCAGTTAGTCAAATGTTGCCCACGGTCAAACAAATTCTCTGTTCACCGTTACGATACGCTGCCAGAATATTACCCCAACCTATTCGGTCATACCAATTTCTGGATTTTAGATGTAGGGAATGAGCGTAGGGTGAGGTGGGATCGGTTGTGAGAGGAGTTCAGCAGAGGGTGCGAGAGGCTGTGTAGTGAGATATGTGAGGGGGGAGTATTTGTAAAAAAATTTAAACAAAGGCTGTCACCAGCACTTGATAAAAAATCTGCAATCTGAAATTGCAGTTCTGGAATTCTGTAATTCCTGGGTGATCACACAGATCCCGAAGAGCGATGGCTCTGATACCAATGGAGTGTAAAAACTCTGGTAAACTTGATAAATATATATTATTAATGATGAAGATAAGAGATAAGAGATGATTACAATGAGGGATCGCCTAGGCTTTAAATATAGCCTCAAGGTGTCCCTTGGCGAAGAGGCATGATCTTTGATCATGCCCTTTCAGTTAATAAAACCTAATATAACTATATCTTAACTAATAATTAATAAAATATTCATAACACTCATTCTTTGTATTTCCAAGTTAGATTTGTCTCCTTCGCGAAGGCGTGGTGGAACATATTTCATGTTATCTTCTTTTGTAGATTGAGGGAACCGTCGTCTCGAATATACTTTTTCTGGTTTTGATAATCTTTCAAATTTCTTTTCAGCAGCTTTTGCTTTTTGCCTTGCTACTTCTACGGACGTAATTTCATGTAGTTCTAGCTCTTCTTGTATATGGATTTTAAGTCCTGAGATGTAAGACTGGATTAAACGAGATTCCGACAATCCGGGTACTCGTGTTGCCAAGGTCTCCCATTCTCGAGTGTACTCATCCACATCTCCTTTTTGGCGTAATTTGATAAACGTTGAGAAAAACTTTTCTTCTTTTATACCTTGAAACCTTTTGAAGAATGCATCCTTAAATTTCCTCCAACTGATAGCGAGCGTTGTCTTTTTCCACCACATATACCAATTATATGCTTCTCCTTCCATTTTCATGGAAGCATGTTTAATTTTTTCGTCATCACTAGTAATATCATAAATCTCAAAATATTCTTCTGCTTTATTAAGCCATGCAACGCTATTTTTTTCATTACCATCAAATTTGGGTAGGTCGATCTTGGCTTTGCGCTGATATGCTAATGGTGGAGCAAGAAGGGGATATTGATTAGCGAATGCATTCCAGAGCTGCTTATTTTGAAAATCTGCATTACTATCTTCTTGATGATGTGGGGAATCGGTTTTTCCCTGATGCTCTTCTAAGTTCCTTGAATCTGCGGAATTGTTTTGTTGATTTTGTTCCTTGTTAGGAGATATTGGGGATTGAGTTTGACTTAATTTATCTAGCTTATCATTTAGCTTATTGAAGAGTTCGCTCTGCTTTTCTGTGGCCTCGTGATGATTTAGCCACATTTGTCTTTCTATTCGATTTGTTGTATCATGAACCTTTTTGATGTCGTTGGAATGCCCTGCAACTGTACCTTCAAGATCGACTAATCTTTTTCTGAATTCTTCGGAATTATTAGTGATCTGTTTCTCGAGATCCACCAATTTTTTCTAGAATTCAGCCATTGACATTGATGACGACATCGAACGCGTATGAGGTGGGGAGTATTTTTCTGCCAGTTTTCTCTCCCCTTTTTTTTTTTTAATTAAATTTAAATAATAATAATAATTATTGTTTTTAAATAAATTATATAATTATTATATTTATATAATTATTTATTTGAAAATTATATAATATATAAATAAATTATATAATTATTATATAACAATAATAATTATTTTTATTTTTTTATAACTAATTTTTATATAAATTTAATTTTGAATTAAAGTTTATATAAAAATTAAATTATAATCATATATATATATTTATTATATATATGACTATCGATGAACCCGTCACAAAAAAATACGCGTCCGCTTTAAAAACGAGACCCTTCTACTTTAATATACCTATGATTATATTATCACAACACCTGTTCGTTTAAAAAAAAACGAGACGTATCACCCGTATTTAAAGCGTTGTACCGTATGTTGTACCCGTATTTTAAAGCGCTCTACCGTAACCCGTTTTTTTAAAACATGGTATCATTTAAACGATGTATCGTATGATGTATCGTTCCACTATGCCGCGGAAATATATTTATATATATTTATGCAGCAGAAGAACGGTCAACGGCGAAAGCACCCCGGATCAGAGCAGTGACAACGACGACAGCGTGGACCAGTCGAGGAACCGATCAATCGCACAGAACGGGGCTGTCTATGACTGTGGCTGCGTCTAGAGGATGGTCAGTGCGTCAATGCGGACAAGGTGGTGGAAGGAGCTGGTAACGACAGCGTGGAGGACGGGACGTGGACTGTTCAGACAGTGTCGGGCAGGGTGTTTACGATGCAGATGGAGTGGCAGCAGACGGTCAAGCAGGGAATGGATGAATGCTCGAGGAGATTGCTGAGCGAGAAGCTTGTTGACTGTGTGTGCAGAGAAGAATGCGGGTGGGACAGGTGGCTTTGTGTGCACGTTGGAACAGCGGAATCAGTTACAGCAAGAGAGTCCGAAGAGCAAAGTGTGGGACGGTTTGGTGAGCGTAGGGAAATTGTGTGCAATTCTGCACTTGGTTAAAAAAAAAAATTTCTGAAATTTCCTTTGAAATTCTTTAACCTGATGATCACACAGATCCAAAAGAGCGATGGCTCCGATACCAATGGAGTGTAAAAACTCTGGTAAACTTGATAATTATATATTATTATTGATGAAGATGAAAGATGATTACAATGGGGAATCACCGAGGCTTTAAATATAGCCTCATGGTGTCCCTTGGTGAAGAGGCATGATCTTTGATCATGCCCTTTTACTTAATAAAACCTAATATAACTATACTTAACTAATAATTAATAAAATATACATAACAGATTGACGTGCATTGTAGTAGGTTTTGAAATATCCTACATGCCCAGATGACATGGAATCATGTGATTCCTTGAGTATTTTTGATATAAACTTGGATTTGGAGTTTAGATAAATTCTCCCTTTGTACCATAAGATATCGTTCTTCCATTCAAATTTTGAATTCCCTGGGAGATTATTGATTATAGCCAACATTTCTGGATCTTTGGCGTACTCACTTCTAATCTCATTAAGCCATTCAGGAACAACAATCGAAACTGCAAGTAATGCTGATTCCTCATCTTTTCTGGACAGGGCATCCGCTACTACATTGTCTTTCCCTTTCTTGTGTAATATCTCCATGTCAAAAGCGGCAATCTTCTCGATCCATTTTTGTTGTTCTTCAAAGAGTGTTTTTTGCTGAAGAAGATACTGAAGACTGTTATGATCTGTTCGGATGGAAATTTTACTCCCTAACAGATATTGTCTCCATTTGGCCAATGCATGCATAATTGCGAGCATTTCCTTGCTGTATGTGGACTTGAGACGCTCATGTTTATTTAGTTTTCTGCTTTCAAAAGCAATAGGGTGCCCCTCTTGCATTAATACTGCACCAATACCGAAGCCAGAGGCATCACATTCAATGATAAATGGTTTAGAAAAGTCGGGAGTTGCCAATACTGGTGCTCTAGCTACGCTCCGATACCAATGGAGTGTAAAAACTCTGGTAAACTTGAATAAGTATATATTATTATTGATAAAAGATGAGATATGAGATATGATTACAATGGGGAATCACCGAGGCTTTAAATATAGCCTCATGGTGTCCCTTGGTGAAGAGGCATGATCTTTGATCATGCCCTTTCACTTAATAAAACCTAATATAACTATATCTAACTAACAATTAATAAAATATACATAACAGACACCTGCCTAGGTATATAAGCAAGCCCTCATTGTAACATTGAATCATTCTTTTACATTTCATCTTATCAATAAAATATTATAATAAATACATTTGTGTATTTTACGTTTAAGAGCACAACAACTTAAAGTTTTGTCACTACAGTGGTATTAGAGCCATTCAAGCCCTTGGACGTTATTCGTTGCACAAATCTGCCATTAAGTTTAGGTCATGAAAATCATGGAATTAAGTGAATATCATAAAGCTAAACTGTTAAGTGAAATTGGAGAAGCATTACAAAAAATACAACAAATAAAAAAATCATTTACAGAATCATTAAAGGCTTTCAAAAAACCAGATTCAACACCTACAATAGAAGCTAACATTAATGTCAAAGAGGAATATGATAGCTGAGGATGAGAGCAGGGAGGAAAAAAATGAATCCACCGAAATTATACATGAAGAATCACTCACTACATTTTGCAGAAGATCAGGAAGAAGTTATGTCAATTTCAGATTATGATGAGAATGAAGATGAAGAAGCTAAAGATGAGTCTACGAATTTCGAAACTGTTGAAGATGATAAAATTGACACTGCAAACCAGGGATTGATGGAGTTAGATACTTCTCCAAACACAAGGCATCGAATAGAAAACAAGTCTAATAAACATAATATACATAAGGTGCAAATTCTAGTTGGTGTCAAACCATCCACAGGTACTTTCAATCACACAAGTACCCTAACACGTATAAGAGAATTCAAAATGAATGAGGTTTCTTTTGATTTGAGTTATTCAAAACTCAGAACCCATTTTTTAAAATACCATGAAAAGCAATTGGATCCAAATAAGAAATTTTCATTCAATTTTGGAAATAACGATGATGAGATTGAACATAACCTTCGTGGATGGATAAGACATTATAAACATATGCAACTTTTTCCAATAAAACAGAGAAACTAATATGAACAATGTGAAAGCAAACAAATCAACACATTGAGAGGTTGTCCGTAATTTAAGTTTTTGTAGAACAAATTTGAAATTTTGCTCCTATTTGGATGACACAACAATCAAAGTTTGGGACTTTGCCCGTTTCCAAGAAGAGAGAGCTCTGGCTGGCCATGGGTGGGATGTAAAGAGTGTTGACTGGCATCCAACAAAATCTTTGCTGGTTTCAGGTGGTAAGGACAATGTTGTAAAGATGTAGGATGCAAAGACTGGCCAAGAGCTCTGTGCACTCGATGGTCATAAGAATATTGTTGTCTGTGTCGAATGGGATCAAAATGGAAATTGGGCGCTTACATCATCAAAGGAACAAATTATAAAGCTTTATGATATACGAATGTTAAAAGAGCTTGAATCATATTGTGGCAGAAGCAGATTAGTTGAATCCACAACATTTATAACGTGCATCACACCGTATCGTCCGTTGTCTTAAGTCCGCTCTCAACATTTCTTTTTTCCCGCCATTGTGATCACTCCCTCCGACTGTTCAACATAGCCTCAACCGCATTCCCAATCAACAATTGAGCCACTGTTCCCTCCGCCAACCTCATCGTGCCTTACTAGATCGTTGGTCAAAGTTTTGTTCACGATTCTGCTAAGTTTGTGCCACCATCACGCCGTCAAAACCTGCCACTCTCGATTCCTTATTACCCTGTCACTTGACGTTACCACCTATATCTCCAACCATTTTTCCGACTATGTCATATTGTGCTGACAACCATATTTTGCCTATTGTTTTGTCCAAATCGAAAAAGTCACCTCCCTTGGTTCCACGTCATTTCATTTTTTATTATACATATAAGTTAACTAGTCACAATTATATAATTAAAGTTTATTATATATAGTTATAATTATATAACTATATAGTTTTTTTTTTTTGTCTGTCAAGTTGTCTGTGATCCTCCAGGCTTGACCTGTGGCTTGAGGGGCCGCAACCTTGGGGCATCTAATCTGTCAAAGTCACCCAGGGATAGCACCCGGCCTGGGCCACACCATCCCTTTAGCTGACTGGATTTTTTTAGCATGTCTCCTCCCCCTAGCACAGGGCACAACCACCCCCTCTGAGTTGTGATCCTTGGTCGCCTTGCTGACGAGGCCCATCCTCAACAAGTTGTGCTAGTGGTACTTGACTATTATATAACTATATAGTTAATTTAATAATATACATTAAAAAAATATACATATATACATTTAATTCAAAAAAATTATATATTATTATTTATTAAAAAAATGGTTTGACCAATAAGAAAAATTGAATTGAAAAAGGAGAATGGATAAACTCATGCCAAGATTGGCGAATGGCATATGTTAGAATGACTTATGCAACTTGAGGAAATTGTCAGCAACAAGCTTTGAGTACAAACTTTTTTGGCAATGTGATGAATATAATTGAGATAAAAATAAAATAAATAAAACTAAATGTAAATAATATATAATCAATGCATATTTAATAGTCATTAGTTAAATGAAAAGGCATGTCTAAAGACATGCGCAATCATGAAGGGGCACCTGCATAGGTATGTAAGCGGGCCCTCATTGTAACATTTAATAATCCTTGAACATTTCATCTTATCAATAAAATATTATTTAAATTTTAAATACATTTGTGTATTTTACATTTAAGAGCACAATGACTTTAAGTTTTGTCGCTGCAGATTTGTTGCTCATTTTTCTATCAATAAAATTCTCAAACAAGCAGAGGGTTTTCCTAGTTGGGTTCCCTAGGAAAACTGTGTTTTTGATATTGTACGAATGGGTTTATTTTTGTTCCTATTCCACTGCAAAATAAGTAGAGAAAATCTGCTTCCTAATGAAAAGAAACTAGCTTTTAGATTGTTCATTAGAACAGTTGCAGAATTTTGTTGATTTTCTACAGGTTTCCACGAAACTCCAACGGGGGAGCAACATAATAAGCATCACAATAATGGTGAGGGGTCTGATAGTGAAGAAGCTAGCCATACATGCACAAATGTACATAGCTACCCCCACATATATAGCAGGTCATCTAGACCCAACATGCCACAATTTCTCAATGAGACCACAATTGAACAAGTGGAGCAGAATGATTAGGAAATTCCCTTTGGGGATTATTTGGTGGAGTATAAGGTTAGAGCGAGATGTCCAAGCTGCCAAGAGCCTCACATATTTTTGCAACCTTCAGATGAAATATAAGCCTAAAGGAGTGCAAAAAGCAATGAGGCAGAACAACGAGCTCTAAAAGGCATTGGGGAAAGTGTATATTCTGTGTTTTGATGGGTCATCAAAATGCTCAGCTAGATCATGGGTCCAAAAGTTGGACACCTACTTTTAGTTACATCAAATGACTGAGGTTGATGCCATTAAGTTGGCTACATTACATCTGGGTGGGGAAGCGCTTGAGTGTAGGTATCATGGGATAGTGACCATGGGTCATGCCAACATCACCTCATATCCCAAGTTTAGTTAGACTCATAAAGCACTTTGACAGGAACGATCCAAAGATTCATTTCAGAGAGTTGGCAAAACTCAGATAGATTGATAGTTTAGAGGCATACATCTTAGAGTTTCAAAGATTAACAATTATGGTCACAAACATACTTGAGGCTTGGATGATGATGTTATTTTTGGAGGGGCTATCTAAGCCTCTACGTGGTTGGGTTAAGGGTAATAAACTCGCCACTCTATGAGATGCAATACTTTTAGTTACATCAAAGGACCGAGGATGATGCCATTAAGTTGGCTACATTACATCTGGGTGGGGAAGCCCATGAGTGTGAATCAGTATTTATAACTCACAATGAACTTTTACTTTTCTTTACTGATTTCTATACGCGATTTTAATGAGCCCAACTAGCGTATACGCTCGACTGTCTTTAATGAAACTTGTGTATGTCCAGATATTTTATTGTGTAGATAAATCTTAACTTAGATCAGTGCATCATTTATTTATTAGATGTTTAGTAAGCAGTAAGCATGTGCAGTAAGAACAGAATAAACGATCACACATAAGCAACACACATGAACACCAATATTTAAGGTGGAAACCCAAGTCGGGAGAAAACCACTGTTACTGTCTTCTCTGTCTTCAATATTTATTATAAAGAAAACTGCTTACAATATTGTATTGGCGCAGACTCATACCAGAAAGTAGGTAGCCACCTGCAGAAGGCTGCAACCTTCTCTCGTTCTCCAAATTCTACTAGAAGGGAGCTCCAACCCCCTGATCTCGTTTACTAGCTACCACTAGAAGGGAGCTACGACCCCCTGCATCTCGTTTACCAGCCACTCCTGGAAGGGAGCTACTACCCCTTGATCTCGTTTACCAGCAACTACTAGAAGGGAGCTACGACCCTCTCATTGAAGGCTTCAACACTTAGCACCACCGCGGACCACGTTTCATAAATTTTCACACTGAATCCAACAACTTCAACACAATACTATTTGCAGGCCTCTTTTCATCAGATTTTCAGACTGGACCCACTCCACACATTTAAGCTCAAAGAACATACATCAAACTGAAACTCATAACCACATCAACTCATTCACTGAATCATCAATCAACCAACTAACCACTGATCTTTAATCACATTCATCTAGCTTCATAATCAATTTTCAAACAACTTAGATCTGTATGAAGACATCATTGACAGACAACAGTAATACAACAAAACAGATTAGAAGTTTCCTTCCGCATGCTTCAGCAAAACCCTATATTCCATAAGCGCTTTTGCTTAACCGAACCTGCGTATATACGCGCTTTTATAGAGACAAACCTCCGTATAGATCTGCAAACATTACAACACTGCGCAACTCTTCAGAACTAATAATCAGCTCAGATCTTACCTTTCACTTCAACAAACATTCACCAGATCATAGATTTAAACATTTCATAAACAGATTAAGCAAATACATAGTCATTTCAGGGCTAGAGATCCTTATCCATCATTGTATTCATAGGTGCATTATTATTTCAGATCTATCAATAAACTGTAGCCCATTTATGTAGATATACTTCAGAGTGAAGTATTCATTCAATACCCAAACACATGCACACCTTGCACTATGATCTTCTTCTCCTTATATAGTTTGAGCCTTTCCCAATGCCATGAGCCAAAACCACACAAGAGCCGATGGTATTCTTGGACGGAATCAACTAGATGACACAACGCTCAATATTGTGAGCTAATACCATGGCAATGACCCCTGGTATTATAAATTTAGAGCGCAACAGGTATACACTACTTGTCTTCAACGCACCCGCGTTTATACGTGACTTCTCTCCATCAAACTTGCGTATACATTGTGACATATTACATTTATCATTTCTCTGATTCTGACCGGATTGCCTTTCTCTGCCACATCTGAACTGACCTGTAGATACATCATTTTCACATCTTCTAGTTACCAAGGACAACTCATCAAGTAGGTTGCTATCAAGGACAACTTCATCGAGTAGGTTGCCATCAAGGACAACATATTACATCATAATGCCAACAATCTCCCCCTTTGGACTTGATGGCAACCATGTTGGTGTTTGATCACCACAACTGATAGATACATCAATCATAAACATTATTCAAAACACCAAGTTACTCTTCCCCTTTGACATCAAGAACAAAGGGCTGATCAATACCAAAACAAGATTTCTCTTTCCTTGTAGAAAGAAGAGCTCTATAGATCTGATGTTCACTGCATTGACCATGCTCCCCTTGAGCTCATGCTGAATCTTCAGACTGATTTTTCAATGAAGTACAAGACTCTTTAACTCAACTGAGTATGACCTTTCCTATCACCAAGGACTCATACTGACATCAATGATCCAACCAAGTGGAATTACATATTTTGTTCAACTACCTAACCAAGTGCGTTTACAGTTTTGACTCAACTACCCAACCAAGTGGGTTTACAAATTTGAACAAGTCTTTACATGACTGAATATAACAATTTTACATCATAGGTCTCAACATGACCTTTTCATCAAATAACAGATATGACTTTGTATAACCAAGACCAAAAGACCTCAAGAGAGAGATCAACAACCATCATAATGCCAACAATGCACTATTCTCAGAGAGGCTAATGCTCCCCCTACACTTGTGCATCTTGAACACCTTCAACAACCAATTCATCAAAGCATCTTCATCAAGTAGATAATCAAAGCTTAATATCATATCAGCAGATATAACCATCAGATCACGAAAATTATAACTGTCAGCAGGATATCAGAAACTGTTCTTGAGTCTGTCACCTGGTCTTTCTTCTCAGAGAAACACATACACAACTGTCTTCAACGGAACTCGCGTGTATACGCAGCTTTAGTTCATGCAACCTGCGTACAGAAACTGAAATACTGAAAATTTCACAGCTCTATCTCCATCTCCCCTGAACTTGTACCACCTGTACCTTCACTTGTCACATCAAATGCATTGTCAGAAATATAAACAATTAGAATTACCAAACCAACCTTTATACATTGCAGATGATGATATTATTCTTTCAAGAATGATGGATTGCAATGGGCATTGTCTTCTTTCAGTCTAAGTCTGAATCCTTCTCACATCTACAAGAGGTCAGATCTTTAAACACATATAATTTGTCAGCTTTTTTGTATCCCCTTGCTATGAATTCTCCAGTTTCTTCGTCCATAACGTTGCATTTGGTTGATGTGAACACCACTATATATCCTTTATCTGCCATTTGGCCTACACTTAATAAGTTTTGTTTTAGGCCTTGAACTAATAAGGTATCAACTGCCCTTCTATTTTTGTTAAATATGGCGCTACCTTTTTCCAAAACATTTGTTGGAGCATCATTTGAAAGAATAACCTTACCATCTTGATTTTTCTTGAGTGACTCCATCTTACTCTTATCACCAGTCATGTGATGAGAACATCCGCTGTCGATGTACCATTCATCCTTATCTTTAATTGCACAGAGAGCAAGACCACATCTTACCTCTTCTTTTTTTTGCTTGTTATCATGAATGTTGGTGAATCCAACTTTCTTTGATCTTACACTATCAATTGTTTGTCTTCCATATTGATTTTGATGATTCACTGGTCTGTTCCTGCACTCCTTTTCTACATGCCCATACTTGTTACATGCATAACATCTTATGTGACCAGAAAAGGGAGCAAAGGAATCATAATATGTTTGTCTAATCTTTCTTCTATTGCAATCAACCGCTTTATAACCAAAATTGCTGCATGAAAAACAATATCCCTTAAAGAAACCTGAGTACTTAGGAGCTGAAGGTCTTTCTGTGTAGTGTCTATTTGTTTGTGACTGAAAAAATCTGCTTCTGCAATTGGTTGCAACATGTCCATAATTATGACATATAAAGTATTCAACATTATTGATCAAAGGAGAGAATCGATTGATACTTCTATAGTTAGGAGTGAAGTATTTCCTTTGAAAATTCGTGATTGTCGGTTGAACTTTTGTCTCTTTAAACACTTCAGGTTTTGCATTGATATCCTTTGAATCTTTAACATTGTCTTGTAAACTAGATTCTCTTTTAACAGTTTCATGAAAACCAAGACCAAATTTAATAGAAGGAGACTTTTGACTACTAAGAATATTATCCAAAATCTTAGTACTATCTTGAAACCTCAAGTGTTTATCCTTTTCTTCTAATTTACCTTTTAAAATGTTTACCTTAACCTCCAATTTTTGGCACTGCTTCTTCATACTTTCTTCTGCCCTTCTTCCTTCTTCTACTTGCTCATTCAAAGTTAGAATTTCTTCTTTCAACTCTTTTTCTTGTTCTTCAAATGTTTGTAGAAAATCTTCATTCTTCTTATTTGATTTTTCCAGATCTGCTTTGAGAGAGATGATTTCTGCTTCAAGTCCTTCACTGTGATTGGTTACTTCATCCTGCAGCTTTTGATATTGGTCTATCTGTTCTTTGTTTAGTTGCTAAATTGTCTTTCTTTCTTGTAACTATTCATTCAATCTAGAAATCATTTCTTTGAAGATACATTAATCTTGAGATTACCAATTATTGCTTCTAGATCCATAACATTACTTTCACTTTTGTATTCATTATCTTCAACATTTCATGCACAAGGAAGTGAATCACAAGAACAACAATCAATCCCTGTTTCATCTTCTTCATTTTTTGCTGCACATGTTTTTTGAGATATCTTCTTTGTTTGAGTAGCCGCCTTCTTTTGCTTCCTTCCCATTGTGACGGATCTCCTTCAAGCGATCAAGCTTCTTCATCAGATGTTTAGTAAGCAGTAAGCATGTGCAGTAAGAACATAATAAATCATCACACATAAGCAACACACATGAACACCAATATTTAAGGTGGAAACCCAAGTCGGAAGAAAACCATCGCTGCTGTTGTCTCTGTCTTCAATATTTATTATAAAGAAAACTGCTTACAATTTTGTATTGGTGCAGATTCGTACCAGCGCGTAGGCACCCACCTGCAGAACGCTGCAACCTTCTCTTGTTTTCCAGATTCTACTGCAAGGGAGCTCCAACTCCCTGATCTCGTTTACTAGCTACCACTGGAAGGGAGCTATGACCCCCTACATCTCGTTTAACAACCACTCCTAGAAGGGAGCTACTACCCCCTGATCTCGTTTACCAACAACTACTGGAAGGGAGCTACGACCCCCTCACTAAAGGCTCCAACCCTTAGCACCACCACAGACCACGTTTCATAAATTTTCACACTAGATCCAACAACTTCAACACAATACTATTTGCAGGCCTCTTTTCATCAGATTTTCAGACTAGACCTACTCTACACATTTAAGCTCATAGAACATACATCAAACTGAAACTCATCACCACATCAACTCATTCACTGAATCATCAATCAACCAACCAACCACTGATCTTTAATCACATTCATCTAGCAGCATAATCAATATTCAAACAACTCAGATTTGTATGAAGACATCATTGACAGACAACAATAATACAACAAAACAGATCAGAAATTTCCTTCTGCACACTTCAGCAAAACCCTAGATTCCATATGCACTTTTGCTTAATCGAACCTGCGTATATACGCGCTTTTACAGAGACGAACCTGTGTATAAATCTGCAAACATTATAGGACTGCACAACTCTTCAGAACAAATAATCAACTCAGATTTTAACCTTCACTTCAGCAAACATTCGCCAGATCACAGATCTAAACATTTCATAAACAAATTAAACAAATACATAATCATTTCAAGTCTAGAGATCCTGATCCATCATTGTATTCATAGGTGCATTGTTATTTCAGATCTATCAATAAACTGTAGCTTATTCATGTAGATATACTTCAAAGTGAAATATTCATTCAAAACCTAGACACATGCACACCTTGCACTATGATCTTCTTCTCCTTGTATAGTTTGAGCCTTTCCCAATACCATGAGACAAAGCCACACAAGAGCCGATGGTATTCTTGGACAGAATCAACTAGACGACACAACACTTAATATTGTAAGCTAATACCATGGTAATGACCCCCGGTATTAAAAATTTAGAGTGCAAAATGCATACGCTACTTGGCTTTTACGCATCTGTATACGTGAATCTCTCGTCATCAAACCTCGGCGTATACATTATGACATATTACATTTAACATTTCTCTGATCCTAATTGGATTGCCTTTCTCTGCCACATTTACACTGACTTGTAGATACATCATTTTCACATCTTCTACTTACCAAGGACAACTCATCAAGTAGGTTGCCATCAAGGAAAACTTCATCGAGTAGATTGCCATCCAATACAACACATTACATCATAATGCCAGCAAGGTATCATGGGTTAGTGACCATGGGTCATGCGAACATCACCTCATATCCCAAGTTTAGTTAGAGACTCATAACGCACTTTGATAGGAATGATCCAAAGATTCATTTCAGAGAGTTGGCAAAACTCAGATAGATTGATAGTTCAGAGGCATACATATCAGAGTTTCAAAGATTAACAATTATGGTCGCAAACATATTTGAGGCTTGACTGGTGATGTTATTTGTGGAAGGGCTATCTAAGCCTCTACGTGGTTGGGTTAAGGGTTATCAACTCGCCACTCTACGAGATGCAATCAATAGAGTCAACGATATGCAAGATGTATAATTCCCAAGAGCAGATTTCCTCCCAAATCATCCTTCACTTAAAAGGGTAAAGAGATTAAACCTTTTTGAAGGAGTAGATTGGGAAACCGAAGTTGGATGAGGAGACCCAAAAGGAGTTGAGAAAGAAGAAGCTTTGTTTCCATTGTCAGGAGCCTTGGGCACCAAGGCACAAATGTGCAGGAAAGGACAAGGTGGGCATGGCCCATCATATTTGTTGGAAAGTGTAACTAGGTTCGGTCTTCATAATGACTAGTAATTATGAATTTATGTAATGAAGAAGACAAAGTTAATAAAATGTATTTGTAAAGCTTGACTCATGGGTTTCATGAGCAAGAAGTTTTTATTGTAAGCGAAAGACTTCTTCTTGATGTCTTTTATGGGTTTGTCATCTTGTCATAAATATATATAATTAAAGAGTCATGTATATGAAGAAGTGTTACACTTGTAAAGACAATTTACTGATGTAAATGTATGCCTTCAAGACCTTGTCAAATATGCTCCACAAGTCGGCTTAAAGATAATGCATACTCTTACTATCTAAAGACTAGGAACCGAGCTTTCTAGGTGGTGGTGCAGAGAAGTGCAGAAAAGGGGGTCAACATAAGGAGCCTAGAAAAAGTAGTGACAAGGTCTTGGAGGCTTACTGAAGTCAACGGTCTAGGTCATGGTACTTGTCAATTGAAGATCTATAAGAAGAATTACATTCTTGTTTTCCTCTCCAAGAGGGAGAGGTTTTGGCCTTGGCTTGAAGAGCCTAAATTTTGTCTCTTGTGTTTTGATAATTGACTTGATGAAAGACATAACAAGCTAATGAAGATAAGATCTAAGTAATAGAAGCATAACAAGTTCACAAGTAATTATCAATAAGAGAAATTTGAATTAAACTCTTCCCTACTAAATTCTCAACATGGAATCAGAGCTAAGGTGCTAGAAAGGGCTATTTGATAAGAAGACACTCAAATACCAAGAAGATCAAAGATCAATTTTCAAGTGAAGCTTTAAAGAAAAGAGATCTATACTAAAAGGGAAGAGACCTCCATTCAAAAGGCAACTTGCAGAAATTAGAAAAACACTCAAGCCATCTCATTTGAAGCCAAGTCAACATTATTAGAGACATCATCAAATCAAGCCATCCTTTATCATCATCATCATCAAGAATGCAAAGTGATCTATCGCTTTACACCACTCTTAAAGAAGTCTATCTAAGAGGGAGCGCATGCTGCTATCTACATCATCATCAACAAGGAAGCTGATAGAAGAAGAAAAGCATCTACTTAAGTAAGTATCTTTATGAATTCATATGAATCTATCAAAATGTCTTCTTTGCAAAGAAAGCAACAAACTCGTTAGGGTTTCAAAATTTCTTGCATGGAAGAAAAGGACAATGAAGTCATACCAAATACATGAAGGGGTACATTAGAGCCCAGGGGATTCTTATAGAATCCATAAAGGACTCTCTCAGCTGCTATGTATCAAAGCTAGAATCTTCAAAAGAAATATATGATAAAATTGGTGGAGCTATTCTCGGTGAGTACTGCAGGAGAAGTAATATATCTGAAATAAGAACTATACACATTGAATATGTCAAGGGAAGTAATAACTTCATACTTTATGAAGTATGAGATCAACTGCAGGAATTGGAAGAAATAATGTCTGATAGAGAAATAACTACAGTGGTGCTGAATGCTGTACTGGAGGAATAGGGAAACTTCACTTCAAGTATCTATTAGAAGAAAGAATCAACACCATTCTAGGATCTATTGTTTCTTTGTAAGATAGAAGAGACAAGGTCAAAAGCTAAAGCGAGTATAGGATCAAATGAAGAGAATCAAGCCTATGTTTCCATGTAAAGAAGAAAGGGAAGATTTGGTAAGTTTGGTCCTCAGAAGAGAGGGAGAAACATAGATAAGTTACGATGCTATGGATATAATGAAATTGGGCACTATAAGAAAGATTGTCCCAAATATAAGGATAAGAGGAAAAAGGAGGAAGCCCATGTTGCCGGAGAAATAGAAGAACCCGATGCAAAGAAGCCTAAGAAAGAAGAAGTGAAAGATCTCTACTATGGTTGAGATCATCTTCCACTTTAAGAGGTATCCGTTGGTTATAAAATAATATGTTAGGAAACATTGTATATTAGAATTGGCATCATGATAGAAGCATTGAAGAAGGAGCACATGACATAGGAGGATGTCTGCAATAGACTTATGCAACAACTATGCCATGAAAGAAGTAACTCCAGGGAATCTCACTAAAACAACATTGATGAAAGGTAGTCATCTAGATCAAGGATCATCATTCAATAATCAATGTGGAAACAGATGCTGACATTTTCTAATGGAGCTCTCTTCGGACTCACTGGTTAGAAAGAAAGCAAGAAGTTTCCTTGAGAATTCTGGGATTAGAAATAATGACATATTGTTGAAGTATGTCAAGGGAATGAAACTCTTCACTCTAAGGAAACCTGCTGCAGGATGACCCAAAAGAATAAGGATGAGGTACACGTATATATATGCTGACACTAGATGCTATGAAGTCATGTCATATGGTTGCAGGTAATATACTTCTATCTTTAGAAGAATGATCAAAATAGAAAGCATAAACTCTTCCAATGCATAGGTTGCCAAAAGGCATGATCTACACTAGATGAAATCAACATAATATGTCCTCATATGGAATATAAGGTGATTGTATATCTTCAAGGAGCTGCACATTGGAAGTTTTTGGGAATGAAATGAAACTGTATGGAGAAAGAAAGAAATGAAGAGATCGTGAGAAGTGCAACTATGATAAAAAGGTAGTCAACATTCAAGGAAGCCAAGAAGACTTGACTAGGAGATCTTCTGGGAAGATATGTAGACTCTGATAGAAGTCTGGAAAAGATAGAGATCCTTGACAATACATATATTTAGGAGATGTGTCAATTTGTAACGAAGGATGCCGATGCCTATAAGAAGATGTCATGGTGAAAGATCATCACTAAGGTAACTTTTGATTTAAAAGTTCATATTTATAATTAAATAATATTTGATGAGCTTATGCAGGGCTGCCAAAGGGAAGCATATGCCTTCCACAGGTTGATAACCATATGGTAGGATATAAGATCCTTGAAAGAAGTATGGTTCAGAAGAAAAGCAACATGACATGAAGCTAGACTAGATAAGAAGATTGATGGATCACTTTCTGAAGACATGACTCATTGATGAAAGTGATAAATGACGTGTGCCCTATGAAGAGATCCCAAAGTGAAGGCTCCTCAATTCATGACATCAATGGAAGGAGTCCTTCATGAAGCAGCGGGATGTTTTCATGGAGCAGTTGGATGGTAATAAGTTTCTTACTTGGAAGAAGCTCCTTAATTAAGGACTCCTATGTATAAATCTAAGGAAGCTCCTTAATTAAGGAAGCCAAAAAGAAAGCTTCGGTACATTCTATGTATAATTCTATTCCTCTGTGGAATATGTCCTCCTTAGTTAAGAGGGAGAAATAGACACACCATTCTTGTTAGGTCCCTATATTACTAGTGTAGTCCCTTATTGTTGTTATTGTAGGCCCCTTATTGTTATTGTTGTACCCCTGTAGTCTCCATCTTGTTATTATTGTGCACCATAAAAGCCCACTATTGTTATTGTTGTGCCCTTACATTATTATTCTTAGGTCAGCTAGGATTATATTGTGACCCCATGGATACCTATATATAGAAAGGACGTTTTGTGATTTGTATCATCTAAGAATTGTTCATTTATGTAATGTGAAGGAGGTTACCCCCTCGAAGTGGATGATTTCTAAGTCGTTGATCTCTCTTTTCTTCTATTTTGTGAGTTGGTTTCATAACATTTGGTATGAGAGCTTTGGATTCTAGGGTTTCGTTGCTTCAAACAGGTCATCGTGGCATTTTTGCTATAAATTTTTTTCTACGAAGGTTCAGAAGCTAAAAAAACCCATTTGCACAAAAATCTGGAGGAACTTCGTGTAACAATTTCAGATCTTGGTTCACAATATTTTTGGAGATATGATCTGTGGAAGTTAGGTTTTTTGTAGGCTCTCGAATTTCATCTCAAAGAGGTGGCCTTGGGAAAATCATCATAACTCTCTCTTTGAGCGTTGGATTGGAATTCTGTAATAAGTGGTCAAAAGTGCACAGACTGTAGTTTCCTCTGTATCGATTTTAGAACTGAAGGAGGAAAGAATGACAGGTGGTACACTGTACAAGTTCGCTCTACTGAACCAATCCATTATTAGGTCATTGTGGGAGATTAGACATAACTTTGCCTTGAAAAATCCAAATTAGGTCAGACTTGTGGCATTAGAAAGAAGACTTAGAGGGATACTACAGGACCGAAGATCAGATCTTGGGGATCCGAAATTATAAAGGTACATCAGTTTCAATATCGAGTACCTCAAAAGCAAGAAAAATGTGTGTATTGTTTTTAAAAATTGCATAAGTATTGTTTGAAAAATCAGTTTGAAGTGATTCCAAGGGCATATTGAAGCATAGATATCAGTATTGGGTTCTAAAATGCCCCCTAAAAAGAATTCAACACCCATTAGGCCCTTGGAATGCTCTACTATGACTCGTGAGGAGGAAGGAGTGCAACATGATATATCAAAATTACGAGACCAAGTGCAACAAATTTTGCTCTCGCAAAGAGTAACAAAAAATGAAATGGAAGCTAAAATGGATGGTATGAAGAAAGGCATGGAAGCTAAGATGGATGGTTTGAAGAATGGAATGGAAGCTGAGATGGATAGCATGGAAGCTAAGATCGATGAAAAAATGAAAGGCAACATGGAAGACATGAAGAATGATCTAAAAGCAGACATGGAAGGTTTGACAAAGTTGCTACAAGAAATGATTCCTAATAGTGAAAAGGTAGTAGAGGAAACTCATGATGAGAACAAAATAAATGTTAATCGTGATTTCATAAACTCTAATGTTGGATTGAAGATCCACCATATTCCAAAGATTAATATGAGGAAGTTTGATGGCAAGGATCCCGTAACATGGATACTACAAATGGAACAATATTTTGATCTCCATAATGTGCAAAACACACAAAAGGTACGCATTGCAAATTTATATTTAGAACAAAATACATTTATATGGTATTGATGGCTTTGCGCTCGTAAAAAATTGAATATATAAGGGTAACTGATATTCTAGATTCATAGGGACTTTAAAGGATAACATCCAACATGAGGTTCGCCTTTGGGAACCTGATTCATTGGAGAAGGCATTCAGGTTGGCAAGAAAAATTGAAAGTCAAATTATGGCGACAAGGAAGCGTACCACTCACATCTATAAAGATGGAAGTGTTGCTACTCCTAGACTTCCACAACCTACAAGGTTGACACCACATTAATTGGAAGAAAAAAGAACAAAAGGGCTTTGCTACAGTTGTGATAGCAAATACATTAAAGTTCATAAGTGTGCCGAGAAGAAATTATTTTACATAGATTGTCAAGAGGAAGAAAATGAACAAGAAACTTCAAAAGAAGAGGATATACACCAGGAACCAACCCTAGAGAAAGAAGAATTGAGTCCGACCATATCCCGTAATGCATTGGCAAGAATTGCTACTCCTCAAACTCTCAAGATAGGAGGACATATCAAGAAGAAAAATGTAATATTGTTGATTGAGTCGGGTAGTACCCATAATTTTATTCATTGTAAGGTAGCCAAGGAATTGAATTGCTTCCTATACCCAGCAGCAGAGTGTCAAGTGATGGTTGCAAATGGAAGAACTATAAATTGCTCTGGAAAGTGCCATAATATCAAGCTAACCATGGGGGAATATGTATTGAATAGTCCAATGCTTTCCATTCCAATGGGTGGTGTGTTGATTTATGGTAGTATCGGATGTGCTCTAGCCTTGTGATCTTGTATATAGGCTAAGACACATGTATTCCATAATACCCAGAAAGGATTTTGGAAAATTACTCCTAGAGATGGTTTAATTAAATTAATTAATCATTTTTTAATGTTTTCACTTAGGGAAACTGATAAATTAAAGGGCATTAATTAAACTAAGTGTGAATCTTCTCGATAAAGTCATGGATCAACTCTCAGTTAATCTTAGCCCTTGATTATGATTTAATCTTGGCCGTTGATAAGTCAGTGAAAGATTATAAAGGAGAGCTTGTTGGGCATTTGGAAAACACATTAGACGGAGAAAGAATCTAGAGATCGATTTCTTCAGTCGAAGGAAGAATTGAAGTGATTCTCGATTGCAGAGAGGGGAAGGTGAAATCTCCAGGAGGGAGAGTTTATGAAGCATAGAGAGTACATGGAGAGAAGAGAGAAGGGAGCCACAACAGCAGTGCAGAGATAGCCAAGCAACAATTATGCTGGGCCAACACAGAGCAGCGGAGGTAGTTTCGATTTCTGTTGGAGAGGCAGCTGAGGGTTCATCCAGTTTCCGGAGGACATTTCTGGAAGGGAAGAAAACTCTAGTCTCACCCAACAGTGAGCACCGAGGTAGTCACAACAGGTAGCAACAACAGTGACGCAGTGACAGCGTGGGGGACACAGTCACTGCGCAGAGATCACGCAAAGCTACTCAGTGTGGGTGCAGGACAATGCTGAAACTTCGTGGTAAAGTGAAACTTGTCCCACTAGCCTATTCTCATCAGATTTCTTCTGGATATTGATTGATAATTACAATCACACATTTGTACTCAGAATTTCTGCATAATAAAGAAACACTCAGATCTGCTGCACCGGTTTTCCCGAGTTGGGTTTTTCCGGGGACAATTGTCCAAAAATAATGGTGTCTATGTGTGAATACTTGTGTTATTTCTTTCATGTTGTTTATTTATCGTGAAGTCTGCAGCATATTTTATTTTGATATTTAACACAATGAAATTTTAAATAATTTTGTTGAGAATGCAATAGAAGAAATATAATCAGTAGCTACAATAGAAATCTACATTATAGAATTTTCAGATGGTGCTGATGTTGTACTGGGAGTAATGGTTACAATCTTGAATTTTTTTCGGAAGGAAAGGAAGTTGAATTACGAGGTATCGCAGGGAAGTCTAGAAAGATAATAAGCACTAATGTCATGACAAAGCTTCTGAAGAAAGAACAACGAGGCACAATTGAACAATTATGAGCTTATGATTCAGTCTCCTTGTGAAGAATATGATTTGGTCTTGTTACAACAGAGGGATGCCCTAATTACAGTTCGCACGAGTGAGAGATTAGCCCAAAAAAGAGTCTGCACGGGTGAGAGATTAGCCCAAAAAACAGTGCTTGAAATGCTTCGATTCTTCCTTTCTTCTTGTCTCTTCCTTCTTTGCTTGTTCTAGGTCTCTAGTGCTCCTTGGATCGAACTTGTTGTGTGCTACTTGTCTCCTCTCCAAATGTAAACGACCATCCTCTTATATATAGGCTTTTAGAGAGCCTTATTAGGCCGACATGCGATCTCTAGGAGGCCAACTTTACTGTTTGGTAGGCCGACTTCTTGTTTGCACATTGACAAGGTCTTGGAGGGTCTTTGACTCTAATTTTGATCCAAATAAATTTTCTTTACGATATACAACATGCCCAAAAGGTTCTTTCATACATGACAATGACTCAATTGACTTGTTGACTCAATGACAAGCCCTAGAAGCACTCAATGGATGATTGGCCTATAAATAAATTTCCTTGAGCATGATATCCATGCCTCAAGAATAACAATAATAAATTTATTTCTCTTTACATTAGATACATAAATTCATGATTAGATATGTCATTATGAAGACCGAACCTAGTTACACTTTTCAACACTCCCTCTTAACTAGGGAGGTATTCATAATCCAGACAAGGTACTTGGACATTCTCAAATTGAAGAATTCTCATAAGAAGAGTCGGATTGGTAAGCCATCTCATAAACTATCTTATTAGCTTATACTAGTTCATCTCATCATACCTAACAACATTGTCACATAACAAGACCTTCACTAACAACTCTATCTCTCCACAAGATTAGAGCACAATGTTGGCGAGACCAATGATTTATAGCCACCTAAATCATTGTCTCTCAAGGCACACACCCCACCTGGTTGTTCACAAGGTATGTCCTTTTAGTACTATTATTGTCTTGGAATAACACATCTGGCTTTTCTTCATACAACTACCTCTTCTAAGTCATGTTTTCCTTACACGATCTTCCATCCAGTCAAATGAGTACTAGTTGTTGGTGATATCTACAACTCTCTTTCAATAGCCCTGTTTCAATCCGACCAGATGATTTTGAAGAAAGGAAGAAGAGGTCGTAAGAAAAGATAAGTGATCAACAATCGATAACTAGAAGAATTAGCTATATGCCATCTCCATGGAGAAGGTATAAAGGCCTTGATAAAGTTTGAAAAAGAAGGAGACCCTTGATATTAAATGTCTTGGAGATGGAGTCATACATATGCAAGATGTTGATGTTGCATGAACTTGATGTCATGACAAAAGGCCATCATGAAAAAGGAAATTTTGATTTGATGTTCATTTTTTATTCTTGAAAATCATCTGCTCGAATCAAAACTAGAAGATCACTTTCCAAAATAGAAAAGGTAGCTTTTTCCTTGCTTCCTTTGGTTGATGGTTGTAAAATGTGAGAACTTCCTAAGAGTGCTTCAAATGTAGAGTCCTTGAAAGTAGGGTCTTGGAGGTCCTCTTCTTGTTCTTGCTTCTAGATGGTATGATCCTCGTGATGAGATGAGTAGTCCTTCTCGATGCTTCTTGATGCCTTGACTTTCTTGATTCTCCTTGATGCCTCGACTTTCTTGATGCTTTCCTTATGCTTGACCCTTATGTATCCTTCTTCAATTGATGATCTTCTTCAAGCTGCCTTATCTTGTCTTGTCACCAGTAACAATTCTACTAGCATGAAAAGTAAATCTAATCTAAAGACAAAAATGAAATGCTAAAATGAAAACTATTTTAACTATAGAAAGAAACATCAAGGAGTAGGGTTAGAAATACAATACAGAGAATGCCCTATGGCATAAGATCTCTTGAACATAGTGTATCTGCCGATTTTTAGGTAGATCTATGGGTTGCTTCTCAGATGTGCCATGCTCGATCCTGCATATTGTAGGACTCTAAATGTTCATCTACTCTCAGCCATCAGAGACATCAAACTGTTTCCTTCTTCTTTTCTGCTTTTGGTCTTCTTCTGGGTGGGCTGTGAGATCAACAATGATACCACTATAGATTTCGTGTCTTGATCTTGAAGATGTTGGGATGAAAAATCTGAAGAATCTGAAGTATGCCCAATCTTATTCTGAATATACTATGTCAATGGTGACACGTAAGCTTGGTCCTTCTTTACTTCCTTTGTAACCATAATCAACCTATCCTTAATGGGAAAAGTGACTTCCCTTCGACGAGATGGGAATTGCTTCGGCAAATATGGAGGCTTATGATCTGTTAACGACTCTTTATTGTTTGACTTGGGTTGGAAGATATGTGATCTTTCTATTTTTCCCAACTTATCCTGAATGGCATTCATTTGATTAGAATGCTTTACCTTCGTAGCACTGATTTCTCTGGCATAATTTTCTTCCATAGTCTTTATCACTTAATCATTATCCGCTTTCATGGCCATCAAGCAATTGTGCATAGAGTTCATTTCTTTGACATGATTTCCCTCTATGGTGATCAAATGATTTTGCATAGTAGTCATCATCATTTCCATTTCCTTAGCATGTTTTTCTTCTATAACTCTCATTTCTTTCTCATGATTTGCTTCCATGGTCATCAAATGATTTTGCATGGTAGTCACTTGATTGAAGTGATTGACCTTCATGCTTTCTAACTCCTCATCATGTTTTTCTAATTTGGTGTACAAGGTCCTCATATCCTTGGCGTGATCTGCTATCAATTTTTCTAGATTAAGTTCCATGTTTTTCATCAACTGTGTTTGACTGAAATGCATGTCTTTAACCATTTGCTTTAGTTCCTCGATAAGATGGTTATCATTTTCCCTTTCATTGTCAACATTGATTTGACAACTTGTCCATGCTTTTCCACTTTCGTGGATTCAACTTGCAATGACACAAATGGATTCATCATGATAATGGTCACAAGGTCTGCAATAAGGCACATTTTGATGTGGCACATTTTCTTGAAATCTTTCTTTGATAATTGGGTCCTTTACAGGATCACTTTCATCCTTTTGTATAGTACTAGGGACACATGATGAGCGACTTTGATCTCCATATCTATCCTTCAAAAGCATCGATGATGTCTTGTAAATAATTTAAAGAATTATCGCAACAATTGCAAAACCAATCTATAGCATCACCTTCCAAGGAAAGGACAAAGAGCTGCATCTTGACATCTTCATGATTATATTGTGAAGGTCTACAATATATTAGCATACAACTTGTAAACTGTAAGATATGTTATGCAACAATGATTACATCATTACCAGTAAACAAAGACAATTTATTAATGGCATTTTTTGGCAAATCATGAAGATTGTTAGTAAAATGACATATGGCAAGCAAGTCATCCAATGTGGCTTGCTTAAAGGGGAAAGGAGCCGATGGATGTCAGAGAGAGAGATCCTTATTTAAGAAAAACAAGAGGTCCACAAGAAGCGTGCTTCTAGCAGAAATTCTTGTAAGAAATGAAATAAGTGGAGTCACCACTTGAACATGAATCTTATTTTAAAATCCAAAAGGCAAGAACCAAAAAGTTAGTCAGGAAGAAGCGGATGGATATAAGGGAGGGCTTATTGTTTGAGAAATAATGGCTGAATAAGTGGAGTCGCCACCTTAACAGGAAACCAACCGAAATGTCCAGGTGCTAAAGGCATAGATAGAGAAAAGAACAGGCTGATATGAAGATTAGTGAGATGACGAAATAAGGTGATGAAAAGATGAGGAGATATAATGGTGTTAGAAAATGTGGCATTGATGGGATAAGATATGATGAGAAGATGAGAATATGAGTATGATTAAGATGAATGTCGCAAAGCCAAGGTCCAATAAATTGCTCCCAGAAAACAACACCAAAAAATGTTGTGGTGCTTGACTGGCTAATGAATGGTAGAAAAGATTAAAAGATTAGAAAGAATGTTTTGAGGACCAAGGACAAAAAAATCTATCCCCGACAACGACACCAAAAAATATTGTCGCCCAAAGTGTACACCAAGGGCCACAACGCTTAGGACAAAGGCTGTCACTCTAAACTTTGTCCACTCCGTTCTAGCTATCTCCTAGGCAAGCTAAGGGGGGGTAGTCCCTAAAAGGTGAAAGATGGATGATGAAGGAAAACTTGTTGGGAACCAACAAGTTCTAGGAGATGCAGTGAGAGCTATCTTATTAACTTGACTTAAATTAGATGCAAGTAAGATTTTTTCACGAGTGGAAAGCTCACGAGCGCGCATTTCCCGCACTTTCGGATGGTACGCATCTAGAACCGTTCGCCGACTTTCGGCCTAACCCCAAAGGACTCAAGAATCGAACCGTGATCTCCTCAACGAAGAGGACCACGTATTGGCTCACTACCGCTTGAGCTAACTCTTGGGGGCTAGAGCAAAGTAAGATTAATTGAGCAATGTTTAAGATATTCAATTAAATTTAGACAAACTAGATCTAAAGTTATAAGACCAGTGCCTTTAAACTACAGTGCTTAGAAAAATAAACTCGCAATATAGATGGTTTACCAAGTCACAAGATAACAAATACTGCTTAAATGAATGATCAACTAACTTATATGAAATGCAAATCTAACAGCTAAGTGAAATGCAGAAGTCTTGGTTAATTTTATTAAAATGCCTATTCTAAATTCGGGCTTTCCCTTAACTGTTTTGAAGTTGGGCTCCAAGGTAAGTTGTGGGAAGGAGGCCAACATGAAGTAGGCTAGGGCTTGATTAATGATACCTCCCACTGTGCTCCTATCACCAGGTGCCTTCGACGCTGCAGAGACTGTGGCTCCGACGACTGCAAAGTCACCATGTTAACTACCGAATAGTTGCTGAGGCCCTTCAAGCTAAACGAGAAAGTTTGTCCTAAGGATCTATCATGTTTCAACCAAGCTTATGCTTGGAGGTAAATTTTTAAAATGCAGGACTAAGCTTAAAATGCAAATGCAAGAAATTATTAGAAGATGAAATGAGATGTTAAAGACTCAAAACACTTAGATTATGATTTATTTTGAGTTAAACGCTAAGTACTTTAACGAAAATTCAATGAAAGAATCCCAATTGTGCAGATCCTCAAAAGATATACAATTTTCCACAAGTCCACGATAGAGTAAAAAATGCTGATCACAATTTACTTGAAAAATTTCTCAAAATTAATATTCAAGAAATATCCAATAATTTAAGTAATATATCCAAAACCTAGAGTTAATTTTTTCCTTTAATTAATGTGAGCAATCTCAAAGATATCAAGCATTAAAATTTTTGAAAACCCAATTCTAATGAACATGAAAATTAGCTGAAGCATGCAAAAAGTGAAGGCCTAAGCACTTAAATTTCAATTATTAATTACCATGAAAAACATGTGAAATTTAGATGCTAGTCAAATAAACTCTTTCTCGATCAATTCTGGATTTAAAATGATTTTCTTAAGTAACCCAAACCCAGAAATTAGTACTTTTACCTCCTATAGTCAAACTTAGAGTTTTTCAAAGATCTCAAATTTAGTTAATTTGACTACAAGAATCTTAAATTTCTTTCC
Source organism: Pinus albicaulis (assembly GCA_034641835.2). NCBI lineage: Eukaryota > Viridiplantae > Streptophyta > Pinopsida > Pinales > Pinaceae > Pinus > Pinus albicaulis. The sequence goes on from CM076581.1 coordinate 1,054,136,361, forward strand.
ACAAATAAATCTTTCCTTGAGCTAAAGATTTTAACAATTAAATGGCCCAAACCCCTATCTTAAAAGAAAAAACAAAAAGTTGATTCAAAATCTTGTCACAATTTTTTTTTTTTAATTTTTAAATTTTTTTTAATGTGCTAACAAAATTTTTAAACAAAAAATAAAAGTTTTATTTTTTATTTTTTGAGTTTTTGATTTTTAAATGTTAATAAAAAAAACTATGATAAAAAATTTAAAAGGGCCAAAGGCCACTACCAAACAATAAAAGTCTGATTCTTTTTTTTGTTTTGGTTCGTGACTAGGTCGAAGTGTTTCATGAGGAGCAGATAGAGGAGGATGAGTGAGGGGACGCGAATGGAGATGGGGAAGTGCTGTGGACAGGAGGGAAAGAGCAACGAGAGATGGGAGCGATGGGAATGGAGCTCGAGCAAGGGGAGGAGCTCGCGCGAGGAGAGGACGCAGAGGGGAGAGCGGGCAGGGTTGTGGGAAGAGGGAAGGGAAGAGAGCCAAGTGAGGGTAGGAAATGGCAGCGGGAATGCGAGGGAGAGATGAGTGTGAAGCTACGAGAGAAAGGGTTGATGAGGGAAAACACAACAGTAAGAGGGTTGAAAGGAATAGGGCTGCGGGGAGAAAGGATGAGCGGAAGAATCCACAAGTAGGGAGATGGTCACGAAGCAGCGAGGAGAAAGAAAAGCTGCGGGGAGAAAGAACGCAACATGGAAGAGGAGAGCCAGGGAGAAAAACACAGGCAAATTGAGAGGGTTTGAAGATCGAAATCCCTAAAAAAAATTTTGAATTTTTTTTGCCCAGAATTTTTTTAAAACGATCTTAAGTGAATTTGTATGAAGAAACTTGGATTTGGAATCCTTTCTGCATTATTTCTGAGACAAGATCTTGCCCTCCAAGGCCTATATCTGTCTCAAATCTTGAAAAAATCTCCTTTAAAAATTTGAGATTTGCTCCTGCATAAAACAAAAATGAAACCCCAGATCTCACATATATACAAAAAATAGAAATTCAAACCCAAATGCCAGTTTAGAAAAAAAAATTATTTTTCGAATCTATACACTTAAAGTAGTAAATTACAGATCTATCAGATATGAGGAGTATGAGTCCAACTCCACTCCCAGATCTGAAGATTTATTCTCTTCCTAACCAGATTTATCTATTTAACGTAAATTTACAAAAAAAAAATTTAATTTAATGTTTAGGCACAAGCCCCAGAAAACCCTGCAAGAGGAAATCGTAAAAATAAGCCCGAGGAATTAAATGTGAAGGCTCTTCAGATCTTATTTCCTTGGGAGTCAGTTGGTCCAACCGAGGACTTCTCCAAACGCCCAATTTTAAATCTGAAAGATTTGTTATGAACCTAATTCATAACGAATGTAATAAATATAGTCATTAATAGAATAAATAGAATAAATATAATTACTAATTAATCAAATAGGGATTATGTAAAATAGTCATTAGGTTAATGAAAAGGCATGTCTAAAAGACATGCCCATTCGTGAAAAGGTACCTGCATAGGTATAAAAGAAGGACCTCATTGTAACTTTCAATCGTCTTATATCATATCAATAAATATTTATTATTTTAAATACCTCGTGTATTTTTATAATTAAAGCCATTGTTGCTATTAAGCCTATACAAATCTACAAGTCTTGCTGCTACAGAAATCAAATCTACAACTTCCACTGCTACAGTGAGTATCAGAGCCATATTGAAGCCATATCAGAGCCATGGCACATAATATCGTTCTACAAGCCTACGAACGTAGTTTACAAGCCCGAGAACATTGTTTACCGTATAATGTGCCATTACGTGAAGATCCCAAAAAAAATTGAGCAGATTAGAAAAATTCAAGAAAAGCTTCAGCAATTAGAGAATTCATGTGCAAAAGTCACAAACGGTTATAAAAAAAATTCTGCAGGTCTTAAAAAAATTTCTGCAGTAATCCATAATAGAGAAGATGAAAAATGTTGTAATAATGAGAAGGCAGTTAGTTATGCAAAGGGAAAATCAAGTAGAACATCCATGGTAAATTCAAGTAAATACATTCCCCCACCAATGCGTAATAAAGGAAAACAACCAACTAATATTGAAAATAAAGAAGAAGAGAAATGTTGGAAATGTGGAGAGAAATATTTCACGGGACATAAATGTGCCTTTTATACAAGAGATGAAATTGCCACGGTTCAAACAAAAGATGAGAAGTTAGTTTCCAACCAAGCTCTTGAAGTTGGGAATGAAGCCATACATGTAATGCATGTAAATGAATCAGAAACTTGTCATTTTAATAAAAGCATGTCTTCCATTATGTCCAATAATTCTCACGGACAGACTTGTAGTTCTGGCTGCTCTTCTCTGAACAAGGAAGAGTCTATGGAAGTGGAGAAATTCTCAGTTAAGAGTGACAATTGTCTGCAGGATATTCCAATAGAAAATATGCAGAAACTTACCAAGAAGTCTTTTAAAACTAGTAATGAAGATTTTTCAAGCAAACCCTCTCTTTCAACAAAAAATTGTGATGATCATTTAAATGCTGAATCATCATTGTCATCATCATCTAGACATTTTGGGAATCAAAGCAAGTTGATTGGTGCTTCTCATATAGATTCAGAGAACAATGCTATTGTTGATAGTGATGATGTTTGTGAGAGAAGCATCATTGACCAAGGAACTCCTTGCTGGAATTTGCTGTTAGCAAGATTTTTCTTTGATTTTAAGAGAAATTCAGAAGCTATAGCCTTAGGTTTTAATTCGATGGTACTTTAAAAATGGGAGATGTCTCAAATCGTATTGGGCGTCCTACAAAACGTGGGCACATGAATAACATCGATCCTGACTGTAGGCTCATAGCACTCCACCTATATGTTGCTGTATTGAACATTATGCCAATGAAAAGCAAGGGAGAAATTGAAGAGTCTTTCAACATCAGACTAGAGGAACTTCAAGTTTCAGATATCAAGTTCTTATATGGTTGTCCAGACCTTGCAATTGCTGTGTTATTTCAAGATAATATAGGGAGAAGGTACCTCAAGGCATATGTTGTGGATCTAGGAAACAAGGAATTAAAATTGGGGCCTTGGTTAAAGGTAAATCCGGATACTGGTGCCGGTATGTTAATACCAGTTCCAATGCCTGTAGGTGGTGTTCTTGTGACCCTGTACACAAATGGTGAAGCTACGTTTGAAGAGTGGACTTCTTTTATGGGTAATTTATACTGTAAATGCCATAGTGGACATTCTGTAGTCGCCCGCGTACTCGACCATAGCTGCCGCTGCCCTGTCATTTGTGGTTTAAAGAAATTTTTGAGTTCTGAAATGGCAGAAAATTTGGGAGGAATTACAGACACACTAGTCTCTTATTTATGGCCTGAACAGGACCATTTGGTAGACTGCTATTCAAAACGGCGGGATATCCTAGAGACCATAGCTGAAGACAATGAAATCTGCAACGATTTGGTCGATGCAGGAATCATGGGGGTTTTGTTCCATATTATGGAATTTGCAGTGGCTTTCGAGCGGCGTTTAATTTCAGTTTCTTTTCTCCTTCCCCAAGTCGCAGGTTCAAGGCGTCTTGCTTGGGCGACACATCAATTTCACCATTTCGTATGTCAGCCTCGTGCTGCCTCTCAATAATTGCAGATGACGATATTTATTTTGTTGCGCACGTATACTATCCTCGATGACTTCGTTTGAGAGTCGGATCGCCAAAGAAAAGCACCGAATTGTTTTCGTTGTGATTTCCTGTCGACCGTGTCAGGATATCCGGTGGTGCAGATTCCGGTGACTCGTGTTGCTACTGGTTTATTAGATATTGCCTCCTCATTCTGCGAACATCCAAGCGGTGCATCGAACAGGAACATGGGTGTCAATTTAAATCACAGTGTGAACCGTCGCGGAAAGATCATGGTCAGGTTAGCGTGGCCGTCGCTCGGTAATATTAATTATTATAAATTATATATCAAACGTTACGTGGAAGCATCGTTGGCAAAGACGATTTAATAAATTATATATTCACAGTCAAACATCTATGGCATAATCGTCGTTGGCCAATCGTTGTTCGTAGGAATCCATAATAGTCGTTGTTCTAGCCGAGCGGTTAGCGTAGACGACGTAAGTCAATCAGATATATATATATTGGAAGGGTCGACCGGACGGTTAGCATGCTTTGGCAAGTTATATATATATATATTATATAATATATAAAAATTTAATAAAATAATTATAATAATAAATATATATGTATTATAAAAAAAATATACGTAGTCAAAACAAAATTATATATATATAGAAGTGCAAATTCAAATGGAAGGAAAAGGTTCATCGTCAAAAGGAGAAGATATTCAAGTTCCACACCTTAAAAAGGAAGGCAAAGTTTATAGCTTAAAGTGCTTCAAATATGAGTGGACCAGCGTGTAAAGTTAAATTTTTGGAAGGTCAACTAAAACTAAATTGCAAGGTTTAAAATGGGAAAAGTCATTAAATTTTTAAAGCAAAAGTATCAATAAGGACTTCTGTATATAATCCCGAGTGAAGGAAATTGTCGAAAGATTAAGCTTTGAGGACAAAGCTTTTCGAGAAGGAGACAATATTATGAACCTAATTCATAACTTAGGTGATAAATATAGTCATTAATAGAATAAATAGAAATAAATGTAATTGCTAAATAATCAATTAGGATTATGTTAAGTAGTCATTAGTTAACTGAAAAGGCATGTCTAAAAGACATGCCTGTTCATGAAAGGTCGCCTGCATAGGTATAAAAGCGGGACCTCATTGTACTCTTTCAAATCGTCTTATATCATATCAATAGATATTTATTATTATAAATACCTCGTGTATTTTTATAATTAAAGCTGCTTTTTGCTATCAAGTCAACAATTCTACAAATCTTGCTGCTACAGTAACCAAATCTACCAACTTCCGCTGCTACATTGAAGCAAATTATGAAGAGACAATAAATTATGAAATTTGAAAGTTGAAACAAACTGAAGCTTACCTGACATTTTGGTCGTCCTATTCTTATTAGCCATGGTAAAACCAAATGTGCCACCTTCCGTCCTATATATCTCCATTTATTTAGACATTTTTTTCACGTTCTTGATTAGATACCACTATCCTCTCAACAAAAGTGAAGAATCTATCCATTACCTTGGCATCAAATCTGAAACCACAGGAGTAAGAAAATGTGGGGTTGAGATAGATAGTTGCAGCATGAATGGGGCGATGGAGGGTACTATTCCATCGCGCATCAATCACTCTCCATACCAATTGTTGTTTCTCAAACCCCTCGCACCCTTATCTTCATAATGGGCACAAATGGCTTCTTTGGCCCTATCCATGGCCTCATACAGGTAACCCATTACGGGCTTGTCTCCATCAACTAACCAAAGAACCCTTACCAAAGGTTCTAAATAGCACACACCTCCTCCACTCCTGCCCAAAAGCTCTGATCATATGAAACTAGTTTGCATATGCCCTCTCCCTCTGGATTGCGGCTAATAGATAATGCACGCCAATCTTGTGAAAGAAACATGGTCTTCACATCCCGCATAGAATTCAATAGAGACTTAAGAGATATGAAACTAGTGACAAATCATGTAATGGTAGGATGCACCAACTCTTTGTTGTTGGTGAATCTTCTCTTCAAGCTAAGCATAGATGCATGATTATATAAAAAAATTGTTATGCTCTTGGATGATTCAATAATATCCCTCACAAAAGGAATCTTCCCTATATGCTCCTGCATTAAGTCAATACAATGTGCATAAGAAGGTGTCCAAAACAAATTAGGATACCTCTCCATAAAATTTCTGAATCTTAATCCTTATGCATAAATTATTTCTGTTAATCCGGTTAAGCTTCTCCTACTTATACAAGTTATCAACTGAATAAATTCAAGTTAACATCAAAGCAAAACACATAACTGATCTCTACCAATTCAGATCTAGAATAAGCACATGCACACATAGACAGAGTGACACAGTTATTTTTGGACAAACTATCATCGGAAAAACCCAATGTGGGAAAAATGGTCTCTAGCTGTTGGAGGGCTCTATTATTAAGAATATTTCTGAATGCACAACTTTGGGTTCCAGATCTGGAAAACCCTTCAGAGAAAACTCTAGATCTGCAGCACCTGGCTGATCTAAGACCAACAATACTGGCTGATCCTCATCCTCAAACAGGATTTACAGAACTCAGCAATATCTGCCCCTGAAAGACATTGCGTCAGCCTTTGAAGGCCTCCAAATTTTCACCGCTGTCATTAGAAGAGACTGCGTTACCCCAGACTGGGTGACGCAGTCACTACGCTGCCCCTAAGGGTCTCTGCGTAACCCCTGAAGGGTTTCCTGAAAATCACGCTGTCCTGCTGCTGCCATCTGCTGTTGCTGCCTTCATCTGCGCTGTCTTTCCTGATCTCTTCTCTGCTTCTTGTGTATTCTAGACCCTGGGGTCAGATCATCTCCTTGGTCTAAATTCCCCTCTCTGCAACTGAAACATTTGAGAATTCTTAGCAACCCCGCCCTAGAATCTCAGCTTAGCTTCAGTGCTCTGCCTCTGTGTGTCTTACAAATGACCCCAAGCCTTTCCTTTATACTTTTCTCGTTGACAAATCAACGACCAAGATTAAATCTTTAATCAATGGCTAAGGTTAAAAGAAAGCTTGATTCGTGTGACTTAAGACAATTTCATGACATGTTTAATTAGATTCACTTTAATTATTTTATTTTCATAAGTTTTAACTCTGGAAATACATTAAAATAATTAATTAATTTAATATCTCCTAAACCAGATGAAATTTCCCAAATCCATTTCTGGTCTTGTAGATAAGGTGAACTCTAGTCCTTCCTCAAAATTTGGGACCTAGAGCACAAATGATGCTACCCCAAATACACAAAATCTCAACACTCCCTCTTAGCATCAAGGGTGTGCTCTAGCAATACATCACACTTATGCATTACAAGATTTTGGGCACTGGTTCGGTGCTGCTGAAGCTTGGCCTCTTGCCACTCAACTCTGCACTGCTGCTGCCATTTTGTACTGCTGCCCATGACTCTGCCACTGCCACTGCAACCACTGTACTGCAGCTCCCTCTCAATATGCTGCATCTGTGCTGCTCATAGCACTGCCACTGCCGATCTACTGCACTGCAACTTCAGTTGTTGAGAGAAACAACTGAATCTCTTGCCCAATCTTTGGCAGACAAGTCAGATGGGCTTCATCCTCATCACTGAAGCTCCATAGTCTACAGATCTGTGCTGGCATCTAAAGAACGATGCACAACTACAGCTCTGCCTGCGTAATCAGACTCCCTCTGCACTACTAAAGTCACATCAGCTCCTTGTGCTGAAATCTATCACGCTGCTGCTGCATTGCACTGACCCTCTGAAGCTCTTTGCGCTGCTGCAACTCTGCACTACGTAAGCAGTACTGCACTGCGCTGCTGAAGTCACATCAGCCTCTGTGCTGCTACTGTTTCTATGCTGCTGCTGCTATGCTCTATGCTGCTCCTCCCAGCCTCTAGATCTGCCTCTGCGTATGCCTCATCTGTGATCTATGCACCCACTGCTCCACTTCTCCCGCTACTGTCTTAAGGATGTCGTAGCTTGCTTGTGATCCAAGAGATGAGCTGCTTAAGGATCCTGCCTTACTTCCATGTAGCTCCTATACATGTCCATGTCACCCCACCTCCGTGGTTCATGAGCACTCATGGCTACATCATCTCTCGACCCATCATCTGCCATCGCTACTTTGGAAGAAGATGCTTCCTTGTCCTTCTTCTTTTCTGGACAATGGCTGGCAAAATGTCCCATTTCGCCACACTGGAAGCACTTGATCTTTGAAAGATCCTTCTTATTCTTTAGCTGCTTCTTTGATGCCAAGGCTGCATCTTCCTCCTCTTCCTTCTTAACCTTGCTCAACGCAGGGCTGTGCTACTTCTTGGTGAACCTTCTTAGTTCTTCTTGCCACAGGATTGATCACAAGCTGTCCCAATCTGGGAGGTCTGCTTTGCCCAAGATACTTTGGACAAAGGTTTCCCACTCATCCGTGACTGCACTGAGGGCAGTCCTGACTATCACTACATCATCTACGGTTGCACCCGTTGCAGTTTGCTGATCCCTAATTGACTGCAATTTGAAGAGGAAATGCTCGATGTCTTCTCCCTTGGTCATCATGAATGACCTCATTTGGGCCTCCAACAACATCTTTCTTTGGATTGATTTTCCTTCATATAGGGAAGTCAAGGCCTTCCACATCTCATTAGCTGTCCTCTTCTCAGCTATGTGTGGCACAATATGATCCTTGATACTGTCCATTATCAGCCGCTTGGCATGCCCAGTAGCTTCTCTATGCTTCCGTAGGAGATTCGCATCTTTCGGTGTGGCCAGGGTCTGCTCTGCATGGTCTCTTAGACCATATGCCTCAAGGACAATTAGGATCCTTGCTTTCCACACTGAAAAGTTTGAGAGGCCCTCTAGCCTATCCTGATCACGCAGTCCATGAGGAGCCATCTGCTCAGAATGTGTCGGAGCTCCTTTTCTCTATGCTAGAGATCTTGGATCTAGGGTCCTTTTCGAACTGGGAACCCTCTGCTCCCTCTGACACTTGATTTCCCTCCTTGGAAATCTACCAAATCAACTATGATTCAACTTCTTCTTTGATCCTCTGACCAAACTGCAAGTTTCCTGAGAAGCTGATCTCTTCCCAAGCTTTGTCACTTCTGCTAAGGCTAAAAATCTGAAAACTTCAGAAGTTTAACCCCACCAGCTTTTTTGAGTTTCTGCAACTTTTCTGCAGATTTTTCTGGATCTGATAGATTCAGATCTGAATCACACTGGCTGGCTTCAGACCCAACCAGCGCTGTTTCTGAGCTGCCTCTGTGCAGTAATTGCGTGGGCTTGCTAGGACACAGCGCTGGACAACGTCACCCTTCCCTTTGCGTGAATCTCTTCTTGAAAATTGCGCTGTCCCTTCAGATCTTCTTTTTCGCTGCCTTTAAAGCTGCTTTCTGCAGCTAGATCCTTCAAATGCTTCAGCTGGTGACCCTTGTAGATCTGCAATTGCTCCGATAGCATGTTGAAATTTCTGAATCTTAATTCTTATGCAGAAATTATTTTTGTTAATCTGGTTAAGCTTCTCCTACTTATACAAGTTAACATCTGAATAAATTCAAGTTAACATCAAAGCAAAACACATAACAAATCTCTACCAATTTAGATCTAGAATAAGCACATGCACACATAGACAAAGTGATAGTTATTTCTGGACAAACTGTCCCTGGAAAAACACAATGTGGGAAAACCGGTCTCTGGCTGCTGGAGGGCTCTATTATTAAGAATATTTCTGAATACACAACTTTGGGTTCCAGATCTGGAAAACCCTACAGGGAAAACTTTAGATATGCAACACCTGGTTGATCTAAGACTAACAATACTGACTGATCCACACCCTCAAACAGGATTTACAGAACTCAGTTAGATCTAGGCCTAGAAACCCCAAATCTGCCCTTGAAAGACATTGTGTCAACCTCTGAAGGCCTCCAAATGCTTAGTGCTGTCATTGGAAGGGACTGTGTTACCCCAGACTGGGTGACGCAGTCACTACGCTGCCCCTAAGGGTCTCTGCGTAACCCCTGAAGGGTTTCCTGAAAATCACGCTGTCCTTGTTGCTGCTGTTGCTGCCGCCTGCTCCTGTTGCCGTCTGCTGCTGCTGCTGCTGCCGTCTGTTGTTGTCGCCTTCCTCTACACTATCTTTCCTGATCTCTTCTCTGCTTCTTGTGTATTTTAGACCCTGGGATCAGATCATCCCCTTGGTCTAAATCCCCCTCTCTGCAACTAAAACACATGAGAATTCTTAGCAACCCCACCCTAGAATCTCAGCTTAGCTTTAGTGCTCTGCCTCTATGTGTCTTACAAATGACCCCAAGCCTTTCCTTTACACTTTTCTCGTTAACAAATCAATGGCCAAGATTAAATCTTTAATCAATGGCTAGGATTAAAAGAAAGCTTGGTCCGTGTGACTTAAGACAATTTCATCACATGTTTAATTAAATTCACTTTAATTATTTTATTTTCCTAAGTTTTAACTTAGGAAATACATTAAAATAATTAATTAATTTAATATCTCCTAAACCAGATGAAATTTCCCAAATCCATTTCTGGGTCTTGTAGATCAAGTGAACTCTAGTCCTTCATCAAAATTTGGGACTTAGAGCACAACTAATGCTACCCCAAATACACAAAATCTCAACACCAGCAACAACATAATTTGTAGCGTTGTCTATTAGGACTTGGACAACATTTTGTTGATCTACTTCTTGAATGAATGTGTCCAACAACTCACATAATAAATGTGCATCTTTAATCTGTGCAGATGCATCAAAAGATTTCATAAACATTGTCCGCTTGGGACAAATAACCAAGAAGTTAAGAAGGGCCCTACCCTTCTAGCCAGTCCAACCATCTGACATGACTGTGCATCCAGTGTGTTCCCATGATGCCCTAAACTCCTACAATCTAGCAATGCAATCAACCTTTTCATTTTGAAGAAGAGGCCCTCTCAAGTTTACAAAGGTGGGGGCTTTGTACCCTAGGCCAACAACAGTAACAACATCAAACATAGGTTGGTAGAATGGGTTGGTCTTGGCAATGTTGAAAGGAACATCACTCCATAGAAGAAACTTGTTGACCAACCTGTCAGATTCCTCCTTTTCCTTTTTTTTAAGTGCCGATTTGATCCCAGGTTGTGCATCAGTTGTAGTTCTAGGAACAAAAAAAGACGAAAAAGCTGAGGGGTTGGGCCATGTGGGTGTCGAATGTGATTTTGAAGAACCACTCTGACTTCCTCGCACTCTTGAGGCCCTTACAAGTTGAATTTCTACCATTGCCGTGTTGTATTTGGCATCATCTTTATCATGTAGTGATTTAAGGGCTTGCTGAATGATTTCTAGAGTTACATCCGGGCAAAGTTCTATATTTTGCCCCGAAATTTGCCCCATATGGAATTTTAATCTGTTGACACCCCCTAACATATGCTTGCCACACAACTTGCAAGTCAAATATTGTCTATTGACCCCTCCCCTCTCGGCTATAGTATCAGGTTCACCATATTCCTACATAGGGTCCAAATTCCTCGACATTTTGCTTGAAAGTTTGAACTTGAATTTGAACCTAGGGCAAAAAAAAAATTGAAAAAAAAAATTACCCATCACATAAGATGCAAACATAAATGTAATTGTCAAGTTAAAATTTTAAATGCCTCTTCTCACTCTCTGAAGTTAACAGTGAACACACACAGATTCACCAAACAAGGGTTTGAATTATTGAAACATGTAAACAATCTAAATGTTTTGAATCTTGATTCAATCTAAACAATGTTTTGATTCAAATTTATAAGCAATAGGAAGCTAAAAACAAACTGATAGAGGGATTAAAAAATGCCATTTGTGTTACAAAGACTAAGAAAGAAATTAAAATACATACCTGGCAGCAACAAATCAACACCGCGAGTCTCTCACGTTGAGTAGTGGACAAATCTCCAAATCCATGCCACAAAACTTGTAAATCTCCTGCTCTTGGGCAATGGCAAACACCTCCTCTCTCCACACGGACGAATGGAAAGAATTTAGAGTGAAAAATTCACCTTTTTCCTTACTTTTCCGCGGCTCAAACAGTCTCCACGATTTTTTCCATCGACTCCTGATCTTATCGCGAGTTTTACAATAAAATCAAGATTTTTTAGATCTTCAAAAAATCGGGAAAAAATTGGACGATAACATTGGCTAGCTCAAAGAATCAGGTTTCGCCGATTTTATCGTGACTTTTTCCACACTGTTCCAAACAGAGATTTAGAATCCAACTGTTATATTTCGAACATAGATTTACATAGGACTGATATATATATATATATATATATATATATATATATATATATATATATATATATATATATATATATATATATATATATATATATATTTATTTATTTATTGTTTTTTCCATATAAAGATGGCAAATAAACAACTTCCTTTTTGTATTTACTATGCAAATATATTGGAAGCAATGGGAATAGAGGAAATGGGTACAATGGGTGGTTCAATGTAGTATATCACCTCCTTAAAGACATATAAACTTAGAATTTGCTAATAAATCGGCAAGATACCCTTCAGTACAATGACCAAGACAGATTTTTGGTTCAACAGTGCGTATCCAGGTAGATGTTTCCATTGTAATGTGCCATTGGTTCACTATTTCAACCTTCAATTTGTTGAGAAATCTAGGGCATGGACATTAGGAGATTTTGTTGAAAAGTGTAACTAGGATCGGTTTTCATATTGACTATGTAATTATGTATTTATGTAAAGAAGAAGACAAGATAATAAAATGTATTTTTGTTGTACTTGCTTCATGGGTTTCATGAGCAAGATTTTATTATAGGTTAGTAAACTTCTTCTTGATGTCTATTAGGGTTGTCTTATGGTCATAAATATAATCAAGTTTCATAGCTAGAGAATGCTCCAAGACCTTGTCATAAACAGAGAAAGAATGGCTCATGTCCACCCTCATTAAACATCGGAATAAATGCACTACATGTCGGCCTAATACACAGTGATGAAGTTGGCTTACTAACTGGCAGTATGGTCGGCCTAAAACATTGACATGATGCCTATATATACAGTCAGCTCTGCGGTCATTTGAGAAAAGGATTTGCAGATCACAGGACAGGAAACAGTGCGGATCTCAGGATTGGATACAGTGCGGGTTAAGGATAAAAAGTAATGCAGATCTTTCTGAAGTATAAACTGTGCTTTGAATGTGGATCTAATACAAAGATAAAGGCAAATACTTCTGTTATTAAGTATGGGTCTAAGACAAAGATATATGCGTTCAAGTGCTGTCTCTAGAAAAGGTATAAGTGCCGGCTCAGGAATAGAGAAAGATGCAATAACTCTGAGACATCGCTGTGCGTTGAAGTTTGAAATAAATACAATGTTTTCAATGTGAAGGAGCTACGGTTAGTATGAAGGAAAGTGCGGATCTAGTGAAGTAAGAACTTACCCATGGTGATGTGCACTCAAAAGTTCAAGAATAGAAGGAAGGTACATCTGTGATTTACCTTCCTATCTTCAGTACACAAGAGAAATATATTTCAAGTAAGAATGAATGTTTTGATAAACGAAGACGAGATCAAGAAAGATCGAATTAGAGGTTGAGTTCTCTAAGGTTGGTGCACATCAGTGTATGTTGGTGTAGGAATGAAGGATCAACGTTAGAGGTAGTCAAAGAAGCAGTGTCAAGGTCTTGGAGGCATTCATAGGTCAAGGGTCTGAGTCTTGGCCATGGTACTTGTCATTTGAAGATCTATAAGAAGAATTCCTTACGGGTTTTCCTCTCCAAGAGGGAGAGGTTTTGCCCTGGCTTGAGGAGCCTAACTTTGTGTCTCTTGTATTTTGGTTATTGACTTGATGAAAGACTAAATAAGTTAAGAAGAGAAAACATAAGTAATAGAAGTAAGCTCACAAGTAATTATCAAGTAAGAGAATTTGAATTAATCCATGACCCTCTAAATTCTCAACATGGTATCAGAGCTAAGGTGCTGAACACAAGGGCTACTTGACAAAGAAGACACTCCAGAAAGCGAAGATCAAAGTTTGGGTTGAAAAGTCAAATCAGTTTGCAAGGAAGACTCTTAAGCTATTTCAAGAACGATCTTCTATCTCATTCAAAGGATCAACTCATTCAAGAAAATAATCTTTGCCATCAAAGATTTACATTCAAGGCATTGTTAGAAGAGGACATCATCTTTTGAAGATATCCTTTATCATCAAGGATCCAAAAACCTACATTGAAGATTTCAATCTCAGAAGAAGCTCCTGACCTCATCTTCATCATCAAGGAAGCTGCAAGCCACTCTACTCAAGTAAGTATCTATGACCTTACTTAAATCTGTCAAGATGATTTATTGTAAAGAGAGCAACAAGCTGGTTGGGTCCTCAAACTTTAGTACATGGAAGAAGAGGACAAATTTGAATTTAATTGAAGACGAAGTTATGGACTACATTGAAGGATCTGTAATTCAACCCCCAAAAGAAGATGCTCCAGCTCATGCCAAGTACATGAAGGGAGAAATCAGAGCCCAAAGGATTCTCATAAAATCCATTAAGGACTCACTCATTCCCTATGTATCAATACTAAAGTCTGCAAAAGAAATATATGAGAAACTGGTGGAGCTATTCTCCGTGAGTACTACAGGAGAAGCAATTTCTCTAAGACAAGAACTATACAAAATGATTTGTGAAAAAATCTTTCGGTAAAAATCACATATGGAAAATATTGTCGACGTGTTTCGAACCAACTATTGTGGTTCATCATGAGGACCAGATGAGAGCACATATAAAGGCTTACAATTTAAATAGATGCAGAGAATCAAACTAGCTGTTATAGTATAACGGTTAGTTTGACTAAATTAATTAGGAAATTCACCTCACGAGAAATTTAAATTATTTTTATTTATTAGAGTAAAAATGAGGTTAATGTTAAATTTTATATATTTATTTAAATTTATTATTATTATTTTACTAAATACATAAATAAATAAATAAATAAATAGCTAAATTAATTAATTCTTTAATTTGAATATATATATATATATATATATATATATATAAAACAAATAAATTAAAAAAAAAAATAAGGAAAATAAAATAAAATAAATTAATTAATAAAAATAAATAAATATTAATAATAATAATAATAATAAAAAATAAAAAATAAAAAAATAAATAAACAAATATAAAATAAAAATAATAAATTATAAATAGGAAAAAATATATAAAAAATAAGAGATATAAAATAATAAATAAATAAATAAATTAGGAAAATAAAATAAAATAAAAGAATTAATTAAATAAAAAAACCTAAGAGGTAAGTGTAGGGATCCAACTCCTGCTAATGCTCCAACCATCGTCTCTGTTTAGATTCACCGGCCTTTTTTCAAATTATAAGGCTTCCCTTAATTTACGATGATGAATGTGATCAATCCTCGCTATAACTTTTGCATTTTTAATGCAGATGTGATGGTTAGTCTTCTCAACATGTTTTGCCAATGCAGATGAGCGAGATCTACCATGTTTGTGGTTAGCTGCATGTTCGCAAATTCTTTGATTAATAGATCGACCATTTTCACCAATGTAAGGGGTTCCACAAGAGCAAGGAATGATGTAAACAACTTTACCATCTTTAGGGTTTACTGGGTCCTTTACAGATCTCAAAGAGCTTCGAATAGTGCTAAGGGGCTTGAAAGTAGAGGAAACATTATGTTTCTTAAGGACCCTGGTGATCTTATCAGTGGTTCCTTGAATGAACGGGAGATGCACTCCAGAAACCCAATCTTTAGAATCTTTTTTAATTATGGGACCTTTTTCAGCTTTATGAAAAGCTCAGAGGCATTGGGAATTGTCATAACCATTCTTATTGAAGACACTTATGCGGTTGGATTTCTCCTCAAGGTGGTATCTATCCGAAATTTTAAATGCTCTGGTGGCTAAGGTGCTAAGAACACCTTGCTTCTGAGTAGGGAAATGATGTGAACTTGCATGTAGATACTGCTCAGTATGCGTTTTCTTATGGTAGACTTGATAGGAGAAAGAACCATCACCTTTTCTTGTGATAAGAGCGTCAAGAAAAGGTAAGCTACCATCTACTTCGCATTCCATAGTAAACTTGATGGAGTCAGACTAGCTATAAAGATGATGGAGGAAAAGGTCCAACTTCTCTTTACCATGAGACTAGATGACGTAGGTGTCATCTACAAATCTCTTCCAAAGCTTAGGTTGGTACAGAGCGGAGGAGAGGGCCTTGGATTCAAGATCTTCCATGAAGAGATTAGCCACAACGGGGGATAGGGGAGAACCCATCGCCACCCCACAAGTTTGCTCAAAGATTACACCTTCGAAGCTAAAGAAGGTGGAGGTGAGACAAATCTTAACAAGATGAGCCGTCTCAGGATCAGTGATGCGATTTATGACATCAATAGCACCGTTGATAGGAATCTTGGTGAATAAAGAAACCACATTTTTTATAGATTTAAATTATTAAATTGTTTATGTTATTTGCCCTTTTGAACACACACACACACACACACACACACACACACATATATATTTTTGAACATATATATATACATATATATATATATATATGAATATATATTCATATATATATATATATTTTTGAACATATATATATATATATATATATGTTCAAAAGGGCAAATAACATAAACAATTTAATAATTTAAATCTATAAAAAATGTGGTTTCTTTATATATATATATATATTCATATATATTCATATATATATTTTTGAACATATATATATATATATATATGTTCAAAAGGGCAAATAACATAAACAATTTAATAATTTAAATCTATAAAAAATGTGGTTTCTTTATATATATATATATATTTCCTTTTATTTTGCATCATTCATTGTATATATTAGTTATATATTATGATGATAGTATACATATCAAGTACTCCAATATATATATATATATATATAATTAGTTAGCATGTATACTAGTGCAGTTCCTGCGATGCATGCATATGTAGCTATCAAATGCATGCTAATATTTCTATGCTCCTCTGAGTCTCGATATGGGTCATTAAGGGTGGCACACGAAGTCCACCGAAGAAAGCTTTGAGTTTCACTTGAAACTCTTTGAAACTTGCTTGAGCTTCTTCCCAATTGTCAAATAGAAATGATAAGATAAGATCCATTGCCATTGAGCTCTTCCTCCTTCTATAATTATTCATGGAGCCTCCCTGTAATATCCTCAATTTTGTGAGCTTGGGAATTTTGCCCAATTTTGGTAATATTAATTAAAAGGGGAAAATATTATTTTGGAGAAAGGTGACAAGTATAATTTTATTGGAGATTGGCGGTAAATTATTAATTTATTAAAATGAAGGGAAAAGTGATTTAGTGGAAAATGGCCCCCCACCAATAAAATAATAATTAAAATGGGAGTCTAGAAGCATGGGGAGAAATTACAAAAGGAGGGACTCATTTGTTGATCATCTTTTGGCTATTACACTTCATATTTCATCTTCTCTTGGAGCTGTTTAGCACAAGCGCCAGAGTGCTGTTTAGCACTAGGAATTCCAAGTGGAATTCCACCCTCATTTCGAAGAACTTCGAGTGTCTCCCTAGTGGGGAAATTTGGGAAGTGTTGTAGAATGTAACTAGGTTCGGTCTTTATAATGACATGTAATTATTCTAAATAATGAAATGAAGAAAATGTATTATTATTGACTTGCTTCATGGGTTTCATGAGCAAGAGATTTTTGTGTTAAAGTCAATGTCATGTATGACCCTTCTTGGGCATATGAAAAATGTACCTAAGTCTACAAGTTGTCTAGAAGCCCTCCAAAAGACAAGCACAATTATCTTCTTCATGTCGGCCTCAATATATATATATATATATATATATATATATATATATATGACACGCCGATGCATTTATGGAGACACATCCATTCAGATAGTCATGTCGGCTCAAGTGTAGGATCAAACTACTAAATAAAGGATCCTATACCCCTCGTAGTTTCCATAGAACAATTCGGTGAAATGTTTGAGGTTTTGACACATCCATTCAGATAGTCATGTCGGCTCAAGTGTAGGATCAAACTACTCTATAAAGGAACCTATACCCCTCGCAGTTTCCACAGAACAATTCGGTGAAATTTTTGAGATTTCGTATGGGTTATTATAGTGAAAAGGTGCGGATCAACCATAAAATATTTCTCGGGTTTCCCTTTGTAATTTTGGTGTCAAATAGTTTGGATCTCTCTGGAATAGATGCAGATGATCACAGGAAGAAGGCTCGGTTGACAAAGCTCGAATTTCAGTTCTGAAGTAGGTCTCGGACCTCTCTGAGATGCACCACAGTATCGACATACCCACAGTGTGGATGGAATACCACAAAACCTCCTCGGCATTTGTGTATTCTTTGTAATGCAGGTATATCACAGTGGCATAAGTGATACTCGGTGTTGTGACAATAAAAGATACTAGGTGCTGTACTTAGTAATACTGTAATACTCGGTGCTGCATGGTGCATCTCGATGCAACAATGATAGCATGATGACATGATGGATAGTGATACAAAGGAGCCACAGTTCGGGGAGGCCACAATTCAGTGACGTGCCTCTATGTTTGGATGATGCTTCAGTGGTCATGTCTTGATGCCATGAAGAGAAGATCTCAGAATAGGAAAGATCGAAGAATCAAGGAAGAAGGATGACCGTGCCTTGGTCTGGGAGCGACAAAATAGGTCAAGGGTCATGGTCTTGGTATTTGTGAATTGGAATCTCTATAAGAAGAATTTGGTGTGGGTTTCCCTCTCAAATATTGAGAGGTTTTGGCCCTAGCTCATAGCTTACATGCTGTATCTCTTGTCTAATTTATGTTCATGTATTGGTTACTATCTTGATGAAGAAGAAATGTTCTTGCATTGGTTAATGTCTTGATGAAGAAGAATACTAATAATCAAGAAGAAGAACATCCTAATCTAAAGAAGTAAAATTATCTCAGAAACAATAATTAATCTAAGAGAAATCTCTTAATGCTAATGCTCTAGATTTCTCAACTTGGAATCAGAGCTAAGGTGACAGTTAAGGAAGGGCATCTAAGAGACACTCACGAATCAGATGTAATATCCCAGAAGGGATATTTTAACTAAAAATGTAGAAAAATAACTGAACTTCGCAATATGCCATAAAATCACTATTTACTCAACAAAATATTGCCATGTAAATAAAGATGCATAAAACACTGCAATCCATTAACACATAGAATAGGAAGAATCTCAACATTTTATTATAAGTAATAACTGGGGTTACATATAAACCTGACCCAAAATAGCTGAGATGGAAAACCGGCCACCAAGATGAACTGCTACACTGCACTGGCCTCCAAAACTGACCTGATGCACTCTCCCTCCGGCAACAGCTGTCACTGAACCCACTGAAGATAATGAAGCAAAAGTTGAAGATCTAAATGATCCTCACACCAATCCTTGAAGCTCTGTGAAAATTCTGAATGAAGACTCCTCAAAGAGAGTTGGGTTTCCGTCCAACACTCACAACTCATCCGAGGGTTTCCGTCTTGGGGCTACAGCTGAAGTAGAGAACCACGTCCTCAAACATCTCATAAACAAGAAAATGATATGATCCAAAGATATCCCTCAATGGGCTCCTCCCTTTCTTTTATAGATCCCTTGGAGCCTTCTAGAGCATTATTTTATTCATGGAGCACTTTTCCCTCTTATTAAAATATACCTTTTTAATGCAGAAAAGGGTAAATTGGCTACCACGCCTCCTCCGGTCACTGAAACTCGTGTCTAACTGTCCCACCATGTAGGTATCCTCGTCCCGGTTCCAATGAGCTATTACACTAAGGTGTTCCATCATGTATTCTCCTGGAATGCCACCTTCAGCGTAATCAGCGGAGTTAAGCCCAGAAATAACTCAAATTTCCGAAAGTTATCGGAATGCACCGGAACGAAAGCTAGATTGCTCGGATGACGGAATATATCAAGCGAATGCCACTCGACCGCATAGAAACTCCTCAAAACTTCCAAAAAGCCCCTGGGCCCGCTGATGACACCAACCTGTACCTGTGACCAGTCTGCTCTTAACTCTGGAAGTCCATCATAGCCCTGTCATAGGTGACACCAAAAAAGGGAATATTACATCAGATTTCAAGAAAACATCTAAGCGAGTCAAAGAGGGAGTCTCTGAAATTTTGAGAAGCAATCATAGTCCGAATGTCATAGTCAACATTTCGGATCATCTCGGGCTAATTTCAGGAGTATTTTGACAACCTCAGTTCAGTGGTCTAACTAATATACTTCTCGGCATACCTGGTGCAGTTCAGAGTGCTACTTCAGGTTCGGTATTATCTACAACAATACTACTATAATCACCCACTTTGATACTATATGTTCGTATATGATTCAGTGATGCTTTAGTTAAGATGATTCCTGTGAAAAGCCAATCTTGGAGAACTCAGAGTAATATGATCTTGACATACTCTCAGTGCAATCACATTAATATAGTGCTATCTTAAAAGAACGATTTCAGTGCCATAATGAGACCTCGGTATCATGACAGAAGTAAGACAGTAATCTCAGCTAGCACAGTAAAAATGTTGGATCCCCTAGTCATCTCATCAAGCTAAAAGGATCTAGAATGCAAATAGCACAAGACATAGGCAACCAAGAGAAGCATTTCAGATCTACACTTATTCACCTCCATGCAAGTCTAAGTATCATAAAGGCAAGAAGGCATTATCATCCTTACAACAAGGATCTAATCCTTATCCTTGAGAAGATCATCCAAGGAAGCATCACTGCATCTTCTTCAACCACCATCAAAGTGATCAGGGTGAAGATTTCATCTTCATTGGTCAAATAAGTGTCTTTAATTCTATAAGCAAATTTGGTAAAATGACTTCGTGTTTGCAAGGAGATCCATAAGCTGTTTGGGTAATCAAAACTTCTTGCATGGAAAAAGAAGGATAGACATGATCCTCGAAGAAAGTGAAGTCATTGAACAAGGTCTCCTCTAAATACGCGAAAAGGGATTCATATGGAAGATCCCATCATATAGCAGAATGGGAGACATTTAGGGAATATATGATAAGCTGAAAGAAATACTCTCTAAAGATGCGATAAAGAAGGTCATTGAAGGTATCGAAGAATGATTGGACAGCTTCATAAGATCTCAACTACGAGATCTGGGAGAAATGACAAAAGGATAATCATCACTATTCTAACTGATGAGCAAGGTAACAAATGTCCATAGGACAAGAAAGTTATCTCATCCAACAACTTGTGGCTTCTATGCTAGATAGAAGAAGACAAGTTGAGGAAAAAAGTGTTGAAAGTTAAAAGGCTCAGAAAGGAAGCTCATATCACAGGAAAGATGGAGGAAGCTGAAGAAAAGAAGACCAAGGAAAGAGGGAGTAAGAGATCTCTACTATGATTGAGATAGTCTCCCCCACAAAAGTCTTGCCATAGCTCCTAAAATATTTCATGAGATATGGGTGTAATAAATAATAAGATGCATTGTGGCATCATGGAAGCATTAGAAACAAGAGCTCGTAACATCACCATGGAAAACATGAAGGACAGAAGGAACAAAATCTATGGCAGTCAAATATGAAGGATGTAGCTCTTGGGAACCTCATTGAAGGAAATGAAGAAGTCATCTAGGACAAGGCTCATCATACATTGAAAGGAAACATTTGCCAGATAAGGATATTCAAGATCCTCAAGATTCTCTGATGGAATCCTAATCGAAGGATTCACCGATCTAAAGAGGAAGCAAGTGTTTCATCAAGATCTCCAACTTGTGGAGTTCATGGGATGATGGTATGATGACATAAGAGATGAAGCATATCAAGGGATTGAAGAGACTGCAATCAAGGAAGCTGCTGAAAGAAGACTAGATGACTTGAAGGTAAATGAGGTATGTATGCTTGTATTTAATATTATAATATCATGTTGTATGGTTGTAGGTAACATGGATCACTACTTCTATCTTAAGAAGCATGCTCAAAGGAAAGGAATCTCTTCCTATGAAAGATTGCCGAAAGGCATGGTTCACAACATAATATGTCCTCATGTGAAGTATGAGGTGATTGACTACAATCAACAACTATGATTGGAAGCTCCTGGGAATGAAATGTGTAACGAAAATAAGGAAGAGATCATGAGATATGCAACCATGGTAAAGGAAATCAACATCCATGAAGACCAAGAAGACTTGACTAGGAAGTCTCTCGGAAAGATATGGAAACTCTGACAGAAGTCTGGAAAAGATGGAGACCCTTGACAATGCATATCTTTGGGAGATGTGTCAACATGTTTGAAGGATGCTGATACCTACAAAAAGATGATATGATAAAAGACCATCACAAAGGTAATTTTGATTTAAGTGTTAATCTTTATTTTGAACTATATCTGGATGGGCTTATGCAAGGCTACCAAAGGGAAGATGTCTTCCACCTTTGATAACCATATGGAAGGATGAAAGATCCTTGAAAGTAATATGGTATGAATAGTAGCATGACACGAAGCTAAGCTAGATGAGAGGACTAATGGATCACTCTCTGATGGAATGATGACATGATTCGTGTATGAAAGTGATGGATGGTCTATTCCCTACGAAGAGATCCCAAAAGATGAAGACTCCATAACAAAGTAGAAATTTATGACATCGAAGGAAGGAATTCTCCTAAGCAGCTGGTTGTCCTGTTATTTACACCTGAGAAGTTGCTGTAGGTCCCTGATTAAGAGGGAGCCTAGAAACAAGTTTCTTACTTGGTAGAAACTTGGAAACTCCTAAGCCAAGAGGGAGCTTAGGTACATTCCTTGTGTAAGAATGAGTACATTCCTTTATTGGAATATATCCTCCCTAATTAAGAGGGAGTGACAGATATGGTTCTCTAATTCAGGTGTCATGCACTAGACCAGGACTAACAACTGTAAGTCTTAGTGAAGGCCATGAGAGGGAGAGATAGACACGACATTCTTGTCTTCACTTGGGAAGAAAGAAGGGAGGATTGGGTAAACATCTGGCATCCGATACTCTTTGAGGATGAGTTAGGGCATCCAAGATAAGAGTAGTCATGAAAGGACTGATATTCTTTGAGGAATGGGAATCCAAGATAAGAATAGTCCAAAGAAGGTCATACTCTGTGAACACCCGAGTGGGGTATGTACCTTGAGAGATGATAATGATGATTAGAAGTCATTAGTCTTGCTAGTATTGTGCTCTGATCTTGTGGAGAGATAGAGCTGTTAGTCAAGGCCTTGCTATGTGACAATGTTGGTTGACATGATGCTATACAGATGGATTACCAATCCGATTCTTCTTATGAGAATTTCTTCAGATTAAGAATGACCATGTACCATTATTGAGTGTTGTAGAATGTAACTAGGTTCGGTCTTCATAATGACATGTAATTATTCTCAATAAGGTAATGAGGAAAATGTATTATTATTGACTTGCTTCATGGGTTTCATGAGCAAGGGATTTTTGTGTTAAAGTCAATGTCATGTATGACCCTTCTTGGGCGTATGAAAAATGTACCTAAGTCTACAAGTTGTCTAGAAGCACTCCAAAAAACAAGCACAATCATCTTCTTCATGTTGGCCTCAATATATATATATATATATGACACGACGACTCATTTATGGAGACACATCCATTCAGATAGTCATGTGGGCTCAAATGTAGGATCAAACTACTATATAAAGGAGCCTATACCCCTCGCAGTTTCCACAAAACAGTTCAGTGAAATGCATAAGATTTCAGATGGGTTATTACAGTGAAAATGTGCGGATCAACCACATAACAGTTCTTGGGTTTCCCTCTGTAATTTCGGTGTCAAACAGTTCGGATCTCTCTGGAATAGATGCAGATGATCATAGGAAGAAGGCTTGGTTGACAAAGATCGAATTTCTGTTCTGAAGTAGGTATTGGACCTCTCTAAGATGCACCATAGTCTCGGCATATCCACAGTGCGTATGGCATACCATAGTACCTCCTCGGCATATATGTATTCTCTGTAAAGCAGATATATCATAGTCGCATAAGTGATACTCGGTGCTGTAACAATAAATGATACTAGGTGTAGTACTCAGTAATACAATAATACTCGATGCTGCATGGTGCATATCGGTGCAACAATGATAGTATGATGACATGATGCACAGTGATACAAAGGAGCTACAGTTCGAGGAGGCCATAATTCAGTGACATGCCTCTATGTTTGGATGATGCTTCAGTGGTCATGTCTTGATGCCATGAAGAGAAGATCTCAGAATAGGAAAGATCGAAGAATCAAGGAAGAAGGATGACAGTGTCTTGGTCTGGGAGCGACAAAATAGGTCAAGGGTCATGGTCTTGGTATTTGTAATGTTCCAAATGGAAAATTTACAATGATAACAAAAACATGCAATTATACAAACACAAAATTTTTCAGAGCATAAACACAATAACCAAAATTTTCTGCAAATCCTCAAACTGGCCAAGATTTTATTAATAATAGAGTTGTCGTACAAATGAATTGGAGAAAATGCACCTAGGCTTGCACAAGGAAAACTACAAGCACCAGGTGACGAGTACAGGAAATCCCAATTGTTGCAATAGCTAAATCCTCCAGAAAACTGCGTTGCTGCTCCAAGACTACGCTGCTGCCTGATTTCAACCTCCGATTTTCCCACTGGATTCTGCCCAGAAAATTCTAAGAATTTTGGAAGGTGATCCTTGCCTAAAACCTAGAAAAATCTAGAAAGGGTTTCCTCTAATTCCAACCTTCAAAATTTGACCTTCTACATCTTGGCTCTCCTACAAATTCGTAATCTGTTACTGCAGCTGCTACAATCAATCACTGTCCTCCAAAATCCCAGCAAAAATCCTCAAATAGACCTCCACACAATCCCCCCAACACCTCAGCTCCAAAATCCCTCCAAGACAACTCCCATAAGAGAGCCTCCAATGACTGCGCAGTCGAGGGAAGGGGTCATGCAGTTCCTGTGAATACCGACTGAGAAATGCGTAGAGGTTGCTCCTCCCATTCTGCGACTACTGCTAAAATCCGGAAATGGATCTCTAATCACCCCTGTAGCTCCTCTGGTGAATCTTACAACAATTCCACTCCACACTAGCTAGATGGCTCCAACCACTACGCAGTAGAGACTCTGGACTGTGTCCCAATCTCTCCAGAAAAAACGTAGAACCTGTAGGTACTCGCTCCTCCGGTCTCAAGGCGAGGAAAATGCCTTCCTTGGGTGGCACTCGAAGTCCACCGAAGAAAGTTTGAGCTTCACTCCTTGGGAAGCTCTTGTGTTGAACAACACAATGTTGGCTCAGCTAAGCAGCTAAGGCAATTGAATTTCTTCAATAGGCAAAAGATGCAAATGGCTCCTCCATTCCTTCCTTTTATAATTGCTAGGCATGCATGCTTGTGGGTCCCTCCACAAATTTAAATTTTCCTAAAGGAATTCAAATTCCTTTGTCCCATAGTGCGTACTTCTTGTGGGACCCATATTCCACTATCAATCAAATTATTTATTTTTCCTATGTTTGCTGCCAAAACTGCTTTGGGCTATTATTAATCATAATTGCAAAATTAATTTAATTGGGTACATTATAGTATTCGTCAATTGGAATCTCTATATGAAGAATTTGGTGTGGGTTTTCCTCTCAAAGAGTGAGAGGTTTTGGCCCTGGCTCATAGCCTACATGCTGTTGTAGAAATTTATGAATCTTAATTCTTATGCAGAAATTATTTCTGTTAATCCGGTTAAGCTTCTCCTACTTATACAAGTTATCAACTGAATAAATTCAAGTTAACATCAAAGCAAAACACATAACAGATCTCTACCAATTCACATCTAGAATAAGCACATGCACACATAGACAAAGT